>CM046457.1:14859220-15128536 GCA_025506515.1 Flaveria trinervia
GATTACGTGATAGATGGGTGTTAATGAATCTTACGATGTGTTGGTCGATTGAATTTTTACTACATAGTTGCATTAGACCATAAGTGTACATGGACGACCAAGATTAGGAGTGGGGGGAAGGGTTTGTGACGAGCTCATGAGCACACCGCTTCTGGTGGGGCGAGTTGGGGGAATGAGGAAATTAACAGGTATCCAACCTTGTGAACCACCATTTGTTGTATCCATCCTCTTGATGTATCTATTGGCAACGGTCCAATATTTACCATTTCTTTTCTTAGAAAAAACAATTAGTTAAATATAAATTCACTATAAATATGACCCAGTTAGACACTATTTTATACACAAAAAGAAAAACTCAAACTTTCTCCTACCATAGCATTATTTTCTACACTATTTTATACACCATAAACATAGATCATGGAAAGAAGAGAACCTCAAACCAATAAATAAAAGAAGCAAAACCAAACGTGAGAGTTGGGAAACTATACAAGTTAAATGATCTAGACCTCAACAAAAATACAATACCAACAAGGCCTCCATGGAGAGGCAAGAAAGTGGTCTCGTCCTCAACTAAAGATAAAAAAAGTGTGGTCGAGATGATCTCTAGGTTCCAGAGCTTGAAATAAGAAGAAGAAAAAGATAAACATGATCTTCTGACACATGATGAATAAAATAAAATAAATGAGATTGAATGACGATGGCTATTCTGGCATGAGAAGGAAGGAAACAATTTGATGAAACGTTTATGGAATCCCATGAGCATTTAAATTAACCTATCAAATCAATACCAATTAATGAAACGTGGAAAAAGACTGTCCCCGTCGCAAGCCTTGGGCCGCCCGTCGCTGACATGGACAGTGCCCGTCGGAAGGGCGGCGATAGGGGAGGAGGAAGGATGCAAGCCGATCCGTGGGGAAGGGTGGTGGAAAGGAAGGGTTGGTGGGCTCCACTACCATAAATAATAATTTTAAATTTTTAATTAAAATGTTTTTAATTAATATCTTTTAATTAAAATAAAAAATAAGTATTAAATTTTAATTAAAATGAGTTAATTAAATAAAAATATTTTAATTTTTTTACATTTTTAGTATTAAAGTAATTAGTTAGAGTTAATTAAATAATTATTTAAAATGAGTTGACCTTCTGATTTTTAGTTAATTAATTTTATTATTTAAATTTCATATTTTGTTTTTTTATTTAGTTCGGATTTGCCTATAGGTTAATTAAAACAACTAAATCCATATTTGTGTCATTTTAATTTAATAGATTGTAGACATATGCTCAATTTGATGTTTTCTAATTAAAAACTTAAGAATAAAAATATAAAGGATATTATGGTTCACGAAATTTCAATCTCATATCATTGTTTCAATATGTTAGGATAAACAAATATAGAAAATTATTAAAATTTATTTTTATATATATGAATATTTGTAAAAGATAACGAAATTAATTTTTTTTCAAAAATAAACAGTTAGCTCGTAAATTGGCTCGGTTTGGATCTTATATAAACGAGCAACTCATATTGTGGGCAATTTAAGATAAACGAGCCGACTCAGCTGCCGGAATTTTTAATCGAGCCGAGCCCGAACCCACCCTTGCTCGTCTCGACTTGGCTTGTTTACATCGCTATCACTAGTTCGGTTTCAATTGAACAATTAGAGGCACAAAGAAACCCTCCTAATAGTGTGCACCTATATAATCGATAGTCTTGTTAGGCACATTAAAGATGTAAAGATCAGTTTTGATAGATTTTAATTCTACAACCACCGGTTCTTACACAATACTTCACACAAATTTAGCGAATAATATATACAATGTATGTGAAAAAGGTAATGATTTGAATACACAATTCATACATCTTTTAGTTAAGATTTTTATTTATATAACGAAACAACTTAAGGTTGGTACTAATGGGAAGCATCAGTTTTCTACTTGTAACTCTTAAAATGTACATATACTCCTGCCAATGTTGTTATAACTGGATCGGACTGGCTGGTCTGACCGGTTCAACCGGGGATCGGCCAGGTGGCCGGTCTTGTTAGTATTATTCGGTTCTGTCTGGTCAAACTGGTGGTCAGACAAGAAACCGGACCGGTTCAAACCGGATTTTGTTTTTTTTATTTTAATAGGTAAAAACGAAATATTGAACCACTAATTAGTGTCTTGGATATACAAATATAGTTAACTTTTATATATAACTATAGAATGCATATATAAATCATATATAAATTACTTATATTTATTTACATATATAAATATAGTTAAATCCGGTCCATCCTGTCCAACCGGTCCGACCGGTCCGACCACCAAACCAGTAAAGCGTCTAGTTCAACGTCCGATCCGATTCTAAAAACATTGCTCCTACCTACTGCAGGACCGGTGAAGGGGGTCACTTACAACACAATACAACAAAGAGGATATTTACCAAACTTAATCAAACAGTAAACTGGATTAACCACAAGTGAGACACTAATAACACAAGTAATATATGGGACAGAACAAAAGAACATAAGTGTATGGTTTTTAAAAATGCAGTATATTGCTTTCTCTATGTTCTATTACAAGTGTTACAAAACATATGTGGAAAGATACAAGAACATGAGATACTTATACTACATCCTACAGCCGGCTATACTTTGAAAGCTAGCTGGATACAATTGACTAGACACAAACAAAATCAATTGTAGAGTCAAAAGACAGATTGGCTTTTGACTAGTGACTATGACATGTCATAGCTCACATCCTTATCTATTACAAAAAGGATAAAGTACATGAAGTAGAAAGTGACAGACTCAAGACCTCAATGTACAGTTAATAAAAGCATGGATATTTTCACCAACTCATGTAAGTTGGTGACCTTATAGAGATACAACGGAAATGTGTCCAGCTTTATGGAAAAGTACATCAGATAAAGCATGTGTCAAAAGTCTTCGGAAAAAATCTGTCTTCATAAATTGAAGCTTCGGAAGACTTTGTCTCTAAGGCTTCGGAATACTTTGTCTCTAAGGCTTCGAAAGACTTCATATTTGGCTTCAGAAGATTTCACACTTAGAGTATTTTAGTTTCATGTGTGAAACTTCTTAAGCATTATTCTTCAATGCATTTGTGCAGCATGCAGGATAGACTTCGGATGTTTGAATTGGATCAGCCTCTTCATTAATCTCTACACTGCCTCTTAAAAAGACAATGACTCTTGCCGTATGAAAACAATACTTTAACCGCTGAGTTTAGTAATATACTCATTATTATTTGTATTATTAATACCCTTGCTTTAAGCACCCGACCACTCACAATCTCAAACCTTGTATATTAGTAATATGATTATTCTACTTTGCACCTTCTTAACTGCTATAGTATTATGTTATGTGTTACTTAACCTGCGCCAACGTAGCCTTAAACGTCTCCCACCCGGCCCGGCCCCATGGCCGATCCTTGGAAACCTACTACACGTCGGTAGGATCCCGCATCAATCACTGGCGGCCTTGGCATCAAAGTACGGCCCGTTGATGCACCTCCGGTTCGGCTTTGTTGATGTCGTTGTGGTAACATCAGGGTCACTTGCTGCACAATTTTTAAAGGTTCATGACGTGAACTTCGCTAGTAGACCGCCTACCTCAGGAGCGAAGCATATGGCGTATAATGACCATGATCTGGTGTTCGCACCGTACGGGCCGAGGTGGCGAATGCTTCGGAAGATTTGCTCTATGAATCTTTTTTCTAGCAAAGCACTAGCTTACTTCCGTCATGTTAGAGAGGTTTTATTTATTTCACGTTTTCTTCAGCAATTAATTAAGACATTTTTTTTCAAAATAATTTTGTTTTGCGAAAAGTGATGGTTTCGTGTGTAAATTTCAAATAGTTTTGGTGTACGGGTGTTCTGTAGTTTGACTTGCGAAAGTCCCTAATATGGTAGATGCCTGAAGGAGGTAAGGGTGTTGAGGTGGCACTAGAAACCCAATACCATGTACGATACTTTCACGAGTCAAACTAGCGAAACACCCATAATATAAAACAAACGTATTTAAATTCACACCTGAAACTATCTCCCCTTGCAAAACACCATGAATTATTACATTACATATGCTTTGAAACGTTTGTGATTTCTTTTCGAACGACGAACTTCTTATATGTATACAGGAGGAGGTAGCGATACTAACACGCGTTTTGGCTGGTGCCGGAGAATCAATGGCACAATTAGGTCAAGTCCTTAACACGTGCACCACAAACACATTTTTTTAAGTGTATGATTTTTATAATGAAAAGACAATGATATTATTGTTTAATTAATTACTTAAGTTGTCAATTAAGGCTAGAGTATTAGGTAAAGACTTTGCCTATTAAAGTGAGGTCCTTTGTTCTAACCCAGACATAGACATAATATAACATGAAGTAAATTACAAGTAGTAATAGTATAACAGGTTTGATGTTCAAAACAAACTTACTTAAGTCTAAAATGGAATTAATTATAAAAAGAAAAATAAAATACAATTTAATAAAAAAAGTCTAAAATGATATTATTGTTGTTTTACTTGAAGTACTTATTTTTAGGCAATTCAATCATATTTATATGAAAATATTGTTTTATAGATTTTTATTTTTTATTACAATATATTTGAAATTTTTATCTATTTAATTCATGTATCACACGGGATATTAAAATAGTAGTTTATATCATCGAACGAAGCATCATGATTTATCTTGTACTAATTACTTCTAATATATGTACATATAACTCCAATATATACATCAGATTGCCAGTTCAATAAAATTAACATTCTTAGATAATATATAATGATACTAGAATTGTGTTAAATGATACTAAGTGTCGACAAACAATCTTAGAATACATAGTTCTCATATCAGTTTATACATTAAATATTAATAGATGACTAACTAGAAATTATGAATGTTCAAGAACTTATTCACTGCAGGAACAGACCCAATTAATACTACGGTGGAATGGGCAATAGCTGAACTTATTCGACATCCACAAGTTCTAAAACAAGCCCAAGAAGAGATTGACACAATAGTCGGTCGTGACCGACTTGTAACTGAACCAGATCTAAGCCAACTTACATTCACCCAAGCCATTGTAAAAGAGACCCTTAGGCTTCACCCAGCATCACCATTGTCCTTACCAAGAATGGCATCAGATAGTTGTGAAATTGATGGATATTACATCCCTAAGGGATCCTCAATCCTATTTAACTTGTGGGCCATTGCCCGTGACCCAAAAGTATGGACCAGCCCACTTGAATTTAGGCCCGCGCGGTTCATCTCTAGAGTTGAAAAGCCCAACATTGATATTCGGGGACATGATTTTGAACTCATACCGTTTGGGGCTGGACGAAGGATTTGTGTGGGTATGAACCTAGGATTGAGAATGCTTGAGCTGCAAATTGCACATTTGATCCAAGCCTTTGATTGGAAATTGGTTAATGGGTTAGAGCCACAAAATCTCAACATGGATGAAGCCAATGGGTTAACCCTTCAATGGGCCAAGCCCTTGATGGTCCACCCGGAGCCAAGGCTAGAACTACATGTATATGAAAGTGATTAACTACTAATATTTTATTTGCTAATATTTGTTACTATTGCTTTCGTTGTTTTCATCGTCATGTTTGTTATGTTTGCTTTCATCGTCGTCATCGATGTTGTTTATACCTTTAAAGGTGGTGGTGGTGGTTGTTGTTATAAGTTAAATAATACTCGGCTTAGGTATTTTCAATAAGTTTAATAATAATATAAGGAACACATACATATATAAAGTTTACCATACAAAGTGTTGTTTTTATGCCAATGGTACCAAGTAACAAGTACCACTGATATAAGAGATTACGTTTCAGATTTATAATGTAATAATCATGCAAAAACATTGTTTGGAGGGGGGTAGAAATGTAAATAGACTACAATTGTTTAATTTTTTTTAAATTTCTCTTGTTGTTTTAAACACATTTAACTTTTTATATGACATTATTTAATGATAATACACCATAAAACGAGCATTTACCCTCTTTAATATGAGTATGATATTGTTATACTTAAAAAAAACATTTTTTCAAAAAACGTCTATATGTTGTGCATAACTTGCGTGATTATTCATTGTGTAATTATTAACATACCTTGCATAATTATAAACATAGCTTGTGTAATTATCATATAACTTGCGTGCAGGATCAATGAATAAAGTTAACGCAACAGTTTCACAAGGTGAAAAGACTTAGAACACTTAGTAGATAAAATGGAGAACCGGCTTAGATGTGATAATGAACACAAGTAAAAGAACAATAACAAGAACAAGATAATATCATTTTCAAGAATGATGTATATTGCTCTCAAGTTCTTAGAAGTATTACAAAGTTGAATTCTAAATAAAAGTAGTTGAGATAATTTATACTATATTCTACAGCATGTCATATTTTGAAGAGTAGCTAGAAACACTAATCTAGAGGCAGATTGTCTTTTGGCTAGTGACTATGACATGTCATAGATCACATCCTTATCTATTACAAAAAGGATAAAAGTACATAGTTTGAAAGTACAGAATTTTCACCAACTTATGCTAGTTGGTGAGTTTTCAGAGATTGTAGTGGAAAGGTCTTTCATCTTTCATAAAAAGCATGTTAAAGAAGACATGCCTTCTTTGTATTCAAAAAAAATTAGTCTTTGGATTCGTAAGACTTTGTCTTATAGCTTCGGAAGACTTCATCTTTGGCTTTGGAAGAATTGGTCTTTTGGTTTCGAAAGATTTGATACTTAGCATAATTCACTGAGTTATATCAAATTTTCCAAAGTACTTTCCTAGTTCTGCACGTGTGCATGCTAAGAGCTCTTTGATTGTTCTTTGGTAGCATTAGCCTCTAAGTGTATTCCTTACAAACTCTCCCTAGGTTGATGATACCCTAACTTAACAAAGCTTTTAAGTCTTGCTTTTTCATTTGTTGATAGTCATCATCAGAATGAAGACCAGTACCTTCATCATCAGATGGTGAGGATTCATTAGACTCTCAAAGTATCTCCTCATGTAGAGATCACGTAGAAGGAGATTAAGAATGTTTTGCTAGAAATACATGTCTTGACCCATCCTAAGGTGTAGAGGTGGATGTCTTGAACTTCTTCTTGTTTTTCTTATTCTTGTTCCTTCTTTTGGCCATCTTTTTCCTCTTTTTGTACTTAACTAAGAAGACTGGCATGTAGTACCAGATTGTTCATGTTTGTTCTTCTAAGTTAGGTCATATTCATTCCCAAGTTCAGAAGGAGAAGAATCAGGACCCTGCTATGTATCAAATATGAAGTTGGTTGTGATGCAACACTATGTTCATGTTGTGTTGTCTCTTAGAGTTCAACCTGGATCTCAACTTCAGATGCAACCTGTCTTGTTGGAGAATGCAAGTCAACCAGCTCACCCTTTTTAATTTTCTGGTTGATCACTTTAATATGCTCATCCATAATGGATAGAGACATTGGACCAAGTCTCTTTTGGAGAATCCGTACAACTTCAAGAAGTTCACCATATTTTGTCTATCAGCAGACTTCTTTATATTTGCTCTGATGCTAGCGCTTGACTTTTCAGCCTCTTCCCTCATCTTTCTTTTAGCAGCTTTTTTCTCTTTTAACACTTAGTGCTCAAGATGCTTGAGTTATTCAAACTTAATATATACATATGATAAGGGAAGAAGGTGTTGGATCAACTAAGGCTAGTGCAACCAAAACAAACACTTCAACATTTTGGTGTAACTAATCAAGAACTTCCAAAGGCAAATGCTCAGCTTCTGAAGGTCAAGTCTGAAATAGCTTCCGAAGAGAAACTCCAACGTCCGAAGACAAAGTCTTCCTTCTTCCGAAGTTCAAAACTTAGAAGAATTCAAGACAATGACTTCCGAAGCATGAAGGCCTGAAGAATGACTCAAGCCTCGGAAGAAGTAGCTTTTTCCGAAGTATTAGTGGCTTCAGAAAAACTTGTTTGTCCAAAGCCAATTAACCTTCAGAAGAACCTACTATGAACTAGTGGACATAAGAATGGTCCTTCTGATACTCTGCTGAAAATCTCTGAGATACTGCATGATGCTTTTCCCACACTTATGTAGTTGACCATACTTTATGTTTGGGTTAGATCCGCGTATGTACAGAGTACTAACTGATTCTACATTTATACCGGATCAAATAGTGCGGAATCCTATTTGATTGGTGATCCAATCAGTGAGAATGATAACCCGATTGATATAAGATTGAACTAAATGTTAGGAACGAGTAGGAATCGATCAGGAACGAACTATGAACTTGGACATGCTGTTTGGGACACTCTGGACATCTAGGGTTTATGTGTATTCGTAATATCTCTCAAAGTGTTCTGTTTTTCCATAAATTAGGTGGTATTTACAGGTTAGTGGTTTCCATTCGTACAACTGAACCATTAGCATGGTTCAGTCGTGCGACTGAATCATGCGATGATCCATACGCATGACTGAAGGTTCAGTCGTGCGACTGAGTCAATCTTATGTCTCAATCATACGACTGATCGAGTCTCCTAGTTCAATCGTGCGACTGGTCCATAAGCATGATATATTCATGTGTATGATCCATAAGTATGGGCCATTAGTATGAATACTCATCTGACTAGGTTAAACACATTACTCAATCATTATTGACTTAGAATTGTGTACAACAACCTCAAACCTATATAAGAAGTTCATACATATGAATTAAAGATAAATAAACATCAAATCATAAATCATATTTCATTACTTCGTCAAATTACACATAGGTAAGAAATGAAAGACTTTTACATTTAAGCACATAAACTACGTACACATGTATCTACAAACTCCCCCTTGGACCTTGTTTACTCTATCGTCTAACATTCTTCACATGTTCTTGAAACTTCTTGTTCTTCTCTTCTCTTGTGACTCCTACATGTATCTTAAAAGCAAAGCAGAGCCGTTTAACATTTGAAATTGAAGAGCTTGTACTATATAATGAGTGTCATAGAATAGTGGCCACTTGTATAAAGTATAGACATCTTTAGCCGACAAGTTAGTGAGCCACATTGGGTCAAATACCTTGATAGTTTCTATTTCCAATCTCTGTTCAAAACTATGACCGCTTCCCCTGTCCTCTAGTCATAATACCACCATTTGAAGTGTAGAGTGAAGTCCTGAGGCATTTCTCGTAAGGGAATCTTGGACATTGTGCGCAGAGGACTCCACTTCAGCACTACTTTAGGCTTTCTAGATATAGGATCCACTTCAGACTTATGATAAACCCCGTCAGTTGTTGAGGTCTGAAGTTTACCCACCTAGTGTGGTATTCCTTCTTTAATACAGCCTCAAACCAACCTGACATCTTTCTTGGATTAGCATATAGTAGATCTAAGCATGGCAGTCAGTTGAGCTCAAAACCAGGAAGAGTCTTCGGATCATGAGGATATCTGAAGTACTCAATCCCCTTTTCCCTTTTCACAGCATAAACATCCAAATCTTTAAAATATGCCCATGCTATAATCTTTCCAAACACTTTCTGATGTCTTTTGACTCTATAAAGCTTTGTGTAGGCATTCAGCTTTAGGGGCGCGTATTGGGCTTTCATCTCTGCAAAACAAGCTGCCCATTCAGCTTTCTTGATATCAACATTAGCATCCAAAGCTTGCATTGTGCTTTCTTCTTTCTCTTTTTTTTCTCCATTTCATCCAAATTCTCAAAAGTACCACTGCCAAACGTTTCACCCAAGTTGGGGATAACATGTCCTTTCTGGTCAGTGTACTCTAGATAGTGATCTGCAGTGACATCCTCTTTTCTTGCTCTTTAACTTTTGCCAGACACACAATCTTCAATTAGTTCCTTAAAAGATACTTGATCAGGCTGATATTATCACAATACACATGCACTAGAAGCTTAGTTTCAACTTCACGGTCATCACCTTCTTCTAGGATCTTTAGTACTTCATCAGCAAGCTTTTGGCTATTTTGTGAATCAATCTGCTGTTCATAAGCCTGAGAGAACTTCCACTGGAGCCAATAAGCATCAACGTCTTGTACATTAAGTGACATAACCTCGTTAGCTTCTTGAAAATCTTCATCATCCATACCACTACCCATTTGCATAGCATTATTCCCTTCTTTGTCCAAAACATCATCTTCTTCCTTTCCATTAAGTAGGAGAAGTTCATGTGAGAGCACTTGAACGGGTGGTTTAACATCAGTGCAACGTATGCATTCTGGATTTGGTCAGACATCTCATCAAATCCTTCATGCTTGGAGGCTATGCACTTTAGGATAACATGAGCCAAGTACTTGAACTGGAGGCACATGTTGCTCTTGTTCAGTATGCCAGCATGGATGTCTCCGGCGTACTTGATCCTTAGAAAAACATCTACATGTGCACATATGTTGTGCTTGGTGCTCATCGTCCATCTTTCAGCCATATTGCTACAACACAAGAATTATATACATTAGATTGGTTGCTAGACTTAACAGGTGAATTTTGAATGATTTTGGTCTACTGATTCAATATGCGACTGAACCATACGACTGAGTTCAGTTGTACGATCGAGCATGCGTCCAAGCTTAGTCGAACAATGAGCCATTCGGTTGAGTCAGTCATGCGACTAAACCCACACGCATGATTCACTCGTGAGATTGAGTCTTGCGTCTGGCTCAGTTTTGATGACTGAAGTTCATCGGCGTGTCCATTCGTATATCTCACTGTTGAACACCACAAATTTGAATCTTTTTCAATGCATGACATTAAACTTCGTGTTTAGATTCATTTGGACCATAGAGACTCAAAATAGCACTTAGTTTCATCTAAATCAACATTTGTGTCCATTTAAGTGGTCTATTCTTAAGAGTAGTCTTGGTTCTAGGTTTTAGCATATTCGGCCCTTACGGTGCGATTAAGACATTCATTTTGGCCGATTTCAGTTGCAAAGTACCTGTAGATGAGTAGAAAACACGTTAGTATCACATATCAGGCAGTAATCAGAATAGTTGAAATTTGGGCAGAGTATGTTTGTATGGGTGATTTTAGAGGACTTTGAAGGGTGGTAAGGGTTACAACTAACTGACCCCCTTATTATACTATTTTAAATTTTAGTCATGCCACTGGACCCATACTTATGCTTCAATCATGCGGCTGAGCCCATACTCAGGACTTTAGTCGTGCGACTGGCTTATACTCCTTCATCCATTCGTACAATTAGTTTAGTCTTGTAGTCCAATCGCATGGTTGTCCCATACTAATGGTCCAATCATGTGGCTGGCTCATACTTATAGTTCAATCGTGCGATTGGCTCATCCTTATGATTCATTCTTACGATTTGCTCATACTTATGAGCTTGAACTCTTACACTTTCAAACACTTAACATTTTTTAACTATTGATTATAACATTATGACCTTTGATCATCTCAGACATGATCCATTTAATTTAAAACCAATTGGTCACCTCAGACGTGATCCATTTTAGTGAGTGATTCATAGAATTCGTCTAGTGGAATAGTCTGACGTCTACACTATAAAAGACTAGAAAACTGAAAACAACTTTGAAATTTAGAAGAAAAGACAAGACATATTTTTTGTTGTTTTGGGTTTGAGCAGGACAACTTCAAGTTAGTTTTATCATTTCTGGAAAGATTTATTATGAAATCATACAAGTAAATCATAATCACCTGGGACCTTTTTAATATGCACTTTGATGCTAGATTATTGTTTTGTCTGAGAGTCAATAGCACTTTCAAGAAATCATACTAGAGCCATAAGATGCACACAATGATTTTGACTTTCAAAAGTTGCAGCCACGATGATTGTCAGTATATTTGTCCACTTAAATCCATACATAGATTTTTGACTCACATTGGTGATGAACTGGGTTATATTATTTCAACAAGCATTTGTGGATCCCACACTTATATGGTAATCAACATTCCTCAGGGGATTTTTTGAGCGGTCTACGGGGATTGGACAAGAAGAAACTATTCTAAGAGCTTTCAAAGAGATGCCAAGCCTTAGGTCAGTACCATCACACAACAGAGAGGCGCAAGCAACAATGAATTCTAGAATATTTAGGTTATGCTTATCTTCAGGTCAGTGCCACCGCACAGCAGATAGGCAGACAGCCTATCTTCTTGTTAGAGCATTTGTTTTTTTGCACACAAAGCACCAACGACATTAGTAATTAGCTTGATTGCTTTTAGCTGTTTTTACATGTGCTTTGCTCATAATTATGGACATCCGCACACATTTGAGGCGTTTATTTTGCCTATCACCCCTTATTGGAAATGCGTTGATTGTGTTAACCAAGGATAAGATGAGAACCCACAGCCAGTTGAACAATTTAGTTTGAACTTTAATTCACCAATGAAGTCTACTTATCTATTGTGTTGAATCTACCGACACATAACATAGTGAACTGGCAACCTCTAGGTCTACTTTCTCTATGTTACCTCAGTAGCAGACTAGTTTTACTATCATTTTCTTTAGTTGTGCTTAGACTTCTCAGACTTGTATTTTGAATTTCACATTTTGAGCAAATTAGTTTTAAAGTCACAACCAATTTGTTTTTTGTGTACTATCATTTTTGTTAGGATCAGTGATCTAAGTTTGATTGATTAGAGAGTATCGCAGCGGAATTCGAACAATGAATTAGATAATTCACAAGAACACAATTGATATTCAATGTAAGAGTAAACGGTTATAGAGAGAGAGAATTCAATATTTCATTCATATGCTTTCGTGGTGGCAAAATGTCACACGTACAATTAGGTCAACATCTCTTATATAGGAGATGTGACGTCTGCTGATGTCACTTGATAGTGACATCTAACAGATTATTCAAACTACTGAAAGTTAACACAACTACTGAAGATGTCAGACAACTGACATCTTACAAAAATACCAAGTGTTAACTATCACTACAACTGCTGAAAAGAAACTACTGAAACAATAACGACTAAAGAACATGCTCTTCAGTCGTTTTACAAGTACTGAAATAAATAATAAAACTACTGAACGGAAACCATCACAACAATTGAAGATAGCTTCTTCAGCTGTTGTGACAAACTCTAAAGGCTTCAGTACTTGGACTTCTTGAACTTCAGTTGTTGTCATCAGCTGATGTCTTCAGTCTTTGTACTTCAGCTGTTGATCTTCAGACTTTGGTCTTCAGCAGTTGAAGTCTTCAGTACTTTAGTCTTCAGCTGTTGATCTTCAGACTTTGTCAAACAGCTGATCAAGTCTTCAGCAGTTGTTGTGATGTCTTGTGGGACTTAAAGGTTTTTTTGATCTGGCTCATTGGTTCTTTTGGTCCAACAATTTTCTATAAACTCTTAATCATAATCATAGATTTAATTTCATTTCTTAAGCTAAACTGCCCTTCCTTATCATTTTTTTAATATTTAACTACTGAAATGAATTAAATACTAACCTAAAACTATTTTCCCCCTAAAATTATAAAACCAAAAATATTTTGTGTTTTTGAATTTTAATAAACAGAAAATAAAATATAAGAAAATAAAAATAACTAATAAACTAAGAAAAAGTGGTCGGACTACGAACTTTCATCTTCTTGAATCACGTCACTTTTCTTTTTCACGCCATTAACTTCTAAAAGATATAAAAACCTAGGTTTGTCAAATGCTTTTGTGTAGAGGTCAGCGCGTTAAAAATCAGTATTAATCTTAACAACATCAATTAATTGCTTTTCAAAACAGTCACGTATAAAGTGATATTTAATACCAATATGTTTTGTTTTAGGATGTTGGACCGGATTTTTGGTTACAGCAATTGTAGTAGAATTATCAACAAAAATAGGGGTGTTAGAAAATTGCAAACCGTAGTCGTGCATTTGCTGTTGAATCCAGATGATTTGAGAACAACAACTTGCAACAACAACTTGCAACAACAACATATTTAGCTTCACATATTGACAGAGCAACTGAGGTCTACTTCTTACACTGCCAGGTGACTAACCGTCTACCAAAGAACTAACATCCCGCTAATGTTGACTTGTAATTCATCTTGCAACCACCAAAGTCTGAGTCACTATACACTGTAAGCTCAAAGTCATCATCATGAGGATACCACAACCCGAGTGTTAGAGTACCTTTCAGATAACGAAAGATCCTTTTAACCCCGATGAGATGATTTACTATAGGTTTCACCTGATATCTAGAACAAAAACACGTGGCGTACATGATGTCAGGGCGTGAGGCTATGAGGTAATTGAGAGATCCGATCGTTCCTCTATACTTGGTGGCATCAACCAGATCACCATTTTCATCGGGTGCCACGTCATGGTTTGTGGCAAGGGGAGTTCCAGCTGTCGAAGCATTCTCCATGTTGAATCGACTGAGGATATCTCTTACATATTTGGTCTGATGCAGGAAGATTCCTTTTGATATTTGATCCACCTATAAACCGAGAAAGAACTTCATCTCCCCCATGGCACTCATCTCAAACTCTGCTTTCATTACAGATTCGAATTCTTTACATAATTCTTCGTTTTTGGAACCGAAGATTATGTCATCTACATAGATCGGTACCAGCAGTAGATCTCCATTCTTTTCTTTGATGAACAATGTACGTCAACAACTCCTCTGCGAAAACCATGTTTCACAAGATGAGTTGAGAGTTTCTCATACCAGGCTCTAGGGGCTTGATGGAGCCCGTAAAGAGCCTTGTCTAGTTTGTAAACTCTATCCCGATGATACGAATCCTCAAATCCTTCGCGTTGACTGACGTAGACTGTTTCACAGATTTCACCATGAAGGAATGCACTCTTCACATCTAGTTGATAAAATTTAATCTTCATGTAGGATGCATAGGCTAGAAATATATGTATTGCTTCCATCCTTGCCACCGATGCAAACATTTCATTGTAATCTATGCCTTCGACTTGTCAAAATCCTTGAACTACAAGTTGAGCCTTATTCCAAATTATGACCCCTTGGTCGTCTTTCTTGCACTTCAGCACCCATTTAGTGCCAATCACCTTAGCACCTTTTGGGTTGTCCATAAGGGTCCATACTCCTAACTTCTTGAACAATAGAAGTTCTTCTTGCATGGCACTGACCCATGCCTTATCGTTTAAGGCTTCACTCACATATTTTGGCTCAAATTGAGACACAAAACATCGATTTGCACCATCGTGAAGATACTCTTTTTCCATGACTGAGGCATAATCAGCTGAGTATGGCTGATTTCGTGTCTCTACTCCCGATCGAACATCATCAATGATATTTTCTGAAGGATGATAAATATTAAGTCGAGATCCGGGAGTGGTGGGAATAACAACTTAATTATCCAGATTGTGACACCCAGTTTCAGTATCTGTAGTTGTTGGAGTATGAGGCTCTGAAGTGTCAGAGGCATCAGAATTTGATGCTTGGGTACTTTCATTGGTGGGAACATGTTCCTCCTTGTCCATATTTGTAGTCTCAACTACTTCATCATCAGAGGAAGAATCACTTACTTCAAGGTCTCCCCCTGAAGGGCTAGAAGTATCATCTAAAGGAGCAGTTGATGTCGAGTCTGGTGGAGGAGAGTTTAGAACATCATACATCATCCTAGCAGAAAGCTCGTCATCAGTATCAGAAGGTGGCAGATTGAAGGATTTAAAAATCCATCATAGTCAAAGAAGAAAGAGGTTCCTTTCCTAGTAGGGGGTGGTGTATCTTTATACATCTACATTACACCACACTTCTACCTGACCCGTTAAGTTGTTATAAACTCTCTTGTCTGGTATGCTGTATTCGAGGAAGATCCCTTCTTCGGCCTTCTCACTAAACTTCCCTGTTTGAGTTTTTTTCAACAACATACACGATGCGCCAAATGGTTCTAGATACTCCAGGTTGGTTTACGTTGCTGGAGCAACTCATAACATGTTTTCCTATTTCATTTGACCACTAGGACTCGATTGAGTGTATACCAAGCATTAGCCACTGCCTCATTCCAGTATTGAATGGGCAGTTTCAAGTTGGCTAGCATAGTCCTGGCAGTCTCTATCAAGCTCAGATTTTTCCTTTTAGCAACGCTATTCATCTGTGGAGTGTAGGAAGAGGTAAATTGATGTACAATTCCTCTTTCTTTACAGTATGGCTCCATCCACTGATTCTTGAACTCTGTGTTGTTTTCTGATCGAATCTGCCTTACTTTCAACTTGAAGAGTAATTCCAATGTAGTTACCAGATGTTTGAAGGATTCAAAAGTTTTTGATTTGGCCTTCAGAAACATCACCCAAGAGAATCTTGACTAATCACTCGTTACTACAAAGCAATACAGATCTCTAGCAATGCTCTTTGTACTAACCGAGCCAAACAGATCCATATGCAGAAGCTCAAGAGGCATATCAATAGAATTCACCTTCTTTGCCTTGTGAGCTTTCTTGGTCTGTTTCCCTTTCTTACATGCTACACAAAAATCCGGAAGTTGGAAATTCTTGACAGTTACTCCATTCACTAAATCATTTTGAACCAAATGATTCATCTTCCTAGGATTAATGTGTCCCATTCTCCTATGCCATGAGACTGAGTCCCTCTCAGTTGCCTTTGACAAGAAGCATTGAACAGTGTGATCAGTTGTGGAGGCTTTTGATAGGTCCAAGTCATTATATCTTGAAGCTGACATAAGAATTTTATCCTCCTCAATCACATAGTCCTTCTTCAACATGTAGCACTTCTTGTTGTCAAATACAACTTTGAATCCTTTATCATAGATCTAGGAGACTGAAAGCAAGTTGTTCGGCAGTTGTTGAACGTAGTTGACCTTGTCAAACTTCACTTTCTCGTTTCCTACTTCGCCTTCTACGGTTATGTAAACTCCTTTGTTTCTAGCAAATGACACAAGTCCCCCTTTAATTTATTTGACGTTGAAAAGGAGGGACGAATTCCTGCCATGTGCCTGGATGCCCCATTATCAATAATCCAGGTGTAAGTGATAGCACTGTAGCTGACACCTTGTGAGGAGTTAGTTGAACCGGCCATCAAAGCAGAGTTAGACCTTTCAGTGACTTGAGATTCTTAACTTGTTGCTCTTAGATCTTCCTTAACCAAGTGATTACCACGTTCACAGCTTCTTCTATATCTGACATCGCTTGTTCAGCTGCAATCTCACCTTCACTAGTAGACCCATCATCTAATGTGTTAAGTGCTCTAAGAAAGATTAACATGTTGTCTTTATTTGTCTTTTGATATTTTGTAATAGTATAGGGACTATTTCTGTAATTTGTTAGTCCTTTACTTTGTGTTTTGAGTATAAATAGCTTAGATTTGTAGGTAGATAAGAGACGAATACACAAGATATTGAATCTGCTTTTCATACTTGTAATTGTCTTAGCTTGATATGAATAAAAACTTGAATTTTATTGATATCTTGTTTGGATTTGATTACTTTGTGTGAATTTCATTGAATTGTGTTACAAATCATCACAGATATATTCATTTGATCCTATCAAATGGTATCAGAGCTGTTGGTAAGCTGTTAGTGATTGATTTTCGTTTTAAGTTCATCGAACTTGAAAACCTAAAATCTCACTGAATCTGTGATTGAGATACAATTCAAGTGAAAATTTTTGAATTTCAGTTGTGTTTCATCATCAGAAACATGATTTGAATCACAATTAGCAGATCAATTCATCAAATTCAAGTAAATTGTTGAACTTGTTGTTCGAAAATGTCTTGAAGTTTCGATCTGAAATTTCAAAAATTGAGTGATTTGTTGTTGAAATTGAAGAAATTGATATTAAGAAGAATATTTATCGGCATAAAACTCGTCTAATTGAAAAGTTTCAATCGAATTCATCAATATTTGAAGAATTCAGAAGATTTGAGTTTGTTACATTCATTTGAAGATGATGAATGTGTCGCAGGAACTGAGATTGACTGAATTTGTCTAAGTGTTAGACGCATTAACACTATGTAGACGTTTTCAGTTCAGACATTTGATCACTGTTCGAGTGTCCAGACGTATCATTGTTGAGAAGTTTTTGAACTGTTTAGACGTTTGATAACTGTGTAGGCGCATCAACACTGTGCAGACGCATCAACACTGTGTATACGCATCACAACTGTTCAGACGTTTTACAACTATTCAGACACATCAATTTTAGTCGTCTTGGAAAATTTTTCTAAGGCATTCCATTAGACGTTTCTCAACTTAGACGCATCAACTGTTGAGACGTTTGAATACTGTTCAGACGTTTTAACCTTGATACTTAGAATTTTTTTTAAGAAAATTCTTTGAAAAACTTTTTCAAATTTTTGTTAAAAATTCAAAATATAAGAAAACAACAAAAATATAAGAATGGTAAAATCAGAAGATTCTGAAAACAGAGTTCCAAAACTTAAAATAGAGCTGATTTCAAAAATTGGTTTCTTAGACTAAAACAACATTTTAATTCCATTGACACTGATCTCTGGAAATCTATAGAAAAAGGACCATACATTCCTATAATAACTGATGGACCTGACAGAGGATTTGTGTATACTAAAGATTCTCCAGAACCTTATCTAGAAGATGATATTCAAGGAGATGATCAGAAAAGAGTTAAGAATGATATTAAAGCCTATTCATTGATGTGTAAAGGACTACCTTTGGAAGTTCTTACAAGGCTTGATGCATATCAAACTGGATATACACTATATAAAGCATTGAAGATCATTTGTGAAGGAGGTAAAGAGATTCAAAATTTAAAGAAACAAAAGCCTAAAAGACAATTAGAATTATTTCAACATTTGTCTGGAGAGACAATAAATCAAATGATGAATGGATTTGTTCAACTCATAACTGAGATGTCAACAGCTGGTATCAAACCTGATCTTGAAGATTAAATCTTAGACTACTCAATGCTTTACCATCTTCATGGAAACAAAATGTAACACTACTAAAGCATACTGAGAAGTTTCCAATGGATCTAGATCTTCTTATTGCAAAAATAGAATCAGTGGAGATTGCTGAAAGCTCAAGGAATAATGATAGAGCAGCATCAATGTCTCAATATCAGTTTGTTGCTTCACCTACAACCACCATAGAAAATGCATTCATGGCAAAGAATGAGAAAAATCCTGAAGAAGAAGGAGACTTGTTTGTAGGAGCAGGATTTTTCACTGACTCATCATTACCAGTGCACCTGCATATACAACTCAGTCTCATTCTCAATCTCCTCCTGAACCACAGTCACAATCATCAAATATTCAGACAGAGACTTCTTCATCATCTAACTCTACTAAATCTAGCAAAGTTAAAGATGTGATTAACATCCTATTAGAGGATGAAGAGTCCAAAACTGCATTTACTGCTTTTATGGCCAGCTTTCAAGCATATCAAGGTAGCCATTTAACTCAACTAGAATTTGTTTTACATGATTTATTTGAGATGGATCCTCAAGATGTTAAGAGATGGACCTGAACTGGTAGATGGTGATGATTGCCTACAGGACTCAAAAACATTCTTATGTCAACAAGAAATACAAGCCTAGTGCAAACAAGACTATTGGATTTGACAAGTCAAAAGCTAGATGTTTCAACTGCAACAGTTATGGACACTTTTCAAGAGAATGCAAAGCTTCAAGGAATAATGGAGGAAGTGCTCATTCAAGCACAAATAATCAAAGGTTTCAACAAGCTCAAAAGACTTTTCAAAAGCCTTATCAAAGTCTTCCTATATCAGAGCTTAAAGATGAAACCAAATCATCTGATGAAACAAAGAAAGCACTAGTAGTCAACATAAAAGATGGATATGATTGGAGTGCATATGCAGATCATTTACAAATGACTTAACATCAAGTTTGTCTCTTATTGCAGAAATTCAAGAGGAAGATTGGTCAAAAACAATGACCCAAAAGTGGAAAGTGATGAAGAGGAAGATAACTATGATTGGAGTGATAAGTCTGATCCTAAAGAGGATACAGAGGAAGTAGCTCTAATGGTTCAGTCTGATCAACCAAAGGTTAAATCTTCTACTTCATCATCTAAACCACAGTTCCAAAATTTCCTGAAATACCATCAGAAGTAAGAGAGAAAAGCTTGCACCAAATCATGCTTTGAACATGTTGAACACTACAGAAACTATTCACTCAAAATCTGTGAAAAGCTAAAACAAGAGGAATCTATGCATAATCAACTTAAATCTGATCATAAAACTGCAGATCAAAAGATTATCTCTCTTCAAAATTCATGGAATAAAACAATCAAAGATTTAGAAATTGTTAAAAACAACTAGAAGAGATGACCAAGAATCTTGAACAGAGAAAATAGCACATGCTACTACTCAAGTTGATCTAGCAAAAGTAAAAAGTTCAAAAATGATAGTAGAAAAACTAATCGGTGAAAGGAAAGATAAACAAAAAGCAGGATTAGGTTTCACTCATGAACCTATGCCTGAATCTATCACAAACACACTACCAGAGAATTTCAATACTTATGATCATTCACCTGAAAATAAAGCAAAGCTTAAAGCCTTTCAGATCAAAACCAAGAATGCAGAAGAAGAAAAAGAAAATGTCCAGTGTTTGTTGAAAAAGATCAAGAAAAAATCAAAAATGGACATCCAATCAAGATAAAATCATATGAACCAAAACAACCAAAACAAAATATCTCTTCTGATCAAATTCATAATGTAATAGAAGAAGTTAGAGTTCAAAACAAGGATAAACAACAGATAGTAACATCAGAAGATTCAAACACCATCAACATGAAACAATTTCAATCAGAAAAGGAATCTTCTTCTGATAATGTTCAATCTGATAATAAACCAAGCTCTTTTAAATCAAAGAACCAAAGAAGAAAAAAGAAATCTGCAAAAGCAACATCTGAACAAAACAAAAGTTCAGAAATTTTGATTAAAGCAACAATTCAAACATCAAAAATAAAACCAATTAAATTTGTGTCAGCAGGTATGTTAAATATGAATTCTCTTTCAAATAATAAAGCAAATGTTATGAACAAATCAAACTCTGATATGAAATCTAGTTCAGATTCAAAGACTTCCACTATAGCAAAAAGATTTGTTTCTAATACATTCGAGAAGGAAGTTCATGTTAAACAAATGAACAATAATCTAACACAAAATCAAACTGTGAAAAATAAAAGACAACAGTTTAAATATATGACACCAAAAGCAAACATTATGTTATTGTCAAAAGTTAACAAAAAGTTTTTTTTAACACCACAAAAGTACTGTGAAATTTGTGATATGAAAAATCACAATACTGTTGAGTGCTACTTCAACAAGTACTGTCACATATGTGACATGAGAAATCATTCAACAGCAGATTGTTATTATAATAAATATTGTACTTATTGTGATGAAAAGACACACAACACTGCAGATTGTTACTTTAGAAATAGATCTCTCACTAGAAACTTTGCAAAATCAAACATGAGCAAAGGATTTGCTAATCCACAGTATTGAGAAATCAAACTAATGGATTTCAAAGAGACATTAATCAACCTAATGTAGGTTTGAGATCTTTTCCTAAGAACAACTATATGAGTTCAAACATAACATGCAAGAACACTTTATACCAAAATCTGTAAGGATGACTAATAAAAATGTTGAACATCAATACATTTCAAAAGATGATCAATCGAATGGTATGAATGTTCACAAAAATAAATCAAACAATTTTCAGAATAAAATTGGTAAATTCATCAAAATAAACCTGATCTGAATAATCTCCATTATAAACAATTTACAATTGTTGATAAATTTGGAAAGCCCAAGACCATTTCGGCTTGGGTAGATATTTCAACTTAACTTTCTTGTAGTGCAGGTACGCCCAAAAAGACCAATCAATACATGGTATGTGGATAGTGGGTGTAGTCGGCACATGACAGGCAATACTGCCTTGTTACAAGATTTTAAATCAAAAGATGGAACTCACATCGCCTTTGGTGGTGATGCTGGAGGAAAAATAACTCGAGAAGGAACAATATCCAATGGGATAATAAGCTTTGATAAAGTCAACTTTTGTTCACAGTTGAACTTTAATCTGTTAAGCGTATCTCAAATTGTGATAAATCGTATTCTATTCTGTTTGATAATTATTATGTTATGTTTTGAAACCAGTTTCAAGATAAGCAAAGATTGGGTTATTGTTACAGCTGAGAGAGACAGAGATGTATACAAATTGGATACATCTCAAGTTGATCCTTCTACTGAAACAACATGCCTAATTGCTAAAGCATCGAATGATGAAAGCCAGCTTTGGCATAGACGTCTCGGTCATTCAAATTTCAAGAACATGAACAAACTCGTAGCAGGAAATCATGTCATTGGACTTCCATCCAAGAAGTTTGCAACAAATGATCACTGCTCAGCATGTTTGAAGGAAAGCAACACAGAGCGTCTTATAAGTCCAAGCCTATAAACTCAACATCCAAACCTCTTCAGATGTTACATATGGACCTTTTTGGACCAACAAACTTCAAGAGTATTGGACGAAAATCATATTGTTTAGTTATCATTGATGACTTTACAAGATTTTCATGGGTTTTCTTTCTTTATGCCAAATCTGAAACAGCTGAATTATTAAAAGAATTTATCATTAAAGTTGAAAATCAATTAGACAACAAAGTGAAAATTATAAGAAGTGATAATGGAACAGAATTCAAAAATGCTAACATTGAAATGTTTTGTGCACAGAAAGGGATAGCTCATCAGTTCAGTGCTCCAGAACTCCTCAACAAAATGGAGTTGCTGAAAGGAAGAATAGAACACTGATTGAAGCTGCTCGTTCTATGTTAGCTGATGCAAAAATACCTATCACTTTTTGGGATGAAGCAATATCAACTGCGTGTTTCGTTCAGAATCGAATCTTAATTGTCAAAGATACACTGAAAACTCATATGAGTTAATGTTGGCAGAAAACCGAACATAAACTTTTTAAAATCATTTGGTTGTCCTGTTATGATTCTTAATTCAAGTGATCAATTAGGAAAATTTGATGAAAAATCTGATAATGGATTTTTCGTTGGATATTCATCAGTTTCAAAAGCCTATCGAGTCTATAACTCTAGGACGAATGTAATCCTTGAAACATTCAACGTTAAATTTATGGAAAATTCTTTTCCATCAGTTTCAAATGGTCCTGCATGGTTATTTGATGTAGATTCATTATCAAACTCTTTTCAATCAATTTGTTTGATCAACCAAATTGTCCTAATTCTACAGATAAGAAGATCTCAAGAGGAGATTGGATCTTTTAGTGAAGATTCAGATTCTGATGACCCAGATGATTCAAGCTCAGACTACCCATTTTTATCATTTGTCAAGGATTTAACAATCAAAAACATGAAAATACAGTTTCAGATCATTCAGAGTCAATTAATCAGGAAGAATCACAAAATATTCCTAATGATGGTAATGAGTTTGTGATACCTGAGTCTGGAACATCATCCATTTCAGGTGATGTAGTTGATACATGTAACTTTGATTACTTTGTCAATTCACCTACTCAGTTCCAAACTTCAATCCATTCTTCTACTTTGATACATGAGTTTTCCAACTTGAATCAAACAATCTGGATGTTAATGTTCAATGTGATGAGATTACTACATCTCGTATTCACAAGAATCATCCAATTTCTCAGATTATTGGTTCATTGTATGAGAGAACAACAAGGAGTAAATCAGAACAAGCAAACATATGCTTATACTCTTGTTTTCTTTCTCAAATTGTTCCTAAAAATGTTACCGAAGCATTAAAGGACAATGGTTGGATAGAAGCCATGCAAGAAGAATTACTTCAATCCGCAAACAAGAAGTGTGGAATTTGGTGGATCTACCTGAAGGAGAAAATGCAATTGGCACGAATGGTTATTTAGAAATAAAACTGATGATCGTGGTGTTATAATAAGGAACAAAGCAAGACTTGTTGCACAAGGATACACACATGAAGAAGGTATAGATTATGATGAAGTGTTTGCACCAGTTGCAAGACTTGAATCTATTGAGTTTTCTGGCTTATGCTTCACTCATGAAATTTAAGGTGTATCAAATGGATGTAAAAGGTGCATTTTTATATGGTCCAATTACTGATGATGTATTGTGAAGCAACCTCCAGGCTTTGAGGATGCACAATTTCCACATCGAGTATATAAACTGAGTAAAGCTTTATATGGACTTCATCAAGCCCCTAGAATTTGGTATGAGACGTTATCACAACACTTAATCCAACATGGATACACACGAGGGAAAATTGATCCTACTTTATTCATAAAGAAGGACAATAATGATCTTTCATGTGTACAAGTGTATGTTGATGATATCATATTTGGTTCTACATGTCCAAAATTGTGCAATGAATTTGAAGAAATAATGAAATCTCGATTTCAAATGAGTTCTATGGGAGAGATTAACTTCTTTCTTGGACTTCAAGTCAAGCAAACTACAGATGGAATCTTCATCAATCAAGAAAAGTTTGTTGACAAGCTCTTAAAGAAATTTAAGTTGCAAGACTGTCAGTCCGTACGAACTCCAGCAGATGTTAACACCAAGATTGAACCTGATCCAAAAGGAAAATCTATTGACCAAACGTTATACAGATCAATGATTGGATCTTTGATGTATCTTACTGCATCTAGACCAGACATTATGTATGCTGTTTGTGTATGTGCCAGGTATCAATCAGACCCGAAAGAATCCCACTTAATTGATGTCAAAAGAATATTCAGGTATCTCAAAGGTAAACCAGCCTTAAGGCTTTGGTATCCTTACGAGGGAACTTTGAATTATATGGATATACTGATAGTGATTATGGTGGATGTTGTCAAGATAGAAAATCTACTTCGAGTGGGTGTCAATTTCTTGGTCCCAGATTAGTCTCATGGCAATGCAAGAAACAAACAAATGTCCTGTTTCAACTACAGAAGCTGAGTACATTGCTGCGTCAGCAGGATGTTCTCAAATCCTTTGGTTGCAAAATCAATTACTAGATTATGGATTCAACTTTCTTAAAACACCAATCTATATTGATAACACAGCTGCTATGTTCATAACAGCTAATCCTGTTCAACACTCAAAAACAAAACATATCGAAATCCGATATCATTTTCTTAGAGATAACTCTGAAAAAGGATTAATCATATTGATTCAAATTGCAACAGAAAACAATTGGCAGATCTATTTACTAAAGCCTTCCTACCAGGACGGTTTGAGTACTTAGTAAAATCAATTGATCTTATAAATCATATGTGATCTCCCTAAATCAAAAGATCATAATAAGTGATACTCTCATTGTGAATTGCCTGTTTATATTTTTGTGTGTGTGTGATTTTATGTTTTTCATAGAAAAATCAAATACAAAAATATATATCAAAAATACAAAAATATTTTTTTGGAAAGGATTATGTTTTGCAATATGTGAGAAATGATAGTACATTAGTGAGATCAGTTGCATACTTCACTCATTCATAAAGTCTAGACATGATCAGATATGATGTGTAGCTAATATCTGACTATTATGCTGAAAAGTAAATTCTTGTGATCAAACTAACATACATGCTTGTGTGTATTCATCTGAGTACTTTTGAGTTGCTTTAGCTTTTCAGAATGAATGTTTGTTAAGATACATCTCTCACACCTGTTGAAACTATATGAAATCATGAGATCTGTTACAAAACATCATTTCACTTCTCTGTTATGAGTCATCATAGACCTGAAGTATGAGATATCCTTGTTGTAAGTCATTACAGACCTGGATTCTCTTTTTGATGCAAAAAGATGCCAATGTGCACAACCTATTCAAAAGAATAGTCAAAGCTGATCAAATGGTTATCCATGATCATCCTCTATTAACTAAGTAACATGAACTCTGATGATATCTATGTTTCAGGTAATAAGTTGAGCATGTGTTCTTTCTTACATTTCATAATGATAGTTGAATTCTCTTAGTCTCTGTATGTTTTACATCATGTCATATCTAAATCAACACTAATCAATCAAGAATTGAAAAGTAAGTGAGTTGATAGTTGTGTCAAAATCACTCATTGTCTGTCCTTAGATCTTGTATCTCCTTTGCTGTGATATCACTGACCTGGAACATACTTGATCAGGATTTATTCATTGTCTATGACTATCCACATTCATTTTATTTTAATGTGATGATCTTCATTAATATGATCTCTCGGCAGACATTTATTCTATGTTTAATATTAGATTTTAATTCTATTTTCATTTTTCTTTTATGCATGTCTTTGTGTGTGACGGTAATGTCTCAATGTGATGTGTGATCTTATTCTCTTTCATAAGAAACTTATAAGTTTTTCAAACTTAAAAGTATAGGGGGAGTAATAAATGAAAGAGTTGTTCTCAGAAAATATTCAATAATCATAATCAAATTTGAAATGTTGAATTGAAAGGATGATGCTTTATGTTCAAATATTTGTGTAAACTGAAAATAGAATGTGTTTGACAATTACAATATGAATATACATAATCTTTACAAATAAATGATTTTTAAGTTGAAAATTAAATGATATTTGATGTTATAATGAGACTAAAATGAAGGGACAAAAGAAATTTAAAAAGAAATTAAAAAGAAATACAAATAAAAATAAAAAATAAAAATCTTATAAATTGAAAGTGCAAAATGCAAAAAGTTCAAAATTTGGGGATCTAAATGGTAAAAAATGTGAAAGTGAAGAAATTGGAAATCACAAGTGTTTAAATCATGAATTCAACTCATGCACCTAACAATGCACATGCGACTCAATAGGAGCATGATGAAATTTTCAGGATTATACAAGTGTTGGACGTTTCGCATGCGTCTAAACAGTTGTAATACATCTGAAAATTACAAGGGTTGGACGTTTGTGATAATCCCATGCGTCTAAATAGTGTGTTAGACGTATGTGATATCTCATGCGTCTACATAGTTTCAAAACTTCAAGTGTTAGACGTTTTACAAAGTCCATGCGACTGAACAGTGCAAAAGCGCCTAAACAGTGCTTATGCGACTGAACAGTTCTCATGTGTCTGACTTAAAAGGCACAACAGTGCTCATGCGTCTAACAAAATAAGTGAATTATAGGTTTTCATACGCCAAACAGGGACCATACGTCCAACAGGGCTCATTCGCCTAAAATCTCACTTATATATATTGAACACTTATGCGTATTTCTCATTCACTCTTCAAAATTCTCAGAACCAAAACCCTTGAACTACGACTGTCGAGCATCATTACATCCGTATTTCATCTGAAATCTAATCAAATCATTTGAGTATACATTGCATTTGAATATATAAACGTAAGTTTGTGATTCAAATACATAATTTTGGATTAAATCAGTGATTTGTAAGAGACGGTTGAATGCTATTTGGGCGTTCGAACCAATATAATCCAAGTTTAAACAGATCAAATAAGTATTATATCAAAAATGATACTGGATTAGTGATGAGAACACATTTGCGAGTCTGATGATGTATTGTTTTGATGTTAAAGTGAATTTTTTTTGAAATCAGTCGACTCTGCATAAGTCGAAGAAGAAGAACATGAACAGACAGTCAGTTTTTTTTAACAAAAAATAAAAAAATTAAAATTAAATCAAAATTGAAATGTTAAATAATTAATTCAAAATGAATTAAGATAAATTTCAAAAGTCAAATCAATATACAAATTCGAAAGTAATACAAATTGAAATCTTAATTCGTAAGTAAAAATTAAAAGTAAAAATAAAAAGGTCAAATTCAAAGGTTAAAAGTTAAAAGTCATATATAGAAATAAATTTCATTAAATCATATTCAATGTTTTCATAATTCTTTTGTTGTGTTTTGCAGATGGCAGAATTAAAATTTGAGCCAAAACACAATGTAGCTGCTTTTTTAGATGATGAATATAGAGAAGCTACGGGATATGAAGACATTATCATTTTTACTCAGAACAAAATATGTTTATGCCATGTGTGCAAGGCCTATGATAAATGGAAGAATGATTAAAAAATTCTGGAGAACTGCTCAAGTTGAAAGAGATGATCAAGGAAATAAAGTTTTAAGAGCCTATCACTTTAGAAAGAATGCTTGAAGTTTCTGAAGAAGCAATTAGACAAGCTTTAAGACTGGGAGATAATGATCCTGAAGATTTATCGATATACATTTAATGAATGTAGAGAAGTGTTTCTATAGATGGGGCATCCAGATCATTTCCCTAAGAAACAATTTTTCAAAGCTCGTGTATTTAAGCATTGGAAGCTTTTATGCTATATCTTTCATCATTGCATGTCAAAAAGAAGTGCGGTTGGGATTCATTCCCTGTTGACATTGCATCTCCAATTGTAGCATTATCCACAAACAGAAGATTTAATATGGCTAAATGGATAATGAATGGATTCATTTTTAATCTGGAAAGAGGAGTAAGGCATAAGTATCTGATGTACCCAAGATTTCTTCAACTTCTCATTAATGATGCAGATCCAGATCTGTATGCTGCTGAAGTTATTGGTGATAGGATTCAGTTAGAGCACATGTCAGAGAGTGTGTACAAAAGACTGGCAATGATAACAGGTGCTCAAAACATTCCAGTTTTTGATTATATCAGGAATGTATCAATGGATGAAGTTGATATTACTCAGCCACACTTTCATCTAACTGAAGAAGAACCAATAGATCCAAATGATCTGATTGAAGATGTAGAAGTTGATGACGAAAGTGATGATGATATGTTATAAGTTTCATCAAGTGAAGAAAGTGATGATGATGATGAAAATGATGATGTTACTGAAGTAAATCAAGAAGGAAATGAAGAAGGGAATGTTGAAGATACTGAAAATGAGCCACAGGTTATGATTGAAGAAAATGTTGAGGAAGCTATAACAGAAAGAAATTCTCAAAATCAAACATATGATTCTGATTTTATCAATGATATTTCATTCAATCCAGTATTTGAAATTGATGAAAATGAAGGAGCAGAAGAAATACATGTTAGTATGTCACAAAATGTGTCTATACAAACAGAGGAAATAGTTGAAGTTGATGTGATTGAAAGATTGAAAGAAGAAAATGTAAACAAAGAAAAGGAGATTGAAAAGTTGAAAGTTGAAAATGAAAGAATGAAAGAGATAATCAATGCTTGTGAAAAAGAAATTCAAAAGCTCAAAGATGAAAATTTAAAGTTTTCTGAAGAAAATGTGTTAAAAGATGAAAAGATTGTTAGTTTTGCCCAAGATAGAGGTGCAGAGTGATAGTCTTGAGGAGAAATTCAAGAAGTTATCTGAAGAAAATGAAAATCTTAAAGCTGAATTGATAAAGAAAAGAGAAGCTCAGAAAGCTATATCTCCAGTACATGTGATTAGTACTAAGGCGCAGAGTGAAGAAAATCTTGAACAAAGAAAAGGCAAACGGAAAGTAAATGAATTAGAAGATGTTGATCAAACTGAATCCTCTTCTAAATTTCAAAGAATTGAAGAATTGGTTGAAGAACAAAATGTTCAAGAACAGATTGATGCTTTAGATGATATTGAAGAAATATATAATGATGATTGGTATGATGAAGTTCTTAAGAATGAAGATATTGATGAAGCTGAATTTGTATCACAGTTCTCTTCAAAAGAACATATACAAGAACAAGATGAAGGACCACAGGATTTTGAAGAAAAATATAACTATCTTGTGAACATGAAATACAATAGAGTGTATTTGGATGGACTGACTGTTTCTCAAATTAATGATGAATATGAGAAATGCATCTATGCTGAGTCAGTCGCTTCAATAGATCCAAATGAGATAGTGGTTGAGCATGGTGAATGGACAAGAACACAGGAGGTTATAAATGTAGAAGAACTATCTAGTTTTGAGCTGCACCATCCTGATCCTAATGATATGAGTATTCCTGCTCTTAGATCATGGTTGCAAGCTAGAAATTATCCATGGAGGAAGCTGAAGAGATTATAATCTGTATCCCTAAGAAATCTTGTAAGAAGCTTTCAAGAAACAGAGAAACAAATGAAGAAGATGATAGTGCTTGATACAGATAACCCTCGATATCATGAGATAACAAAAAGAACAAGAATGTTGAAGCCTCAGGAAATAAAACAAATGTCAAGACTTGATGATGCTCACACTCATAGAAAAGAATTGATGGAAATGTTTGCTGATCCTGAAAGACAAACCAATAAAGCATCAACTGATCAAAGGAATATTCTCGATAGTTCAAGAACAACAGGAGATTTAGTAAGAAATATATTGCAGAAAGGACAATCAGTTGCTAAACTGTTGAATGCAATGATTGCTCCAGATTTTACAAACCAAGTAAAGATCATTGCATGGAAGTATGATGAAGTGTTTGATGCCTTCTTGATAAAGAGAGTAAATGTTGTATGTGACGTTTATCATTTTTACTCTAGTATCATAAAACTTCCGGTGCAAGACTTAAAAGAGCTAAATAGACTACCTCTGATCAATCCTACTAATTCAAAGCGTGGGAAGATGTTTGTAGAATTATTAAGATGTGGACTGGATAGATCAAGTAATTTTCTTAACACAAGATGCGATCAAGAAGACAAGGAGTATTTTGTTACTTTGAAGAAAAACAAGAAACTTAAGGGAGTTCAATCAGAAGAAGAACATTCGTTGATAGAATTCTGTGATAAATATTTTGAAAAATTTACAACTCTTGGACTAAAAGTGATTGAAGGTAATCAAAACTCAAAGCCAATTCTCAGATGGTTTTATAATACTGAGACATTTGAGCTGAAGTTAGTCCGAAATCTAGAAAGATGGGATGAGGACATGATTACTTTATTTGCAGTTTTTGAGCTAAAACTGTTACATCCAAGTTATATCTCATTTTTGTCAGTACAAAAATTTGATAAAGTATCTCCTGAAGTGGCTGAGCAAGACAAGAAATATTTCATTTCTATTATCAATGTGATGAACGCTGCCATGGAAAGAATTTCTTTGAGAAAAGCGCTTGTGTATGCCAACGTTGTTAAGAAAGATATTAAAGATATTGAATTCATGAGAATATCAAGAAAAGGGGTCTTAGAAGTGTATTCAAAGGAAAGTAACAAACCCATTGAGTTATATGCTAACATTGATATTTCATGTCTTTCAAAAGATACATTGGAAAGAATGGATAAGATGGAGATTAAAACAAATGAAGCTAAACCAGAACAAGGTATTCTTGCAAGTAAATTCAAGTCGGCTATATCAAAAGCTTTGAAAGAGTTAGAAATATACAAACAGAAGCCAATGTTCAAAGTCAAAGAAGAACCAGCAGATTTCTTTGAATGATGAAGTCAAGGCTGAAGATAGAATTGAAGATAGAGTCAGCAGTCAAGCTTGAAGATTTTGAAGTCTGAAGACCATGTCAATCTTAGGGGGAGTCTTGTTAAGTGCTCTAAGAAAGATTAACATGTTGTCTTTATTTGTCTTTTGATATTTTGTAATAGTATAGAGACTATTTCTGTAATTTGCTAGTTTCTTTACTTTGTGTTTTGAGTATAAATAGCTTAGATTTAAAGGTAGATAAGAGACGAATACACAAGATATTCGAATCTGCTTTTCATACTTGTAATTGTCTTAGCTTGATATGAATGAAAACTTGAATTTTATTGATATCTTGTTTGGATTTGATTACTTTGTGTGAATTTCATTGAATTGTGTTACAAATCATCACAGATATATTCATTTGATCCTATCATAATGCTTTGACAAACACGATATTTGATTCTCCAGGAGAAACAAATTGGAAGGACCAGTCCTGCCCTTCATCACCTTGAGCAGTCAGAGCCTTTGTCTCTTTGCTTGAAGATGTAGTTCCAATCACGTCTTTTTCTTGACGGTTGAATGTGGGAAATGGGTTTCCATTTCCAGTTTTCTTGGGCTTTACACATTCACATTTTTAGTGCCCCTTTTCACCACAGTTGAAGCAGGTGACTTTGGTTTTGTCAAAACCAATAGTCGTATCTTTCAGGGCTACTAAATTCTGCCCCGTCTTCTTGACAAACTTTTTAGCTCTTCTAACTGCACTCGCTAAGGCACACATGATGTCCATTCTCTCCAGCTCATTTTCATCAACTTGCTCGTAATCTTCATTTGCAAGATGACAATTTCCATTCTTCCCGGCAACTAAACCATCATAGGATTGGACAACATATGCTAGAAGATCCATGTGCTCCTTTGTAACTTCCACTGTGATATTACCGAGATTCTCAGTCTTCAAATTTGTAGTATTGGCTTTAAGCACTATGTATTGGGTCCCTGATGACCCTGACGTTTCTGGTCCTGAAGCAGTGGTTTGGGAAGGAGCAGAGGAATTTGACACGAACGCAGTTTGCAACAGTGCTTTTGAACCCTCTGGAGTTGGAACTGAGTTGTACAGTGAAGGATTCTGAATGTAGGATCATTTCTTAGACTTGTACTTCATCCACAGTTCCTCCTCCCGTAACTTCAAGATGAAGTCATTTATGTCTAAAGTTGTAAGAATGTCATTCGGTCTCAAATTAGACACAAATGAATCCTATTTCTCAGGAAACCCATCAACAAAACTTGAAACTTTATCTTCCATTGATGTCGTTACGCCATGAGTGTGCAGCTCACTCATTAGATGATAGAATCTGTCAATAATATCATCTAAGCTCTCATTCCCTATTGAAGAGAAATTATCAAACTCCTTCTTGAGAGCTTTAGCCTTCAGTGCCTTCAACGTTGCATTTCCATTTTATCTTTTCTCCAATGCCTCCCATGACTTTTTAGCCTGCTTGTTCTTAGAAAACTGATGAAAGATGTCTTTCAGTATTAACTGAGTCAATAGGGCATATACTTTCTTCTCAGCATTGAAGAGAATCTTTTGAGCTTCATTCATTCCACCCAACGTCAACTTGACTCCATTTGCACTGACTGGTACCGTGTAACCAATCTCTATGGAAGTCCAAAGATTGTGATAAACTCCATTTAGGTAAATCTCAAACTGCTATTTCCCCTAAGGATATTCATCTAATGTTAACAGCTTTGGCAGTTTATTATGATTACCAATCTTATTTTACAGAAGTAGTAGGTTCTAGATGCATGAGTCCTTCCCGGCAGTAAACACAACAAATTGATCTTCAATTTCTATAAACTTAGTACTTGGAGAACAGGACAGTTTCAATCATGCATAGGACTTTGAGTATGGATCACTTGTGTGAATGAACTATGAGTATGGATCACTCATGCGAATGAGGAGTGCGAATGAATTTAGTCGTGCGATTGGATTCAGTCGTGCGTACGAACAAGCCGAATGGAGTCATTCAACTAAAGTTGTTCAGTCGTGCGAATGAGAAATTTGATTGAGTTCAGTCGTGTGAATGGAGTGAACGAATGAGTTCAATCGTATGAATGAGCTAGTCATGTGACTAAAAGCTATTGTTTTTGCAAAATCGAAGATTTTGACACTTTGACACAAAATACGATTTTTCTAAGAACCCTAATCTGCCGTATAGTAAACACAAAATACGCCTGAAAATGTTGAAAACACAAACTGAAGCAAACGTGGTGACTCTTTTGATTAAAACATAGGTTTTTGACACCAAACCTAACTGAATCAAATGCAAAATCAAGAGCCAGTGCTCTGATACCACTTGGTAAGGTTAGGACCGTGTACGTATGGAGTACTAACTGATTCTGCATTTATATCGGATCAAATAATGTGGAATCCTATTTGATTGGCGATCCAATAAGTGAGAACGATAACCCGATCGATATAAGATTGAACTAAACATTAAGAAAGAGTAGGAATCAATCAGGAACGAACTATAAACTTGGACAGGCTGTTTGGGACGCTCTGGACGGCTAGGGTTTATGTGTATTCGTAATCTCTCTCCAAGTGTTAAGGTTTTACACGAATTAGGTGGTATTTCTAGGTTAGTGGTTTCCATTCGTACGACTCAACCATTAGCATGGTGTCATGCGATTGAATCATGCGATTGATCCATATGCATGATTGAAGGTTCAGTCGTGCGACTGAGTCAATCTTATGTCTCAATCATACGACTGATCGAGTCTCCTAGTTCAATCGTGCGACTGGTCCATAAGCATGATATATTCATGTGTATGATCCATAAGTATGGGCCATTAGTATGAATACTCATCTGACTAGGTTGAACACATTAGTCAATAATTATTGACTTAGAATTGTGTACAAAAACCTCAAACATATATAAGAAGTTCATACATATGAATTAAAGATAAATAAACATCAAATCATAAATATTATTTCATTACTTCATCAAATTACATATATGTAAGAAATGAAAGACTTTTACATTTAAGCATATAAACGTGGTACACATGTATCTACACTTTATTCCTCTATTCATTTCTTATTAGTTAGTATAGTTACCAACTTTAGTTGGTGACAAAAGGTAAGTCATGGACATGTCCTGACTACCAAATCTTAGATAGTATTTTATCTAAGATACCTTACTTCTAGTAATGTAGTATTTGTCTAGTTGTAAGTTCCATCTAGTATCAAAGTATATCTGGCTGTAGGTAGTAGTATATATAGTTTCTCATTGTAACTCATGTATTATGCTTGAAAGAGTCTTGTAACACATTGAGTTGAGAAGTAATATATACAAGTATCTTGAAAAACCATTCTATTGTGTTTTGTGTATTTATACTTAGCATATTATTATCAACTCTAAGAGGATTTTGCATCATCTATACGAGTGAGACTTAGTGAGTTTGAGAGAACATAATTGTGTTGAGTGAATAAACCCGATCCTACAATTAGTATCGGAGCTTCATAGGTTCTTGATTGTATGATCTCACCATCCAAATCAGCATTTTTATCACTTATATACTCACTTCACTCAAAATGACCTTCAACCAAAAATCTGAATGTGAATAGGGACGATGACCAAAGCACCTATTATCACCCCTGAAAACTTCAGATCATAGAGTAGACATATTGAAGGCTTCATTAAATCCCAAGACAAAAAAAATATGGAAGTCTATCATCAATGGTCCTTACAAGTCAAAAGTTGTAGCACTAGTTGGAAATGTTGCTATGATAGAGAAGGAGGTGGAAGATTATTCTTATGAAGACCACAAATGGCTGGACCTTGATAGCAAAGCTATGATTGTTTTGATGACTGTTATACCCAACTCCATCATGGTGGGTTTTGAGCATTGTATGTCAGCCAAAAACTTATTTGACGCCTTGACGTAGATGTAATCCAGATCAAATGACTCCAAGAAAGATTCAATAAAGCAACAATTTAAGAATTTCACTTATATTGCTGGAGATTAGCCATCAATACTTCAGGTATATGGATCTTATTTCCTCTCTTTAGCCTATGGAAATAACTCCTGAATTAATAGATCTCTCAAGAAAATTCACCAGTGCACTCCTAAATGAGTGGATGTTCTACCATGTCTCTGTGCAGGAATGTTGAAGGGTACAAGCTTACAACACAAAAACACAAAAAAGAGAGTGTGCAAAAACACTTAACAGATCAAATTGGAAACTAGAAACCGGTTTTTATGAGAGCTAAGAAACACAAGTATTCAAGAGACAGAACAAGAACAACAAAAGTAGTTGGCTTTCAAGGTTGATGTATATTGCTCTCTAGTTTCTTATGAGTGATTACAAAGTAGTGGTATACGATACAAAGGACCAGAGATACCTATACTACAACCTACAGCCGGCCATACTTTGAAGGCTAGTTGGATACATGATCTAGACAACAACAAAATCAATGTAGAGTCAAAAGGCAGATTGCCTTTTGACTAGTGACTATGACATGCTATAGCTCACATCCTAATATATTACAAAAAGGATAAAGTACATAAAGTAGAAAGTTACATACTCAAGACCTCAATGTACAGTTACCAAAAGCATGGACCTTTCACCAACTTATATAAAGTTGGTGTCTTATCAGACTTGTAGTGGAAAGGGGTCTAGCTTTATGTTAAAGGTACATCAAATAAAGAGTGTGTTCAAAAGTCTTTGGAATAAATCTATCTTCAAGTGTTGGCTTTGAAATAATTTGTCCCTAAATCATCGGAAGACTTCATGTTTGGCTTCGGAAGATATTGGTCTTGGCTTCGGAAGATTTCACACTTAGAATATTTTCTGATGATGGGTGTGAAACTTCCGAAGCATTCCACTTTAGTATACTTGTGCATGCATGCAGGAGAGACTTTGGGTGTTTGGGTTGCATCAGCCTTATATTAAACATTACAAACTCCCCCTAGGCTGATGCTACCAAAACACTTGAAGATTTCAGATATTTACAGTCCTTATCATGATGATAACCATCCCTTTCGTCATAAGATGATCAAGATCACTCAGACTTTAAAACTGTCTTCTCATGTCAAAGAGATCATGTAGAGGTAGATTGAACATGTCTTGCCATGTGTAGACATTTTCAATACATTGATCTCTGATGATATGCCATCTTTCTAGATTTGTAGTGTATGTCCAGGACAAGATGGGTCTTCTTGATGCTAGAGGAGCTATTTGAATTGGTGTTGATGGAGCATCCTCTAGTTGCACATCCTCAGGATGTTCTAACTCATTCTGAGGTTTGGAGATGGATGCTTCTTTCTTCTTCTTCTTTGGCTTTGGTCTGGAAGCCATCATTTTTCTCCTCTTTCAACCTTTTAACTGAGAAGATGGCCTGCAGTACCTGATTGATCTTCTTTGTCTTTCTTAGTTGGGTCTTCCTCTCTTACAGGTTCAGATTGACAGGGGACAGAACCTTGCTGTGGATCAGAAGTGGAAGCTTGCTGAGGCTCAACAGGAGCTTCAGGTTGTGTTGTCTCAAATGGTTCAACCTTAATCTCCACTTCTTGAGGGACCTGACTTGGTAGGGAGTGTAAGTCAACAAGTTCAGCTTTTTGAATCTTCTGCTTGATCACCCTGATGTGCTCATCCATGGTGGACAGAGACACAGGACCAAGTCTCCTTTCGGAGAATCCATACAGCTTTAAGAAGCTCATCATCCTCTGCTTATCAGCAGACATCTTCATGCTTTTCTGGATGATGGCTTTTGATTTTGTAGCTTTTTCCCTTAACTTCCTCTTAGTGATCTTTCTTTCTTTAACTATCTCAAGTTCAAGTTGTTTAAGGTACTCAAACTTAATGTAATTAAAGGGAAAGGGAAGAAGTGCATCAGTTTGATAGAGGTCTGTGGTACTCAGGTAGTTGATCATGTTGATCCTATCTTTTTCTTTGTCTACCTGAGGTTCTTGTGGAACCACATCCTCTTGTACATGACTTTCTTGAACTAGGGAGAGAGTAGGCACATGCTTGTAGAGTCTTTTCTGTCTTCTTTCTTCTTTGATTTGAAGAACTAATTTGCATCCTCTGCCTCTTTTCTTTCCTTTGACAATTCTATGTTAGCCAGTTCATTTAATTCTTCTAAAGGGAACGAGATGATATTATCAATGTCATAGTTCCTAGTCTGCAAGTAGTTGATCCTGACTGCCGTCAACTCATCATCCTGAGTGTTTGGCTTAGGGGCAACCCTGATAGTAGCTTTTATGATTCTTGCAAACCCAATAGAGGAACTTTCTCCCCTTAGCTACATTTTCCTCTCTCTCTCTCTCTCCTCCTCCTCAATCTCCTCTGAAGTCATTTTTCTTTTCCCTTTGTCACTCACAGACCTTTGTGACTCAGGGTGGAAAGAGCTTTGGCATTCATTGCTTGGTGTAGCTTCCAACCTCTAGCCAGAGAGAGGTTGAGATGCACCTTCACCAGCAGGTGTCTCATCACGTGAATGAACCTCTGTAGCACTTGGTGAGACAAGGCTCTCAGGTTCTACCACTAGGCCTTCAGTCAAGGTTTTCCCTATGAAGCTAATTTTAGTGTCTGCCTCAACATCCAGTTGACCAATGATATTACCTGATTTCCTTAGGCTCCTTCTAAAGCTGAACTCTGTAGTGATCCTGTCTTGAATCCTTTGAGACAACCTATTAGCTTGTCTAGATTGGCTTTGGTTGATAAATGGCATGACAAGGTCAAGACTTTCATAGAAGTTCAAAGTCTGAAATTTGAAGACTTCATGCTGCCCTTAAACTCTTTGAATGATAAGGGCTCTTCTATTTTCATCATACAACCACCCCTTAATGTGATTTGAAGTTGGTGGAGATAGCATTGCCTTTGGTATTCCTTCCTCAAAAAGACTTTGAATGAAAGAGTCTATAGAGTCCACATCAATATGAACTTGAGGAATTTGTTGAGTATGGACAGTTGCTAGTGAAGATGGTGAGTCTTCAATGTCCATGCCCTGTGAAGAACTTCCAGGTTTTGTGTCAGTGATGACTTTCTCCCCTTTTTGGTAGCATCATCCACTTGCATAAATGAGCTAGAGGTTAGGTCAACCACATTCATAGGTTCTTGTGTTCCTGGTTGAGCTCTTCTTAGAGGTCTCCCAGCTAGTTTTTCCCTAAGATAAGAAATCTCATGTTGTTGATCATTGACCTTGTTTTGTAGGGTAGTCACCTGAGATTCAAGGTGACTAAACTTTGAGACTAAGCAGGTGCATGTTTTTGATAGTTTGTGCACTTTTAGCCTCAGATTCCCCACTTCTTTATTAGAAGAATCATTGGGGGATAAGAGAATGGGACCTAAATCTTCTCTCTCACCACCAACATCAAGTTCTTGGCTGTTGGATTTCCTCTTCTCAAAAACAGCTTCAGTTGAAGTGTCAATGGGCTGAGTTGCCATGGTTGAGGCCTGAATGATGTAATCACTTGCTGAAGTGAGAGCCTCTTCCATATGGATCTCTTCAACAAGTTAAGAAGGATCCACCTCAATGATAGGTGACTGATGTGGGCTAGACTCGGGTGAGTCAGGAGCACTCATCTCTCTTTGAGTAGGGTAGGAATAGAGAGACTCATGATACTCAGTGAAACCTAAGTCCTCATCAGTATAGAAGTCAAGGTTGGGAATGGGTTGGTTTAAGTCTAAAGGTTGGGGATGGTAGTTGTCCCCTAAAGGTTGTTCATTTGAGTGTTGAGACTTAGAGTGAAGGCTTAAGGCAGTTGGGCTTGTGAGCTCATCAGGCTGAGTATGAGGAACCTCAACACTGATCTTTAAATGAGTGGTTTGCTCCTCAGGAGAAGTGGGAGCTCCAGTATCCACTTCCTCCTGTTTGGGTGAGTGTGTGGGGACCTGCACAGACTCACTAGTTTGAGCAGCGGTTCGTTTGGATTTTCTTTTGTAGGTGAGGGTGATTTGTAGTTGTTTTGATGGTTAGGATGTAGAAGGTGTGGGTTCAACACTAGCTTGTGTTGCTAGGTTGTCACCTTGAGCAATGAGCTCTATCATTTTTGGGACAAGGGTTGTTTCTATCCCTGAGAAACTAATAGTTGGCTTCTTTAAAATTTTAAGATATCAGGCTTCATTTGTTCCAATTTAAGAACATTGCCTATTTCCCTCAACTGTGAGCTCAGTTCATAGTTGAGAATGTATTGAATATACCTAGGAAACATGTAATACTCTAAGGAGTCTATGTTTGCAAGAAGATTTGTATAAACAAATTAAGAGTACCTAAACTTGACCCCTTGAACAATCCCATGCACTATAAAGGAGAGATCTTCAGAAATCTGGTCCCAACCCCTATGCTTGTGGATAAGTTGTGGATGACCACATGTATTAAGTACTTCCATTGGGATGAGACCTTCCTTTCCTTAAGGTCTTTATAGAAAAATCCCTTTCATAACCCATCTGCTGGAAGGACTAGTTAACAGCTTCTTTTGGAAAGGACAACTCACCTTCCTCATCATCCAACTGTAGATGAGCATTTATGGTGGTTGGAGTTATGAAGATTGTCCTCCCCTGCACTGTAGCAGACAATGCCTTCTCCCCATCTAGAACAACCTCTTGACAGGTTTTTTAGAAATCAAATAAATGATCCTCATAAAGAACAGGATCAATGGTAAGGGAGGTGAAGTAGTTAGACAAAGCCAAAAAATGGCAAACCTTTGAGAAGTGAGGATCTTTCTCAGAGTTTAACAGAGCAACTTGGTTGTGTTGCCTGTATAACTGCATGGAGAAATCTAGGTCATTTCTTCAGTTAAGGTTGGCCATTTTAGAAAGCTTAAAGGTGAAGGAAAGATGAACAAAGGCGGTTTCAGAGAGAAATTTGGGAATTTAGGTTTGGAGGAAAGATGAAGATGATAGAAAGAGGGGGAACCGTTGGGCTTATATAAGAAAAGGATTTAAGACAAAGTTAATGAAAGAGGATAAACTTTGAAATCCATATGTCGGTCCCACCTCTGAAAAAGTAGTTTGCTTTTTGCTCAAAAGTAGTTTTCTTGGAAGTCGAAAAAGCTTCTGAAGGTAAATTGTCTTCGAAAGTTTTAATGAAAAAGCTTGCTTCAGAAGAATTTCCTAAGACTTTTAAAAAATTTTCTTCGGAAGAGAATTAAGACTTGGACATTTTGTTCAACAGAACAAAGCTTTCGAGAGTTAATTTGCTTCAGAAGGAAATTGTCCTTGAAAACATATAAGTACCTAAGAGAGGTTTTAAGCTTCGGAAGAATTTCAGAAATTTCTTCTGAAGGAAAATTACTTAGGTAATTATTTGTTTTGAAGGCATAAGTTCTTCTGAAGATAAAATCATATCTTCCAAAGGATCAAGATTTTTCAATAATCTAAGGAAGTCTTCAAAAGATTTATATCCAAAGAAAACAGGAGCTTATGAAGGTGATAGACTAGACAACTTAGGACACACAGATTTTAAGAAATAATATGAACAAGTTTTAAGAAAAAGCTACTCAAAGTTAATCATCCCAATAGCTGATATAAGATACTTAAATCTCTATTCATCAAAGGCTTTGTAAACAGATCAACATATTGTTCACTTGTGTTAACTTTAACTAGTTTAATTAATCTTTTTTAATGTTATCTCTAATTAAATGATACATAACTGTCACACCTCGGGCCCAAGGAGGGTGGGACGTCACAAATTAGTAGCAGCAAATGGTAGCGGAAACAAACCATCATGAGAGCACAAAGGGGGGAGAACAACACATGGTATTAATATTTAAATAACCCGAACTAGAAATAGGTCTAGCCCACAAACAAAAGGAGTACGCACAATATCATTACAAATTTTTTCCAACATCAATAAATGTAAAGTGTTCCAAAATGTTATAACAAAACAAGCCAATGCCATGGTCACAGTACCAGGTCAAGTCTTCTACAACTTCTAGACCCTCATCATGAATTACTTGAAACATTCTCAAAAGAAATTTGCGTCAACTAAAAAGTTGGTAAATTTAAGTGCTTAACGTTTAACAACAAGGATTCATTAGAATCCACATTTGATTTAAAAGTCATGGTATCATCGTTGTGGGGATCACAATCAACATTGCACTCAGCCTCGGCTAGCCTCTTCAAAAGTTGTGTTAGTAGTTAAATCCCCATGGGGAGAGCTGAGCCTGAAACCAGTGGACCGTACCTGCCGGATGGTCCACCATAGTATCTTCTAAAACCTGTTACATGCCACAAACGACCCCGCAGGATCTCAGTGTGGTACCCTTCCCGTTCATCATGGAAGGCATTGTGTGTGAGAGATTCCCCAAGTAGATCTACCCATATAAACAAGCGGTTCACAAAAGAATTAATGACTGTGATACAAGTATCAGCAGGTCTTAACATAACCACAACATATAGCATCACAATATAGAATCGAAATAGTTTAATTTAAACAGAGCATGCTTCATCCCAAAATAATAGAAAAATAGAAACACATAAACTCACCTTAAGATTTAAGCAAAGGATTCTTTGTGTACCGGGAGAGAGTCTCAAGCCTAGCACCCTACCATTAAGATTTAAGTGTTAAGCCACTAGCTCTAGGGTTCTGAAGATGCACTAGGTGTGTCATGAGATTAGTGTCTTACTAGCTTTTGGTTTGCTAAGTCTTTATATAAAAAGTTTTCTTTTCTAGAAAGTTAGGGTTTCATAGGAAAGGACACACGATTTTCCATGTTAGATCATCGACATAAGTTAGTTTGAGTCATCCACATGATTATTATTTGTCCAAGGGGTCGGTATATTGAAGTTTAGCAAAATTTATAGTTTGGTCTTCCTTGTTTCCAAATTTTACAATTTCTACCCCCAAGGTATGATTTTAATATTTTGTCTTAAGTCCATTAAATATTATGTTAAGGACATTTTTATAAGTTTCTAATCTGTTGAAAATGAAATTTTAGCTTCTTTTAGTTGAAAACCCTATTTTTATGTTTAACCCGTCAAAACACGTGTTTACTAAGAAAATACCCCTTTTAATTTGTCCCTTGATTATTTAATCAACAAAATCCGGTCTAAATATTTTGTTAATCCTTTTTATGCCTGGAATACTTTCTAAGAAAATTAAGATTTCAAGTTTTCTTATTTTCAGTTCGTTTTACCACCTTTCGGGTCCCTGAATATGACCAATTTGCTTACGCGTCTAAGACCTTCTTATTTTCAGCCATTAACATCACCTTATACACCCAATATCATCAAAAACTTACTGTAATAACATGCCTAACCCACGGGTTTAACACCCAATTTATGAATAAGATGGAAACTTAAAGATTACACCATTTTCCCATGCACATGTGTAATACATTATATCTGATGAGTTAGCATTACCCAACCCTTTGTAGTTTTTAAAAACAGGTTGCTAAGATATTAGAAAAATTATTTTTGAGAAGGTTACGTGTTTGGCTTTAGAGGGTTGAAAGATGTGCATGTTAGATGGTGCAACAACACCCAAAAAGAGGGTTTTCATGGTGCAAAACGGGCTACACCCATAGAATGACATATATAACGAGTGAGATACCTTGAGGAATGTTAAAAGATTCTCATGAAAAAGGTTGTGGAAGCAAGTTTTCTGCTGGTTACAAGAATGATAAGATTTTTGAGTGAAAAATGAAGAAAACGCAAGATAAAGTTTGTTAGATGCATTTTAAGTATCAAGTGTACATGCATGCAATCATCCAAAATTTAGTTCCATGTACACCTTAATTGTTTTGAATTATGATTTAATTCTTGTATGGGTGACTAATTGACCTTCCCGGAACACTAAGTTTCCTAAGCTAATGCTTGAAGTCACATTATCATCATAAAACATAAGTTGGAAAAATCATGACAAGGTGAAATGCGGCTGATAATGCCCATCCATTTACCAAATGCAGTCGATAATGTTCATCCGCATTTACAAATGCGGCTGACATTACTCGTCCACGTTACCAAATGTAGCTGATAGTCCTCATCCACATTAGCAAATGCGGTTGAACACAGAGGAAATACGGATGATGAACACGTCATCCGCATTAACAAATGCGGTCAGCCTTAGGCATTATCTCCAAAAGGATCATTTAAGGCAAAAGTATAAAATCAATTAGCTTGGAGGAGAGAATAGTATAAATGAAAGTAGCAATAATATTAGTAGAATGGGAAAAGATGCAGGTCGATAAGGTTAGAGTTATGACCTAGAGGTCGGTTGTCACATTCTCCCACCATTTAGGAAATTTCGTCCCGAAATTTTAGCTTTGATTAGATTCGGAACTGGTGGGTTTGAAGAGGCATGGATAACTCTTTCTCATTTCATCTTCTCGTTCCAGGTGAATTCAGGTCCTCGCCTTGAATTCCACCTTACCTTGACCTTGGGTATGCGACTACGCCTAAGTTTCTGGACTAGTCTATCAGTAATCTCTATGGGTTCCTCGATGAAGTTTAGCCTGCTGTCAATTTTGGCTTCTTTCATTAGCAAGTCCAGGTTTTTTTCTACTAAGCACTTTTTTAGGTTGGACACATGGAAGGTGTTATGTATGTAACTCAATTCTTATGGTAGCCTTAGTTGGTATGCTACTGGACCCACTCTTGCTAATATTTCAAAAGGTCTAATGTACCTTGGGCTTAGCTTGCCCTTTTTGCCAAACCTCACGGATCCCTTCAAGAGTGCGACCTTTAACATCACCCAATCACTAATCTGGAATTCCAATGGCTTCCATCTCCTATCAGCATATTTCTTTTGACGATCTTTAGCGGTCCATAGTTGCTCTTTTATTTTGCTGATTTTGTGGGTTGTTTCTTTTATGATGTCGGGTCCCATTACTTGGCTATCCCCAATCACGTTCTAACTTAGCGGCGATCAAAATTTCCTGCCATACAGAGCCTCATACGGGGCTTCTTGAATACTTGTGTGGTAGCTGTTGTTGTAAGAAAATTCAACAAGGGGAGGGGGTTATCCCAGCTTCTACCAAAATCAATCACATAAGCCCTTAACATGTCCTCTAGGGTCTGAATAGTTCTCTCACTTTGCCCATCAGTCTAAGGGTGATATGCTATGCTCAAGTCATGTCGAGTCCCCAAAGCCTGTTAGAGAGATTTCCAAAATCGCGAGGTGAAACGACTATCACAGTCGAAGATGATCGACAATGGCACTCCATTCCTGGTTAACACCTCATATATGTATAGACGAGCCAATTTCATCATGGTCTCTATAGTTGCATCAGTCTTTAACTTATGAGGTGGTGGGTTAACAGTTGGAACCTCTTACTCTTTAGTCACACATCTTGGTTATCTGATAGACTCATAAGAATGTGGTGGAGCAATTTCATTGGTTCCTCATCCACCTTAGTTTTGATAACAAGTTTTTGAGTCAGAGGATGATGCAAGAATGGCTTGGAAGTTTTGCCCAGAGATTGCATGCTTCCTAGCTTGTGCCTCAGTTATCACTAGCTGGGCTTGAGCCTCACTCAATTTGGAGATTAAATCTTTGATTTGAGTCCTATAGTTGGTATGTTCATGTTTGAAAAAGGACATGATTTTCTCTTTTCAATTCTCATTTTATAGTTAGATTTAGCCTTTTTAAAATCATTTTTAAGGATATTCAAAGACTCAATATCAGATTTAATTTCCATGTTGTAGTCCTGATAAAATCTTTCTTTAGCAATGAAAGTTGTAGTATAGAGGTGTTCAAATACCTTGTTGTCATCAGCTCCAACCATCAATGCTTGAGTAGGGGTCACATCCTGCACCATAAACTCCAGTCAACTTCTTGAGCAATAACAACTCTGTGTTCTTTAGTTGAATTTCCAGTGGCTTTGGGTGTGATAGGATGGGTGGAGGCTTGAGTGGTTCCTGGCTTGGATTTGAGAGCCTCGCATTCTCTAGCAAAGTGGCCTAGCTGGTTATAGTTGTAGCACTTGGCTTTGGACTTGTCAAACCTTGTTGTCATCAGCTCCAACCATCAATGCTTGAGCAGGGGTCACATCCTACACCATAAAACTCCAGTCAACTTCTTGAGCAATAGCAGCTCTGTGTTCTTTAGTTGACTTTCCAGTGGCTTTGGGTGTGATAGGATGGGTGGAGGCTTGAGTGGTTCCTGGCTTGGATTTGAGAGCCTCGCATTCTCTAGCAAAGTGGCCTAGCTGGTTATAGTTATAGCACTTGGCTTTGGACTTGTCAAACCTGAATTTGCTGTTAGTTAGGTTTTGGGGAAATTCCTTGCTTGGTAAGTTAACATGGCCATCTATTGGACAATGTCCATGTATTTAGCATCATCTGGGCTGAAGCATTCTAGACCATCAAAACAAAATTAAAAGTCATTGGAATTTCCATTTCCTAAGACAAATGCACAGTTGTCCTGGAAAGGACTTGACCGAGCCTGTTAAGACCTTAGAGTCTCAGGAAAGGTGATGTATGGCCTAGAAGAACATGATGGTTGTTGGGAGTAAGTTAGGTACTGCTGACGTTAGGGGTCTTGAGCCTTCAACAACCATTAAAGCGTTGCTAGCAGGGAGGCTTGAGAGTCTGCTCACCTGGTGGCCTTTATTTTTGTTTTCTATCTCTACACGGTATCCATCAAGGATGCCATATAGTTAAGTCATAATGAGAGAGTTTAAGTTCTCTGTCCTCTTGATAGAGACATAGTAAAAAGTCCACTTATTTGGAAATGCACTCATGAACTTTCTTGAGAGATCTCTCATCTCAAGAGTCACACCATAGACTGATGTGATGAAATAACATCCATATACCTAAAGTATTGCTAGCTAAAGGTGTCTCCAGCAGTATAAATAAAATTTTCAAACTGTTGATTCAGGGAATATTTTTTGGGAGTTATTGGATCTGGCATACATCTAAGACAAAGCATTAAAGATTTCTTTGGCTGATTGGCAGTGCTCAAATCCCACTATGATGGACTTCGGTATGGCAGTCGTAAGAACAATCATTGGTTTTCTATCGATCTCTAGTCGCTTGTGGTCTTCATCAAACTAGTCTTCAACAACCTTCTCTATCATAGCACCATTTTCAGTCAGTGCTGCAACCTTTGTCTTGTAAGGGCAATTGGTGATAGATTTCCACATCCTGCTATCTTAATACCTAATGAAACCTTTAATACGTCTGCCCCAAGATCTGAAGTTCTTAGGGGTGATGATAGGTGCTTTAGACATCGTCCCCATTTCACCTTTAGATGATTTTTGATTGGGTTCATTTAGTGTGGTGAAATTATGAGTGAGAAAAAAGGTTGATTTGGATGGTAAGATCTCACAATCAAGAGCCTAAGAAGCTCTGATACCAATTGCAAGATCAGAGTTTGTCATTCAACACAAATATTATCTCTCAAACTCACTAAGTCACACTCGATTTGATGATGTGAATCCCTTAAGAGTTGATAGAAATATACTAAGTAAACAAACAAAAATAAGTTTTTCAAGATACTTGTATATATTACTTATTAACTCAAAGTGTTACAAGACTCTTACAAGCATGTTAAAAGAGTTACAATGTGAAACTATATATACTAATATTTACAGTCAGTTATACTTTGATACCAGCTGGAAACTTATGAATAAAGCAAATACTATATTGCTAAAGGTAAGGTATCCTAGATAAAATACTATCTATGATTTGGTAGTCATGACATATTCATGACTTACCTTTTGTCACCAACTAAAGTTTATAATCATATTAACTAATAACAAATGAATAGTGTAATAAGTATGGTTAACTACATGGGCATGGGAAAGCACCATGTAGTTTATTAGAGATTGCAGCAGATCTATCAGAAGGACCATACTTATGTCCACTGGTTCATAGTAGGTTCTTTCAAAGGTTAATTGGCTTCGGAAGAACAAGTTCTTTCGAAGCCACTTATACTTCAAAAGAGTCTACTTCTTCCAAGGCTTGATGATGATCTTATTACATTGGAAGTCATTGTCTTGAACTATTCTAAGTATTGCACTTCGGAAGAAGGACAACTTTGTCTTCGGAAGTTAAGTTTCTCTTCGGAAGTTCTTTCAGTCTTGACCTTCGGAAACTTAGCTTTTGCTTTTGGAAGTTCTTCATCAGTTGCATCAAAAATGTTCTAAGTGTTTGTTTTTGTTGCATTAGCCTTATTTGATCCAACAATTACTTTATTTCAACACTTAACTAAATACTTTTATAATAATAATAACAATAACAATAATAATAATAATAATAATATTAATAATAACAATAATAATAATAATAATAATAATATAATAATAATAATAATAAATTTACAAATAAGTATTATTTTGTTGATTACTTAACTATGTAACTACTAAATACTTTTATAATAATGATCATAGTATAATCTATATCTATTATCTATTATTTATTACTATCTATAAACATTTGTTTAAGATAAGATTGTAATTTTACAATAATTTTAAGATAACATATAAAGAATTATTGCAAGCTTTAATGTTAAATATTATAAGAAATCTTCTTATTATACTATCACTCTGCTTCAAATAAATGTATCACATGGTTTTCTATTAATATATCTTTATTGGATATCTAATGTTATAACAAATTTTTTCATTGTTATATCAAAGCAGTTTAACCTATACTATATCAAATTTGAATTTTCATGAAAATATTCGTTAAACTTTAATCATGTTTAACACGTATGTTTACTTAAAAGTTGAGTCATTCAACTATTCTTGTTAATGCTAATTTGTTTTGTAACATTATGATAGCTCTAATATATGATAATCATTATTAGTTTTATAAGAATCATAAGTCTTATAAGAGATTTAAACCATAAAACAAAACAATTGATAAATTAAATGAAATATAACAAGTATAAACTTGTAAATTTTTCGCTCTGCCGCAACAATTAGGTTACCCACTAGTAATAATTTAATAGTCATGATGCATATTAATAAGTGTACGATCAAGCTTGTACTCTAAGATCAATTTCCATACAAACTTAATCATTGAATTATTGAGCAACTAATGCTAAACAACACAGCACATATAATAACGCATCATAAAAAGCATAAAATGTTTAAAGAAACATGCTTTTCCCCCAAAAAATTAAATAATTACGGGTCGACGAAACACACATCATATGAATTATATATAAAGAAAAGCATGCCCTAATTTCATAGTTTTAAGTCTAAAATCAATGTTTTCCGAACCAGATCGAACGTCGAACCGAACGCTTTACTGGTTTGGTGGTCGGACCGGTCGGACCGGTTGGACGGATTAACTATATTTTAATTATATTTATATATGTAATTAAATATAAGTAATTTATATATGATTTATATATATTATATATAGATATATATATATATATATATATATTTTATAGTTATATATAAAACTTAACTATATTTGTATATCCGACATACTAATTTATGGTTTAACAACTCGTTTTTTACCCATCAAAATTAAAAAAAAACGAAAACCGGTCGAACTGGTCCGGTTTCCCGGTCCGACCAGTGGTTCGGGACGAACGGCCGGTTCGACCACTTCAAAACGAATCACACCAGACCGGACCGGGCCAGCCACCGATTCACGGTCGGACGGCCGGTCCAATCCGGTCTCAACAACATTGTCTAAAATAGAGTCCTCACCTATTACTCAACTAATACAATGAATGGTCCAAAATATATGCGGTGGTGACGGAGCTTTTATATTAAAATTGGTAAAGTAAGTCTTCGAAAATGTTATCACTACATAAGCGATTGTGTTGAGAAGAGAAGACCAGTGTTGAACATATAGGTTGAAAATTGCAAAAAGCGGACATTATGATAAAAGCATTATTGAGTCGTTAAGTTTGATATCAAGAGAGAACTGCTTGTAGTTCAAGATCCGCAAGAGCAATAATAACAAGATGATCATAATAAGAGGGAGAATGTCAAACTGGTGACAATTATCTAACATAAAGTCTAAGGGTCAATTGTTTGAATATTATATAGCGTATTTTAGAACTCATTATGAACATTATGTTAGTAGGAGGGTCAAGGGTGTGTTACCCTCAAATTAGAAATTTGATTTACATAAATAGAATGAGGTTTCGATTAGTCAAAAGGTAGCGATTGTTGAAATCGATGAGTTTGATAAACTTGTTGGGAATAATATGGAGGGAAAATGAAAACTAGCAACTAAACTTTAGCTGAACACAAAGAATTCTACCTATGTATGACCATAAACGGTTAATAACTACCATATCTTAGGTTAACACTAAACTTAGGACTAATTCATAATTAATTCTTAAATTTTTCCCCTTAACTTCTGATATTTCATCTCCTGCCATCATAATAGTGTTGGATATTTCTCATAGATAAGGGCACTTTCTTCTTCCTTCTAGTCATTTGATACACTTCTTTTTCTTTTCCATGTTGCAACTTCTAGTATCTAAAACCACATTTACTGTTTGATTCTTGCATTGGTTTGCTTGTTATTCGTTACTCTTGCTAATAGTGTCAAATGGTTCTTTCTTGCAAATCTTGTTTTTGTTTTGCGTCACAAGCCTCATTCTTGCTTTGTCACACAGGTCAAACTTGCCACACAGTTTGATCTTACCACATAGGTTAAAGTTGTCACACAACACTAACTTGCCACGTAGGACTTAATTTCTTGCTTGCTTGCTATATAGGAGTAAATTTGCTACTTGAAACACGATATTTTCTTTTTGTTTGGAACATGCTTCTAGCCTACTTGCTAATAACTTTTTCTTGCTTAACCGAATCGTTCTTGTTTGACCAGATTTGACTTGCTTCTTTGAACCAAAAGGTTCGAACTTGCTAAATGAATTAGTGAAATTCTTTTTGACTTGCTATGAACGACACATGTTCGAGTGACTTACTATGTGAACCACTCGTTCCTTTAACTTGCTATATGAATCGTCTAGATTAGAATTATTGAGTTTCTTTTGTGGCAAACTCTATTTTAACGATTTTGTGGCGATTCACACCTTGATCGACGTCTATATATGTATCAATTCTTGCAATCCTAATTCTACCTTTATTCGGTTTCATTACTCATATACAATTATGGGCAGCATACATTGGAGCTCAAACGGTTGAACATGAACATCTCTCACTCTCAGTCGTCTCCAAGGAGTCCATTCCTTTTGCTGGGAAATAAGTAAGGGTTTACATTGATGGTTTAGAGTGATATAAACAAATATCTAAGACCATACCAACAACTATCTTTTAATGCTATTGAACTCTATTACCCTTTCAATATGCATAATAGATCAAATTGCATTTAAGGTTTGTAGGCCATACTTATTTGTGGGGATGCTATATGTGGTGTCAATATTCACGTTGTTTGAAGATGTCGTTGATTTATTGAGCACAAGAGTATATCACTATACCAGCATCAACAGTGTGGCCATTAATTGAAAGGTATCAATCACTAGTAATAATACAAAAGGGCCGCATGCATTTCAACTCTTACCTAACACTAAAACGCACGTTCCTTATTATTCATATCGTATATCGTATATGTATTGTTTCTTTTAATAGTAGTGAGCATTCAAGATGTTTACCGATAAAAGTTTTAAGCAAAGATTTTATTAGTATATATTCAGACAACTCACTATCCCAAACCTTGTATGTTAACCAACAAAAATGACTATTCCATGTCACCCTAAACGTCTCCCACCCGGCCCCACTCCATGGCCGATCCTCGGGAACCGACTGGACCTTGGTAAGATTCCACATCACTCGTTGGCGGCCTTGGTGAAAAGGTACGGCCCTTTGATGTACCTCTGATTTGGGTTTGTTGATGTGGTGGTGGCCTCGTCTGCATCGCTTGCTGCACAGTTTTTAAAGGTTCATGACGCGAATTTTGCTAGTAGACCGCAAAACTCGGGAGCAAAGCATATCGCGTATAATTTTTAGGATATGGTATTTGCGCCGTATGGACCGAGGTGGCGGATGCTTCGGAAGATTTGCTCAGTGAACCTTTTTTCTAGCAAAGCACTCGCTAACTTCCGTCCTGTTAGACAGGTTTTGCATTTTTGCAACATTAGTAATTCTAACTTTTTGAAGTAACTAGTGTTGAGAAATAAATCAAACTAGAATTAAGTCCCCGCGTTGCGACGGATACGTAAAACCATACTAAATAACATCAATATTACACCACTGTTAGCGACCATAAACACTAAAGTTGCACTATGTTAATTGCGGAGAAAATAGACTGAAAAAACGTAGAAAAATTGAACTAAATTGATCTAGGACCCGCATGTTGCGATAAACTTGTCAAACGGGTAAAAATACATGTAAAAACAATGAAACACACATACACGTTGCGCCGTATTAAGTCACAAAATTTTGAGCGAAACTTAAAAATGTTGAACCATACATTCATGTTGGATCTAACGAAACGTAAAACATAATTTCATGAAAGATGAAAAGTATAAGGGATTAAAGTTGAAAGTAAAAAGTTATAAGGTTAAATTATAAAAGATTTGAAAAGTTTGGGATAAAAATAAAAACTCAAATTTAATGTGGTTACATTACAAATATTAAAAGTTTTGAGTTAAAGGTAAAAAAATAATTTTTTTATAAAGCATAACGTACGGGTTGCAATTAGTTGTGGGAAAGGGTCATGTTTTTTGAGTTTGTTATTTGTAGTTGTGTAGTTGAGTTTTGCTATTTAAGCAAGTATCCGTGATGAGTGATAGTCTGGTAGATTTATATTTGAAGTAAGTGCAATGTTTTTAGAATAAGATCGAACGGTGAACTAGTTATTTTACTAGTCGACTAGTTGGGTTGTATTTAAGAAACATGTGACGTCACAAATATATATAAGAAATATTATATATGTTAGTTATATATATAATTCAATATAAACATTCTATGTGTGTATTTTATAATTATATATAAAACTCAATAATAATCGTGTTAAACCTATTAAAATCCAAAAAATTAAAAAATATTTAAACTTTTAAAACATCTCGGCTTCAGATAGACCACCGAACCAGTCCGAACCGGCCAGTGTTTCGGCTATAAAATGAATTGGAGTGGATTGAGCCTCTGATCCCTTTGAATTTCAGTCTGATCCGAATCAGAAAACACTGGTAAAATGTGTTTTTAATGTGTACGATATTTTTTTTAAATAACACCAACAACTAAAACTTTTTTGTTGGAGAATATGATCATAAACTTCTAATTTCTTATTTTTAGCAAGTATATCTAAGGATTAGGATGCGTTTTATCTTTTTCTTAAAAATACTCAACTTTAATGAATAAAAAGTTTACAAAATTCATTCAACTAGCTCAGCAAATCCTTCTAGTTCTTCTGTGATTCCGTCATGTGATCTGATCCTCATTTTTTCCTTAAAATATACTCAACTTTTTATGCATAAAAAATTACAAATCGAAGGTCAACGAATCCTCGTATTTCTTCTTTCACTCCCCGCCCCTCTACGGAAGTGTTCATGCTTCGTCACCGGTACGTGATCTGATTTTCATCTTTTTGAAGGTGAAATGCTTGAAGTCGGACAACGGAGGTGAATACGTCAGCAAAGAGTTCCAGAACTATTGTGCAGAGAACGGTATTCGAATGATTTATACAGTCCCAAGCACTCCTCAACAAAATGGGGTCGCTGAACGTATGAACAGATCATTGAATGAAAGAGCCAGAAGTACGAGAATCAATTCGGGGCTTCCAAAGATGTTCTGGGCAGATGCAATTAATACCGCTGCCTATTTAATTAATCGGGGACCTTCTGTTCTGTTGGGCTTCAAGATACCAAAAGAAGAGTGGAAATGTGAAGCAGTTAAATTTGGGCATTTGAAAGTATTTGGGTGTAGTGCTTATGATCAAGTGAAAGATGGTGACAAGCTTGATGCTAAAGCCAAGAAGTACACTTTCATTGGTTATGGGTTTGACAGTATGGGCTACAGGCTTTGGGATTCTGAAAATAGAAAATTAGTCAGAAGTAAGCATGCTACTTTAAATGAGGCTGAGTTATACAAAGATAGAAACACAACCACTTTAGAGATTCAGAAAGAGCAAGTTGAATTTGATGCTGATGCTCAGAAACAACCAGATCCAGTTAATGAACCAGAGACGGAAATTGAAGATGATACAATTCCTGAGTTTGAAGATGGTGATATGGGTGGAGATGAAGAGGCAGTGAAAGCTTCTGATAGTGGGAGTTCAGATTCTGAAGATGAACAACATCCACAGACTCCAGACCAATTTCATTGGGTCAGGAGATCCACCAGAGTTTCTAAGCAGCCTACCAGGTACAGTCCTTCAGTTAATTATCTTCTCTTGACTGAGGATGGTGAACCAGAAAGTTACTCAGAAGCAGTTGAGTTGAAAGATTCACTTCAGTAGGAGCATGCAATGCAGGATGAGATGAACTCTTTGATGAAGAATAATACATGGGTCTTAACTAAGCTTCCGCCAGATAAAAGAGTTCTACAGAATAAATGGCTCTACAGAGTTGAGGAAGACCACAATGGTAACAAACGATATAAAGCAAGATTGGTCGCTAAGGGGTTTCAACAAAAACACGGGGTTGACTACAGTGAGATATTTTCTCCTGTGGTTAAGATGACTACAATCAGATTGGTGCTTAGTATTGTTGCAGCAGAGAAGTTACATTTGGAGCAGTTAGATGTGAAGACTGCGTTTCTGCATGGTGATTTAGATGATACTATTTATATGGCACAACCAGAGGGTTTTCAGTTTAAAGGAAAATAAAACTTGGTGTGTAAGTTACGGAAAAGTTTATATGGTTTAAAACAGGCACCCAGACAGTGGTATTTGAAGTTTGATGGCTTTAAGGGCAGAAACGGGTATAGGAGATGTGAGATGGATCACTGTTGCTACCTCAAGAAGTTTAAAAGTTCTTATATCATTCTTCTCCTTTATGTTGATGATATGCTGATAGCAGGTTCAGATATTGCAGAGATCAACAAGTTGAAGAAACAGTTGTCTGCAAAGTTTGAAATGAAAGATTTGGGTCCAACTAAGAAGATACTTGGTATGAGCATTACCAGAGATCACAAGAACGGTTCTCTAACTTTATCTCAGGATAAGTACATTCAGAAGATATTAGAGAAGTTCAGAATGAATGATGAGAAGACTACTACTCGAAGTACACCATTGGCTAGTCACATTAAGCTTTCTAAAGATCAGTCTCCAAAGACAGAGAAAGACAAGGCCGAGATGGCGAAGGTTCCTTATGCATCGGCTGTGGGTAGTCTCATGTATGAAATGGTATGCACTAGGCCCGATATAGCTCACGCAGTGGGAGTTGTCAGCAGGTATATGTCTAATCCGGGGAGAGAACACTGGGAAGTAGTTAAGTGGCTGCTTAGATATTTGAAGGGTACTTCAAAGATGGTATTATGTTTCACGGGTAGAGATGCTATTCTCAAAGGTTATTCAGATGCTGATTGGGTGGATGTAAAGAGACCTACAAGAGTACTATAGGGTATGTGTTCACTATGGGTGATACTGCAATTTGTTGGATGTCTAGGCTCCAAAAGAGCGTGGCAGTTTCTACTACAGAGGCTGAGTACATGGCAGCTGCTGAGGCTAGTAAAGAGCTCGTTTGGTTGAAGAATTTTCTAGGTGAGTTAGGTAGAAAACAAACAAAGTATCTGTTGTACTGTGATAATGAAAGTGTTGTTAAACTAGCAAAGAATCCCTCTCATCATGGGAAGACGAAGCACATTCACATTAGATATCATTTCATCAGAGGGCTAATTAGCAAAGGTACTATTCAGTTGAACAACATCAAGGAGAACAAGAATCTAGAAGACATGTTTACTAAGTCTATCACACTGGATAAGCTGAAGCTTTGCAGGGCTTCAATTGGCCTTCAGGAATAGTTGAGAAGGTGGGGGTAACTAGGAGGAGCTACACCAGTTCGGGTTTATTTATAAGTACAAGACAATGCAGTTGAAGACATTTTATGCATCCAGGTGGAAGCAGGTTGAAGTGTTTGACGCATTCAAGTGGTGGGTTAGAGAAGTTGTCTCGAAGCCCAAGTGGGAGATTGTTAAGTTGTGGGCTCCGACCCATCTCGGTTGGGCCCGGTATTAACTGAAGACAGAATTAGGAGATTAAGGGACGGCCGCCCTAAAGCCCAGTTTGCTATTTTAGGCAAAGAGTGTTAACCCTAATTGTTTAGTTAGTATAAATATATCTCTTGTACTTGTAAACATTCAACACCTCAATAAAAGAAAACCCTAGTTGCCCCAAGTGGACGTAGGTTACACACCGTAACTGAACCACTATAAATCTCGTGTCTTGCTCTATTGTTTTTTATTATTGTTCACGTAATTGTGGTCGTGTGTTTGAGCTATTTGATCCTAACAGGAAGTTGTTCGATTACTTCTCTCTAGTGATATAATTCTTGTTTTATGTGAAAAAAATAGTAAAGCAGCAAGTTTAGGAAGAACGATCTCGGTTAAAGCAAGATTAGTACAATAGCAAAAATGAAGCAAACAATTAGCAAGAAACCAAACCCGTATGGTTCATATAGCAAGAGTAAGATTCGATCCATGTTTGGTTCGTCGAATAAGAAAGTAAGCAAGTTAGCAAGAAAGATGATTCGAATTAAGCAAGCAAGAAAGAATTGAACCAAGCAAGAAAGTAGCAAGATTAACAAGAAAACTGTTACTTGGTATTGAAAGAAAGAGCAAGATAAGCAAGAAAGAAAGAAAGAAAGAAGCAAGAGAACTGAGAACCCAATCAAGATTAAGGGGATGAATGCCGGGTTAATCTTGATCTGGTCAAGTCGGGTCAAGTTAAGGGAAAAGGGTCTAGTATTTGAGTCATGTTTTATATAAAGTATGCAACAAGTTTTTAATTTGAATTAGTCTTATAGTTAGCAAGTAGTGGGCATGTATTAGGGATAGTGGAGAGTGCCACTTAATTAGGAGTGTATGATTATTTCTATATAATATAAGTTTTGAAGTATTAATGAAATGCAAGAGTTGAGTATGATCTTGGGCCTGAAACCAACAATCATTAACAATGAAACTCTTGCAATGGTCAACATATATAGTTAGGATTTAGATCCACATATAAAATGTTAGAGATCCCTTGAATCAATGTTAGAAGGAAAAACTTTTATCCTTGAGATTGTTTCAAACTTCAAAGCTTCATTAGTTAGCCTCATCAACCTATTTAGCTTTAACAAAAATAAAATCTTTTGGGAACATAAAGTCTTAAACCATACTGCTAAAAAACTATCTAAAATCTAACTACCATTCAACCCAATGGGATTGGAGGGTGCCTCGCTTGTAATTAGGGTCAATCAAACCAGTAGATTCCTCAGTCGGTCTATTCATTAAACTCTTAGTTAGAGCAACATACCCTTGTAATCTCAAAGCTAAATTTGCATAATCACCTATAGAATAATTACACGAATAGTCCCTGGGTTTGCGCATATTGAAACTTTAGTCCCCACATTCAATAAATTATAGATTAGGGCCTCAACTATATCAATAGTGCATGTTAGAAGTCCTTAACACTAACAAGAGTTAAGTTTCTCTGTTAAATTCTTAAAAAATTACCAAAATTCACCTAGTTGTCTTATTCATCTTCATTAGTCATTACCATTCCACCCCCGCAACCTAAAACCCCTTCACTACCTTTAGAAAACCCTAGAACCACCACCATCACAAACCCACTAAACCGCCACCATCATCTCGAGTCACACCATGAAAATAATCAACAACCATTGTCATAGCCATCTTCACCATGGCTGAAAACAACCAACACCTGTTGCTCTAGTGGTGGTGTGTCTTCCTCTATGAAAGCTTTTCAGCGAAGATCGCGATTTCGGTTCCCAGTCATCATCAGAGGCCGATGATCTTGACGGAATCACTCCGGATCCTATTGAGTGTGGAAGCCGAAGACAGAGCCATCGGAAAGGTGTAAAAAGAGTAATTCCACTAGCGATTCGTCACTAGAAGAACAACGGTAAGGCATATTTGTTCCTATTGTTTAAACATTTAATTGCGACGAAGAAGAGGACGAACGACGCAATGGTGAAGAATAATCCGACGAATAAAGTAGAGAACAAAGCTTACCGACGACAATCGTACCTATCATCGGGACAAACACTCGTCGGTGCATTTATGAAATTAAACATCATGAGTGATCATTTGTGCATATAAGATTACTAAAATTTATGTTGTTTTGAGTAATTTGATTTTAGGCAAGTGAAATCATCACCGGAGATTGGTAACGCCGACGGTGTAGGTGCTTCCGTGTTATTATTTTTTGCTGGTGAAATAATGGATCAATAACGATTCAACTTTTGGTGATGGTTACAGTGGTGGTGGTGGGTGGTGGTATGAAGAGATGAAGATGATGGGGGCGTGATGGTGATGCCAGTGGCTGTTGGTATGTCATCGGATGTGGAAGTGGTGTTGTCAGAATATGCTTCGGGAGAGGAGGAGGGTGTGGTAAATTTATTTTGGGTAAATTTATTTTAGAGTTAAGGGTGCTATGGTCATTTCACATAGACGTAACTAGTTAAGTTACCTCTGTTAGTGCTAGGGACTACATGTGTGCAAAACATGCATACTTCAGGCCCTCGTCTTTAATTCTTTTAAAATAGGAACTAAACTTGCAATACAGGCAAACCACATGGACTGTTTGTGTAATTTACTCTCACCTATACGATTCCTAAACCTCTATAAAAAACAAAATAAAATCAATACAAGTTATTATTTTATTCATTCACAAGCCCTTTTTATTTCTTAAAAACAATGATGATCATAGAACCACATCCTACTTTAATCACATTAAATGCATGGGTTCTCAACACTCAAGTAAAAGACATTAATGAAGGACATTTTAGTAATATTCTCAGAAGATTGTGATGCTGAGACGTGACACTAATGTAAACATTTACTAGAACATATTTATATATAATAAATGAATAAATAATATGTCATGTGCCATTGTGCGAATCAAATTCATCCCACCTTTTAGGATTTTCCTTTATATTAAATGATGCTATTAAAAATTAATGATATGTTAAAATAACACATATGAGTAACCGATAAAAGAATGAAAAGTAAGGAAATGAAAGTGGAAGGAATACATGCAAAGTTGATACAACTCAAACACTTAAAGTCTCCTGCATGCATTCACAAGTGCATTAAAGAAGAATGCTTTGGAAGTTTCACAAATGCAACATAAATATCTAAGTGTGAAATCCTCCGAAGCCAAGACCAATATCTTCCGAAGCCCAAGATGAAGTCTTCCGAAGCTTCAGAGACAAATCTTGCGAAGCCAACACTGGAAGACAAATTTATTCCGAAGACTTTTAGTATACATGCTTTTTCTGATGTACTTACATAAAGCTGGACTCTTTTCCGCTGCAACTCTATAAAGTCACCAACTTGCATCAGTTGGTGAAAAGGTCCATACTTTTAGTAACTATACATTGGGGTCTTGAGTCTATAACTTTCTACTTCATGTACTTTATCCTTTTTGTAATACATTAGGATGTGAGCTATGGCATGTCATAGTCACAAGTCAAAAGGCAATCTACCTTTTGACTCTACAATTGATTTTGTTTTGTGTCAAGTCAATTGTATCCAGCTAGCTTCAAAGTATGGCCGGTTGTAGGATGTAGTATATGTATCTCAAGTACTTGTAACTTTCCTTTATGCTTTGTAACACTTGTAATAGAACTTGAGAAGGTAATATACTGCAATCTTGAAAACCATTTCCTTGTGTGTCTTGCTATCTTGTTCTGTCTCTTATTTACTTGTGTTCTTAGTCTCATCTCTTGTGGTTAATCCAGTCTCACTGTTTGATTAGTCAAGTTAATCTCCTCATTGTGTTATTGTGTTATAAGTGACCACCCTTCACCGGTCCTACATTTGGTATTAGAGCTTTCCAGGCTCTTGATATAAGATTTCACCATCTTTAAATCCCTCACACACACAAAATACTTAACTTTTTTAAATGTCAGCCATTTCCATAACTGATATGGAAACTGGAACCATGAACAAGTCCCCACTGATCACTCTTGATGACTTTAACACCAGGTGTCAAAGAATGGAAGGTTTCATCAGGTCTCTAGACTCAAGAATATGGGAGTCTGTTGAAAAAAGACCTTACATACCAAGCACCCCCTCTACTACTGGTGGTGGTATGATCCCCAAGGCTATGGCTAACTACTAAGATGAAGACAGAAAAAGAGTACAAATTGACCAGAAAGCCATGACAGCCCTTCAGGCTGCTCTTCCAAACTCTGTATACAAAGGTTTCAAAAAATGCAAAATAGCTAAGCAGTTATTGGATGCATTGAAACTGATGTATGAGGGTTCCTCTAAAGCAAAGGAGAACAAGAAGGATCTCCTGAAGTAGCAGTTTAAAATTTTCACCTTCAAAGCAGGTGAGACTATGGCTCAACAATATTTCAGGTATGTTGAGATTGTGGATACCCTAATGGATAGAGCAGTTGCTCTTGAAAACAGAGATAATCTAAGGAAGTTCATGTCCTCACTTCCTAGGCAATGGACACACTACCATGTGGTTATCAAGAGAACTGAGAATCTGAAAACTCTCACTCTGACTGAGTTATATGGGATTCTCAATAGCTACTAGATAGAGATGAACATGCAAGGTTCATCTGGAAACTCCAACAATCAAATGGGTTCAACCCTTCATATGGGTGAAAGCGATAGCACAGAACCCCAACATCATCTCATATACCCTGACAACTCACAAAAGGGTCCTTTCATCACCTTTCCTGAGACACCAAGGGAGAACTACACTCAAGGAAGCCCATTCCAAGAGACAAGTTCTTCTCAAGCCTTTGTGTCTTCAGATGAAGCCTTTGTGTCTTCAGATGAAAGTTGTGGCAGCTCTCTTTTCACCCTTGAAGACCTGGACTGTATCCATCCAGATGATCTGGAGTACATGGAAATAGTTCAACAGATGACTCTTCTCACTCATAGAGCCAAGAAGTTCAACAAGCGGACTGGAAGGAAGTTCCCTAGCAATGCAACCAGTGGAAAGTTTGGACTATTTAAAGCAAAGTCAAATGTTACAACTATAACTTGATGGGCCACTTTTCCAGGGAGTGTAAGGCACCAAGAAAAAATAGTGGCCAAGCACGATCCAGACCAAACTACACTAACAAGGCTACCAAAAATGAGAAGCCAAAGTAGCAAGCTGCTATTGCTGTTGAAGAAGGAGGCTTTGACCGGAGCTTTTAGGTGGAAGATGCTTCTCCAAACCAAGCACTGATGGCAGATGATGATGAATCCAAGGTATTAGAACATCTCTGTACCCCTAAATGCATTGCTAAAGTTAACAGATACAGGTCCTACAACATAGAAATGAGATCTAATCTTGAGTCCTTAAACATCTTAAAAGCTGATTTTAGAAAGTCTAAAAATAATTATAAACTAAATATAGAGGACTTAGAGAAAACTAATTCAATTCTAAAACATAAGCATAAAAATTTTAGGACTCAGATCAAGGATCTCATAACTAAGCTGACTGAGTGCCAGGCTGAGCTTGTGATCAAGAAAGCCAGGGCAGAAAAGTGTGTTCTTGTTGGACCAAAAGAACCAATGAGCCAAGATCAGAAAACCTCTAAGTCCCACATGATATCACAACAACTGCTAAAGGCTTCATCAGCAGTTCGACAAGTGCTGAAGACTTCAACAGCTGAAGATCAAGTACTGAAGACTTAAACAGCTGAAGACTAAAGCGTTGAAGTCAAACAGCTGAAGAACACAAGTGCTGAAGCTGAAGACCAAAGTACTGAAGGTCAATAGCTGAAGAATACAAGTGCTGAAGTTGAAGACCAAAGTACTAAAGTTCAACAGCTGAAGAGTCCACAAGTGCTGAAGATGAACAACTGATGTACAAAGTCTGAAGACAAAGACTGAAGACATCAGCTGATGACATCTACTGAAGTCATCAGCTGATGAAACGTCTGAAGTTCAAGTCTGAAGACCAAGTGCTGAAGTTTCAGTAGTTTGTCACAACATCTAAAGAGTACTTCTTCAGTAGTTGTGTTTATCAGTAGTTTTATGTTTTTACTTTCAGTAGTTTTGTAAAACGACTGAAGAGTTTGTTCTTCAGTCGTTGTAGTTTCAATAGTTTCTTATCAGTAGTTTTGTAATAAGTAAACACTTAGCTTCTTGTAAGAAGATGTCAGCTGTTAGACATCTTCAGTAGTTTTAGTGTTTCAGTAGTTTGTTAAATAACTGTTAGATGTCACTATCAAGTGACATCAGCCTATGTCATTTTTCCTTATATAAGGAAGAATGACCTAAATTGTAATTTTGCGAAAGCCATGCCAAAGCGTGTGATTGAATGAAATATCCTTTTGCAGACACTTTCTCTCTCTATAACTAATTCTGTTCATTGCTATATCTTTGGTATTCTTGCTCGAATTGTGCTAGTTGGTACTATATTCCGCTACTGAAATCATTCGAATCGATCAAACTAGATGCTGAGATCCTATCAAATGGTATCAGAGCTGGTTAATCTGCAAATTGATCATTGAAACTGCTCATTTGCTGTAAGTTTGATCGAACTAGCAAATTCGCACGAATCTGTTATAGAGATTGAAGTTCTGTCGCTTTTGGATATTTTAATTGAGGTTCTTAGTGGTTTTGAGCTAAATTGTTTTGCTTATCTTGAATTTGTCTGAATTTTCGAAAATGACTACACCTTCTAATGATCCACACAATACTGGTTCCTCAACCAAGCCTCCGATGCTGGTTAGGAATGAGTATAACATTTGGCAACGAAGAATGCTCCATCACCTGTCTGTCAATAGTTCAGGTTGTTGGACATCCGTGGTACATGGACCACATAAGCCAATGGTGAATCATCCGGAAACAAATCAGTTGATTCCGAAGAAGAAGGAACAATACTCTGATGAGGACAAGAAGTTGTTTGAGATTGATGCTAAAGCCCATGGAATTCTGGCCATGGCACTGCTTAACGAAATCTATTCCGGGCTTATGCATCATGAAACTGCTCATGACCTTTGGAATGCACTGAAAGAACAATTTGGTGGCACTGATAAGGTCTTAGCAAAAAATAGGGAAATCCTCGCCCAACAGTATGAGACTTTTGCTCATAGAAAGGGTGAGACTCTGACTCAGTAGTTTGAGCGGTTTTCATGTTTAATCTCTGAGTTGAAAATGGTGAACATGAATATACCAAAAGCCAATGAACCACAGATTCCTCAGATCACTGCCTGAGAGATGGGACACATATACAATTGTCCTACGCTCCAATGCAAATCTGGATAGCCTATCTCTCACCCAACTTCATGGGAAACTGCTTACATTTGAAAGAGAGATAGAGCAGAAAAGGAAACTGGCTTCATCTGGTAAGCTCACTGAAGACTTTGTACCAGGCAACACTGCCTTGGTTGGTCATGAGTTAGAATATGCTTCATTTGAATGCCAGTATGATGAGCATATTGATTTCTCTTCAAACACTTCTGATTCTGCATTTGTGAGTGTTGATAGTCAGTTTACTGGGTGTAATAATGACAATCTATGCTTCATCATGGATGATCTCAAGGGGATTGCTGATGATGACTTAGAAGAGATGGATATTTTAAGCCAAATGGCCTTGATAAATATCAGATCTCAGAAGTTCTACAAAAGAACTGGAAGAAAGTTCCAGGACTCTGTGGCAAAACCAAAGTTGGTTTTGACAAGAGTAAGTTGAGGTGTCACAAATGCCATAGGCTTGGACACTTTGCTAGAGAATGTAGATCATCTGGATCTAATTCTTCTGCACCCTTTGTGACTTTCCCTGGCAATAGTCAACAACACAGAGGGCAACATCCTGTCAATTCTGGTCATCATTCTCAACCACAATCTCCTGCATATTTTGTTCCTCAGGGTCCAATGCCATATCCTTACCCTTGTTATTACATGCCACGAACCAGTCAGGTTCAAGCACCCATTGCTCAACAACCACATGCTCTTCCTGAGCCTCAACCATCTCAATCTCATCAACCTCCTCAACCTCAACAACACAGCTTCTTCACCCCTGGAGTTGTTGACTGGAGCAGTTTACCAGATGACATGTCTGGTCATGAACAACTGTTCACAGGTGCTGGTCAACATGGTGGTGACAGTCCTTTTGGGAATCTGGCACTTATGGCTCTGGAGTCTGCAGATGGATCATCCTCAAATACCTCTTCATCACAGGTATCACAGGTATCCTCTGAGGCTAAGGCCAAATTATGTTCTGAACATGCATAGCAGCATTTGCCTCTATTAGAGAAGCAAATGTAGCTTTAATTAATAAGAATATAGAGCTAGAAAAGATCATTTCCAAAAGAAAAGCTGAGTTTGAGTCTATGCTTAAAGAGAAAAATGATGAGATTTATAAACTAAATGCCAAATCACTGATGATAAGGCTAGGAAGAGGTACTTTTAGAAAAGTACAAAGACCTCAAAAAAACCCTTGCAGTCACCCAAGTAGAGTGTGATCGATGGGTACAATCATGCAAAGGTTTTGAAATGCTTCTTAGTAAGCAATCAGCTTCCAATGTGAAGTTTGGCATTGGTTATAATCACACTGCTCCTCCTACAGATTTTGCTTCAAGAGCAGAAGTGAAATCTGATGGAGAAAGAATAACCAATCCACCTCATCATATGATTCACTTTCTCATAGAGCACCATCAGAAGTTGAAGTTAGTATTATTCCCTCCTTGAACCTATCAGCTGATCTTGATGGTTGAAATACTGACACTCACATGATCAAAGAGTTGATCAACTCAGGAGTTATTTCTGGAAGTCCTGAAAGGACCGGAGAGCAAGATTTAACACCTAAAGTTCAAACTCCAACTACTGTCAGCACTGAAGAGAAGAAAACTGTCAGTAGAAAGGGTTTGAAGACTACTAAAGAGGAAGTCAAGAAAGCAAATAGTGCTTCCAAAATGCTGAAGAACAAGTCTTCAGTAGTTTCATTCTCTTTAGTTGATGATCAACATAAGATGAAGAAGAAACCATGTGAAATATGTGGTTTGTTCAATCATCTTACAGATGATTGTTGGTACAAAAGAGGATCCAAACTCAAACATAAAGAGGAAAAAGAGAAAATGGTTAAAATGAAAACTGAGTTTGAAGCCACATTTGTACCAGCAACATCAAATCCTATAACCCTTAAGTCCAAAAAGAAATCCAAAAAGGAAGGGGTTAAACAGGTAACAGCTGAGATTGCTCAAAAGACGAAGGTGCAACATAGGAACTTATAAACTCCAATGCCAATGTGTCTGGAGAGCTGAAAGCTTTATCACAAAATCAGACACAGCTGGTTATGATGGTTCAACATCTATTGGGAAGAGTTAATCAATTAGATGTTCCTATGTTGAAACCACAGAAAAGGAGGTCCAAGCCAAAGGATTCCTCTTCTTCACCATCTTCTTCCTCTCAGGCTGTTGTTTCCAACAAACCTGTTAGTTTACCATCTGTTAACGAGAACAGGCCCAAAACCAAAAAGGTTTGGGTCTCAAAATCTAACTAATTTATTGTGTTTTGCAGGGTTCTTCAACATGCCACAGAGGCATCTGGTATGTAGACAGTGGAGGATCCATGCATATGACAGGAAACAGATCACTTCTTAATGACTACTCTCAAGGAAGGAAGGGGTTTGTGTCATTTGGAAATGATGCAAAGGATTACATCATCGGCAAAGGCTTTGTTTCCAATGGGGAAATAAATTTTGATGATGTTAACCATGTGGAAAATCTCAAGTACAACCTCTTGAGTGTCAGTCAAATGTGTGACAAAGACCATGTTGCTCTTTTCACCAGTCGGATTCTGTCATCCAAAGTTCTAAGTTTGATTGATAAGGTGTTGGATGAATACACTCTCCTGAAGGCCAACAGGACAGGAAGAGTGTATGCCTTAGATATTTCCAAGAAAATAGATCTCAAAGGCCATCCTTGCCTATTTTCCAAGGCTTCCCCTCAAGAATCTACTCTATGGCATAGAAGGCTGGGTCATGTTAATCTCAAAAACATAAATCAGCTGATAAACCATAGTTTAGTAAGGGGACTGCCTATGAAGGAGTTCAAATGTGAAGATAACTGCACTGCTTGTTTAAAAGGAAAACAACACAAAGCTTCATTTCCCTCCATAGAAGAACCTAAGTCCACTGCTTGCTTACAGCTTCTTCACATGGATCTTTTTGGTCCTATGAGAGTGATGAGTATGGCTAAGAAGAAATACTATCTGGTAATTGTGGATGATTACTCCAATTTGTTTGGACTTTCTTCTTGCATTCAAAGGATGAGGCAGCTCAAAAGATTATCAACTTTGTGTTGTATGTTGAGAAGCAGTATTCCCTCTCAGTCAAGTGTATTAGAAGTGATAATGGAACAGAATTCAGAAACAATACACTTGATGAGTTTTACCTCTCAAAGGGAATCAAGAGGCAGTTTAGCATTCCAAGAACTCCTGAACAAAATGGAGTAGTGGAGAGAAAGAACAGGACCCTTATTGAAGCTGGAAGGTCCATGTTGGCTGATTCTGGACTACCAATGACTTTTTGGGCTGAAGCTGTCAATACAGCTTGCTATGTATAGAATAGAGTTCTAGTAAATCAGAGGTTGATGAAGACTCCATATGAAGTTCTTCATCATTTGGCCCCTCTAATTTCATTCTTCAGAGCTTTTGGGTGTCCTTGTTTCATTCTCAACACACGGGATCAACTACCAAAATTTGATCCTAAGGTGGATGCAGGGTACTTTGTTGGTTATTCATCAACTTGCAAAGCATAGAGTCTTCAACTATAGAACAAAGATGGTTGAAGAGACTCTACATGTTAAGTTTAATGAATCTCCAAAGGACAAGATTCCACAAAGCCCTGTGGAGCTATTTGATTTGGACATACTGCAATATGTTCCTTATCAAACTCCTGCTGTTACTCCTGTCAACAGTTCACCACCTGGTGGTATGCTGGTGCTGCTGATGATGATGATGATAGCAGTACTCACCTCTTTAGGTTTAGTGACCAACTGCCTGTGTCCTCTAAACCTGATGCTCCTGTAGCTTCAGTAGCTTCATCCACAACAAGTGCTGATGAGATTTTTGCATCTTCAACTTCATTTGAGTTGCCACCATCTACATGGTTTCAAGAGTCTACATCAACATCTGTTGCTGCTGAAGGTTCTACAAACACTTGCACTGATCTCATTGTTTATCAAGAGCTGAAGAATCACCCAATGTCTCAAATCATTGGTGATATCAATGCTGGAGTTTCAACCAGAAGTCAATTGTCCAATTTCTGCTTCTATGCTCTCTTCATCAGTCAGCTAGAGCCAAAGAATTATCATGTTGCACTTAGAGACAATGGCTGGGTTGAAGCAATGCAGCTTGAGCTTCTTCAGTTCAAAAAGCAGCAAGTGGGGAGCTTGTTCTTCTTCCCCCAGGTAAGTGTGCAATAGGCACTAAATGGGTGTTTAGGAATAAAACAGATGAAAATGGGCTTATTGTTAAGAACAAGGCCAGACTGGTTGTTCAGGGTTTTGCACAAGAAGAAGGTATTGATTATGATGAAACCTTTGCCCCTGTAGCAGACTGGAGGCAATTAGATTGTTCTTAGCCTATGCTGCACTCCACAATCTTAAAGTTTTTCAAATGGATGTTAAAAGTGCATTTTTATATGGTAAAATAAAAGAAGAAGTTTATGTGTGTCAACCACCAGGTTTTGAGGATAATAACACCCAGAATGGGTATACAAGCTTGATAAGGTTCTTTATGGGTTGAAACAAGCTCCTAGAGCCTAGTATGAGACATTATCTAACTTTCTTCTGCAAAATAATTTCACTAGAGGCTCCATAGATAAAACTTTATTTATTAAGAAGGTGGATCAGTATAAGCTACTTGTTCAAATTTATGTTGATGATATTATTTTTGCATCCTCTGATCTGCAGTTGTGTGATGATTTTACAAAATTAATGCAAAGGAAGTTTGAAATGAGTGCAATGGGAGAATTACAGTTCTTTCGGCTTGCAAATCAAACAAAATCTGATGGAATTTTCATTCATCAGTCTAAATATACAAAAGATCTTTTAAATAAGTTTGATTTACAAAACTGTAAGCCCTGTTGTACTCCCATGTGCAACACCACACAATTGGATATTGATCAGAAAGGTAAAGCTGTTGATGAAATGCTTTACAGATGTATGATTGGGTCCTTGATGTATTTAACAGCTTCTAGACCAGATATTATATTTGCTACATGTGTTTGTGCTAGATTTCAGGCTGCACCTAAAGAGTCTCATCTGATTACAGTCAAGAGGATCTTTAGATATTTGCAAGGTACACAATCTCTAGGTTTATGGTATTCCACTGGGCACTCTTGCAAATTAGTTGCTTTCTCTGATAGTGACTATGCAGGGTGTAAGTTGACCAGGAAATCAACTTCTGGTGGATGTCAATTCCTAGGCAACTGTTTGATTTTTTGGCAGAGTAAGAAACAAACATCTGTTGCTACATCCACTACTGAAGCTGAGTACATTGCTGCTGCAAGTTGTACATCTCAAGTACTCTGGCTTCAGAATCAACTTTGGATTATGGCATTACAGACTAAGACTCCATTATAATGGATAGTGCTTCAGCTCTTTGCATTTTCAAAAATCCAGTCCAGCACTCTAGGACCAAACATATAGAAATTGACATCATTTTATAAGAGATTGTTTTGAAAAGGGTCTAATTAATCCTATGTTTGTGCCTAGTGCTGATGAGCTTGCAGACATTTTTACTAAGCCTTTGGATAGTTCAACTTTCCACAACCTGGTGTTAAGGCTTGGTATGCTGCAACTAGAATAAGTGACAACTAGTGATGATCTCAGTAATTACTGATGATCATTGGTAACCATGTCACATATAAGTACTGATGAGTTCTTTTACCCTCAGTAGTTTTATAACTACTGAAGGCTAAATGCCTCACAAGTATTGAAGCACTTTATCTATTCTAAACTACTGATGTAGTTACAACTACTGATGTAGTTACAACTACTGAAATCAGTAAAAACAGATAAGTACTAACGTCCTATGACACACTTGAAAAGCAGATGAAAAGTCTGATGAATAAGTGTTGAGGACAGTATGAAACAGCTGAAAAGCTAAGAATTGACGAAAACGCTGATGAGTAATTCTCTTCAGTTGTTTCTACAACTACTATTTCTAAACAACTGAAGCAAGACCACAGTCTTCAGTAGTTTCACAACTACTGATAACTAATACCAAGTCTTCAGTTGTTTACAACGACTGATGGCAAAACCATTGTCTTCCGTAGTTTCACAACTACTGATGACAAATACCAAGTCCTCAGTTGTTTACATCATATGAAGTCAAAACCACGACCTTCAGTAGTTTCATACTACTGATGGTTAACACCAAGACTTCAGCTGTTTCAACGTCTGATGGTCAAAACCAAGTCTTCAGTTGTTTTATAACAACTGATGACAACACCACCACTGTCAGTCGTTTTAAACCTCTGAAGGTTAATACCACGTCATCAGTAGTTTCAAACAGCTGATGACCACACCAAAACCTTCAGTTTTTCTTTCAGCCTTTTCCTCTCCCAACCCTATAAATACCTGTCTTCTTCTCAAACAGCCCATTAGCCGTTCTTCAGACCTTCATACTTTCAAAAATGGCAACCATGAGTCTAAAACCCCGACATAATTGCGTCGCCTACCTCACGAAATCGGCCTTCTGGACAAAGTTTGATCATGCCATAGACCTAATGGCTGATTCTCAATATAATACAGCTCTGCTCTTAAACCCGACCATCTACCCAGAGTCACTCAGTCAGTTTTGGTCCAATGCCTACGTTCACACTAATGTGCCTACCGGCCAAATCTCTGTTAGGTCATTGGTTAACCAAAAACAAGTAGAGGTTACACCTGAAAGCATTCGTAGAGTGCTAAATTTACAAGATGCTGCTTGTGTGACTGAGTACCCGAAGGGCACAACTGATATGTCCTTCATCAACAATGGGTACGACGGAAATCTTGGAGTTGCTACCATACTGAAGAAGAACTTCCCTGATGTTGAACGATTAATATTTCATATGGTGAATGTTTGCTTAGCCTCGAAGACATCCTCATGGGATCAAATGTCTTCCCGGTATTATACTCAATTCTAGAACACCAACCTTTAAATTTTTCACAAATTGTGTTTCTAGAAATCAAAGATCTGGCACAGAAACCTGTGGGAAACAGATGGATATTATATCCCATGTTTCTGATGGCCATAATTTAAATGAATTACAAACTGATGGCCTTGTTGGCCTTGGAGTCCCTGCACCAGCTGTTCTAGCTGAGGTATACTCCAGGCATAACTCCGACCAATCTCTCAAAGAAGCTGCCCATTTGCTCAAACCCAAGCAAAGGAACCCACAGCTTCAACTGCCAGATCCAAAGTCCCCACCAAGCCAAAATCCAAACACAAACAAGCTATCAGGGAGATGAGTCCCCTGATGATGCTCCTGTACCACCCAAACAGGATAAACCTACTGGTTCAAACCCCCCAGTAATGTTAACGACTCAACCAGCCACAGCCGCACAGGTATCCTCTCAAAAGGATCCTGTTGCAACCATTTCAGGGGAAACCACATTGCTGAGACCTCTCTCACTTGAGGAGGTTATCATTCAAGAGCATCCCTCTCCCGGATGCAATCAGCTTCTATCCCCTCTCCCCATGCAAATGCCCCTCAAAGCCAACCATTATAATTGCCAATGTGCTGACTCAGCTGCATGCCTCTCCTCCTCCCCTACAACCACCAACAAAGGGGAGAACAACAGCAATCGAGGAAGAGGATACACATGCTTCTGACACCCCACACACCGGGGTTTAAATGTTCTATCTCCTGGTGTGGATATGGAGACCAGAACATATGGTGAGGCTGCCACCTCTTCTGAATCAGCATATGATCAGACTGAGGCTGGTAACATACCTAAGACCTCACCAGAGGCAACAGCTGATGAAGGACAAAGTCCTGAGGCTGGATGTCCCCAGTTCCAAGACAAAGGGGCACATGCTACATCTGGTCTACACCCAGTGCATGTACATCCTGCTACAAGCAGGAGGTCAGGTGATTCACATCTGCTGATGATGACCTGGGCTTCTTTATGATGTTCTTGCCCAGAACATAATCCTAGAGGAGGAAGTCAGTAGGCTGCAAAAACTACTTGACCAACTCTCTCAGGGAGAAAGACTATCTGCCACCACATCAACCCAACAGATGGCACCTTCCTCTGAAGGTCCCTTAAACACACAGCCACTACAAAATTCTCAGCCACCTGCCTCTGTTTCTAGCACCATTTCTCAGGACCAAAACCCCCCTGAGCAAATGGATGCTATTCCTCAAAATTCCCTATCTCTCATCACATCGCAGCTAACGAATTTGTTATTAAAACGTTGATGAGAGACTTTCTTCTGTCTTACAACCCCTGGTGGAGGATGTACTGAGCCAACAACTTTCTGCTACTCAATCCTTTGAAACCAATGCACCCATAAGGGGGAAGTTCAGCAGTGAAAGCTAAAAGAAAGAGGATGGAGAAGGAGAGAGAGAACGAGAAGGATAAAGAGGTGAAAAAGAGAAGGATTGTGTGTATGAGGCCGAAAAAGAGAAGGAGAATGTGATTGAGAAGGGAGCTGAAATTGAAAAAGTACATGAAAGTCAAAAAGATTTTCATGTCACATACAAGAAAAAGAAGAGTGCTGAGAAAGAGAAGAACTTGAACGAAATGGTTAAAGAGGCTGATGCTGAACACAGCAGATCAATGGACAATATCATTGATCAGCTGTTTAGGCAAGGTTTCGACACTGAAAAGCTAGATTCTGAAATAAGAAGATTAGAGATCGAAGAGATCCAACAAAGATGGGCCAGCTACAGCACTATGGATAGAGAGAGACTTGAGATCATGATCAGATTTATCAGCAAATACCTTGGGAGATCATTGATCGAAGTAAAATCATGGACCAGGGACAGCATCTTGTCCATAACCTCCAAGATCTGTTCGTCTGAAGCATACACTAAGGGTTTAGTAGTCGAAGCTTTGAATGAAGCAGGAGCAGGGAGCAGGACTGAGCTAGCCAAACACTCAAAAGCCACACTCACCTCCAAAATGCTAACTCAGCCTGTCAACATTCCCTCTCCAAAACAACCACAACCACAACCCACAAAACCAACTCCCTTACCTAAAAACCAACAGCCGATGATGCACCTAAGCAGAAGAAGAGAAAGGTGTTGAGGCTTGTGGAAGAAGAAGAAAAGATGATGAAGAAGATAGGCTGCCGATCTCAGCTGTTCTGCAGTTGCCTAAGGCCAAAGATCTCTCTCTTGCAATAACTCCTGAGCAATAAGAGATGCAATCAAAGTAAATTGGAAGAAGAAGAACAACACAGATTGCACGATGAAGAGTTATTAAGGAGAGTAGATAAAGCATATGCAGCCACTTCCTCCATCATTAATATGAAAAACAAGCTCAGAGGATTTATAGTCTTAGACATACTTTTCAGTATGTGAAAGAAAGAGTAAGAATTTGGCCTGATCCCAGGGTGGCTCACAGAACAAAAGAAAAATATCCTCTCAGAGATACATGGGCAAGTGAAAAGATTGTAGATGAAGTGATCTCCTTAGCCCTTGTAGTCTCACCCTGGGAAATCCTAGAAGATTTCAAAAAGGCCTACACCTCAAACATGCCTCCACAGAAGATGCTGGAGAACAGAATGATAAAAAAGGGGCTGGTGTATAAGAGGCTGAATGAGATCAGAAAGGATGAGTTACCACTATTGTTAGAAGGTCATCATCCTGATGAATTTGCTTACAGACAGATTACAACAGTGGTACTCAAAAATGGAAAACAGGTCAAATTTCTATCTGAGTACTATGGACCAGAATGATTCTTTGATGGTGAGGCAAAGGAGCTCACCATGGAGGAACAAATTGTATTTTTGGAGGCCTACACCAGGGAATCCTACAGGCTCATAGTTGGGAAGTGAGTCTCATGGATGGGGGAACAGCTCAGTGTCCAATTCCCCAATACAGAGCTCCCATCCATACATTGCCAAGCAAATCATCAGAGACTCATTCCCAGGTTAGTGCTTATATGGGTCATCTTCTCAACTGATCAAGAAGGAAAAAGACCAATCATTCTGCCAACAATAAGTGGGAAAATAAATCAATTAGAGGTTTTGGCTGCATTGGTTTAGGGGGAGTTTGTGGACCAAAAGAACCAATGAGCCAAGATCAGAAAACCTCTAAGTCCCACATGATATCACAACAACTGCTGAAGGCTTCATGAGCAGTTCGACAAGTGCTGAAGACTTCAACAGCTGAAGATCAAGTACTGAAGACTTAAACAGCTGAAGACTAAAGTGCTGAAGTCAAACAGCTGAAGAACACAAGTGCTGAAGCTGAAGACCAAGGTACTGAAGGTCAACAGCTGAAGAATACAAGGCTGAAGTGAAGGCCAAAGTACTGAAGTTCACAACTGAAGAGTCCACAAGGGCTGAAGATCAACAACTGATGTACAAAGTCTGAAGACAAAGAATGAAGACATCAGCTGATGACATCTACTGAAGTCATCAGCTGATGAACATTTGAAGTTCAAGTCTGAAGACCAAGTGCTAAAGTTTCAGTAGTTTGTCACAACAGCTGAAGAGTACTTCTTCAGTAGTTGTGTTATCAGTAGTTTTATGTTTTTACTTTCAGTAGTTTTGTAAAACGACTGAAGAGTTGTTCTTCAGTCGTTGTAGTTTTAGTAGTTTCTTATCAGTAGTTTTGTAATAAGTAAACACTTAGCTTCTTGTAAGAAGATGTCAGCTGTTAGACATCTTCAGTAGTTTTAGTGTTTCAGTAGTTTGTTAAATAACGGTAGATGTCACTATCAAGTGACATCAGCCTACGTCATTTTCCTTATATAAGGAAGAATGACCTAAATTGTAATTTTGCGAAAGCCATGCCAAAGCGTGTGATTGAATGAAATATTCCTTTTGCAGACACTTTCTCTCTCTATAACTAATTCTATCATTGCTATATCTTTGGTATTCTTGCTCGAATTGTGCTAGTTGGTACTATATTCCGCTGCTGAAATCATTCGAATCGATCAAACTAGATGCTGAGATCCTATCAGTTCTTGATAAAAAGACCTTCAAGAACATGATATCCTCATCCTTGCATAACAAAGTGTGCTATCAAAACTAGCAGGGACTAGGATCTAATGAGATAGCTCCTCCACACACAATCTTGTCTGTAAGATCACCTAGGTGTGGAATTGTGAAGATGAGCTTCCTCTCATAGACCCTTTAAGTTAAGAGGATGAAGAAGTGATAGTAAAGAATTCCTTGAGAAGAGTGAAGAGGAAGATTCTAAGAAGGATCACTATCCTTCTGAGGAGAAGAAGAAGACTATTATGACCAAGTCAATGAGAAAGAACTTGATCAGAAAGAGCAAAATAAAAGCTAAGAAGGCTCAAGAGATCAAGGCTACTTTTGACTCTAAGCAGAAACAAGTTTTATCTCTGAAGGGTTTGAAGTAGTGAAGACTCAAGACATCAACCTAAACTCTACTGTCAAGCGTTCTGGTTCATGTTCAAATCATCTTAGCACCAAGAAGAAGGCTGATCTGTTGTGTACCACTGCTACACAGCCTGGACCATCTAACTCCAAGAACAGTTCTTAGCCCAAAAGGACTGTCTCAACATCTACAAAGATGAAGGTGGAGAAGGGATGTGATCAAAGTTAGTCTTGTTCTCAGTAGAAGGCTCTTGGGAAGAAGAAAATGGAGTGTATTATATATGAAAGTACCTCTCATCTTGCTAAGGATTGTCCATACAATCCTAAAGGTACTTTTCATATGACCAAGACAAGGACTTCCAAAACTTGTTTTCTTCGGAAGCTCTAAAACTAAGAAGAAGGCAAGTGGAAAATTGCCTTCGGAAGAAAATTTGGTCTCGGAAGGAAGGAATACTTCCGAAGCACTAAAGTCTGCTGTAGTGTTTGCAGAATCTTCCGAAGGTCCAGTCATTAAAACTTTCCAAGTCTCAAAAGCTTCCGAAGTAGTGAAGATCAAGTCCAAACTTCCAAAGGTTGTGTGGAAGTCAAAGAAAGACCAAGTGACTGGATGCTCTACATCAACAACAACTCAAGATTCTCATAGCACAACTATTCGATCTATTATTGTTGCATTACCTTCTGTTTCTCTTAGTGAGCCCACGACAAGTAAGGCTTGGGTTTCCAAATGTAACTAATCATTTTCTTTGTGGAGGGACAACTCAAGACAAACAAGAATGTCTGGATCATTGATAGTGGCTGTTCCAGGCACATGACAAGCAATAGGTCACTACTCTATAATTTTTAAAGGATTGATGGAGGGCCGGTTGCTTTTGGAGGAGATGAAGGTGGTTACATTTCTGGAAGTGTCAAGGTTACAAATGGTAAGCTCGACAATGAAAAAGTAAACTTTGTCAAGGAGCTTGGGTACAATCTTCTAAGTGTATCCCAATTTCATGATCAGAGTCATAACATGCTCTTTACTAAGCATGAGTGCATTGTTCTCAAACCTGGGGTGGTCATTTCTCATGAGAATATTCTGCTTAGAGCCCCCAAGAAAGGGAACATGTACAAGATGGACTTGCAAGAAACATCTCCCCCTGGAGAAGTTTCATGCTTTCTATCTAAAGCCAATAATGATGAGTCTTTTCTATGGCAAAAAAGAATGTTCCATGTAAACTTTAAAAAACATGAATAAACTAATCAAGAATGATTTGGTAACTAGAATGCCAAAGAAAGAGTTTATAAGTGATGATCATTGTGTTGCATGCCTGAAAAGGAAGCAACATAAGGTATCTCATAAGCCTAAGGAAATAAACTCCATCACTACACCCCTACACTTGTTACATATGAATCTCTTTGGCCCCACTAGTGTAATGAGTCTAGGAAGGACCTCTTATTGTTTATTGATCACAGATGACTTTACAAGATTCACTTGGGTTTTCTTTCTTAGAACTAAGGATGACACCCCTGAGATTCCGAAGAATTTTATCCTAAAGATTGAGAATCAATCTGATCACAAGGTCAAAACCATAAGATATGATCAAGTAACTGAATTCAAGAATCAAATCCTTGATGCATTTTGTGATGAAAAGGGTATTACAAGACAATACAGTGCTCCTAGGACTCCTCAGCAAAATGGTGTTGCTGAGAGGAGAAACAGGACACTGATTGAAGTTGCAAGAACCATGTTGTCTGACTCTAAGCTGCCCATCACCTTCTAGGCAGAGGCAGTCAACACTGCCTGCTATGTGTAGAATAGAGTTTTAGTAGTTAAGACTCATGGCAAGACTCCTTATGAACTTTGGCATAAGAGAAAACCTTTCATTGGTTTTCTCAGGTCATTTGGATGTCCTTGCACCATCTTGAATACCAAAGATCAAATTGCCAAATTTGCTGAGAAATCAGATGATGGACTCTTTATTGGATACTCTTCCCAAGCTAAGGTTTATAGAGTATACAATCTTAGAACTAGAATTGTTGAGGAGTCAAAAATGTGACTTTCAATGAACACATACCCTGTATGGCTGGTTCTGGTCCTGATTGGCTGTTTGATCTTGATTTAGTTACCAACTGTTTTAACAAATCATGTGAGACTATTTCAGGATCTATAGATATCTTATCAACAGGTGATCCTGACCCAAGATTTGATTTAAGAAGACCTTCAAGTAACACATCTTCAACTCCAGTTGTAACTACTTCTATAAATGAAGTGTCTATCAATACCACAATGACAAACTCAGCATACATCTGGGATGCCTTCAATTTCTAGCTCATAGGCTCCTCAACTAGATAAAGACACTTCAAATGTAGAAGAAAGTAATGGAGGTGGTGAGAGTGATCAGGAATTTCTTGATGCTGATAACCACTCCATAGATTACAACATCAATGATGTCACACACTCATTGGATCAAGTCTCTCTTGATAAGTGTGCTGATGTGGTGGGAGAAACATCCATGCCAAATCTAAATTTCTCTAATTTAGATCTCTCTCAACAACTTGCTGTGATCCCTCAACTAAGGATCCACAAGTCTTACCCCACCACAAACATCATTGGAGATGTTAACACAGGGGTAAGAACAAGAGGACAAACCCATGAAGCAAATATTTGTCTACACTCTTGTTTCTTATCCCAGATATAGCCAAAAAAATTTGATGAGGCTCTGAAGGATGGAAGTTGGGTTAAAGCTATGCAACAGAAGTTGCTTCAATTCAAAAGACAGAAAGTTTGGAACCTTTGTCCTCTTCATCATGGGAAGACTACTATTGGAACCAAATGGGTGTTTAGGAACAAGAAGGATGATATAGGCATTATTATCAAGAATAAAGCTATACTAGTTGTTCAATGATACACACAAAAAGAAGGGATTGACTACACTAATGTCTTTACTCCTGTAGCAAGACTGGAAGCTGTTAGGATATTCTTGGCATTTGCTGCATCCAAGAACTTCAAGGTCTATCAACTTGATGTCAAGTGTGCTTTTCTTTATGGAGTGATTGATGAAGAGGTGTATGTCAAACAACCACCTAGTTTTGCAGATCCTGATCATCCTGATTATGTCTGCAAGCTTGACAAAGCTCTTTATGGGCTGCATCAGGCACCCAGGAAGTGGTGTGAGACTCTATCTTAGTATCTCTGCAAACATGGATACAGAAGGGGTACTATAGATGGAACTCTCTTCATCAAAGGACAAAGAAATGACTTAATGGTAGTTCAAGTATATGTAGATGACATCATTTTTGTTCAACTAATCCAAGGCTCTGCAAAGACTTTGAGAAGCTGATGAAGGACAGATTTGAAATGAGTGCCATGGGGGAACTCAATTTCTTTATGGGAATTCAAGTGAAGCAAGTTGATGATAGCATCTTCATTAGCCAGTCAAAGTATGTTTAAGACATACTTAAGAGATTCAACATGACTGATTGTAAGATTGCTAAGACCCCATAGCAAGAAACCACTCCCTTGGACTTGATCTTGAGGGGGTGTGTATGGATGAACACCATTACAGGGATATGACTGGGTCTCTTATGTATCTTACAGCTAGCATGCCTGATATCATGTTTGCTACATGTATTTGTGCAAGATATCAAGCCAACCCTAAGATGTCTCACCTTATCACTATCAAAAGGATTCTAAGATACCTCAAAGGTGCTTCAACACTTGGTCTTTGGTATCCTAAGAATTCTGACTTCAATTCGTATTCTTATACAGATAGTGATTATGGTGGTTGCAACATGACTGCAAAGTCCACATCTGGGGAATGCTAGTTTCTTGGTGGAAGGGTTGTCTCATTGCAATGCAAGAAACAATCCAGTGTCTCTATATCAACTGCTGAACCTGAATACAATGCTGCTGCAAGCTGCTGTGCTCAAGTGCTATGGATTCAGAATCAGATGCTTGACTATGGATTAAACTTCAAGGAGACTCCTATTCACATAGACAACAACACTGCTATCTCTATCATAGAGAATCCTGTGCAACACTTAAGGGCCAACACATCAACATCAGGTATTATTTAATAAGAGATAATTTTGAAAAGGGATTAATTAAACTAGTCAAAGTCCACACAAATGAACAATATATTGATTTGTTTACAAAATCTTTTGATGAATAGAGATTTAAATATCTTATATCAGCTATTGGGAAGATAAACTTTGAGTAGGTTTTTCTTAAAACTAATTCTTATTATTTCTTAAAACCTGTGTGTCCTAAGTTGTCTAGTTCATCACTTTCATAAGCTCTTGTTTTTTTGGATGAAAATCTTTTGAAAAATTTCCTTAGATTTTTGAAAATTTTGATCCTTCGGAAGATATGCTTTTATCTTCAGAAGAAAAGCATGCCTTCAAAACAAATAATTGTCTATGAAATTTACCTTCGGAAGAAATTTTTGAAATATCTTCCGAAGCTTAATACTTGTCTCAAACACTTATATGTTTTCAAGGACCATTTTCATCCGAAGCAAAATTAACTCTCGAAAGCTCTGTTCCTTTGAATAAAGGATTCAAGTTTTAGTTTTTCTTCCGAAGCAAAATTTTCACAACTCTTAGGAAAATCTCCGAAAGTCATTTTAGCTTCGAAAGCTTTTTCAATAAAACATCTGAAGATAATTTACCTTCGGAAGCTTTTTGACCTCCAAGAAAACTGCTTTTTGAGCAAAATCATACTGTTTTTTCAAAGTTGGGACCGACATTCAGATTTCCAAGTTTATCCTCTTTCATTAACTTTGTCTTAAATCCTTTTCACAAATAAACCCAACAGTTCCCCCTCTTTCTATCGTCTTCTTCTTTCCTCCAAACCTAAACCCCAAATTTCTCCTGAAATTACTTTTGTTCATCTTCCTTCATCCTTAAGCTTCCTCAAAATGGCCAACTTAATCACAGAAATGACCCAAATTTCTCCATGCAGTAACACAGGCAACACAACCAGGTTGCTCTGTTACACTTTAAGAAAGATCCTCATTTCTCAGAGGTTTGTTGTTTATTGACTCTATCCAAATACTTCACCTCCCTATCCATCGATCCTATACTGTATGTGGATCATCTGCTTGCATTCTGGAAGACCTGCCAAGAGATTGTTATGGATGGGGAGAAGGCACTGTCTGCCACAATGCAGGGGAGAATAGTATTCATTACTCCGGCCATCATCAACACTCATCTTCAGTTGGATGATGAAGAAGGTGAGGTGTTCTTCCTCAAAGATTCTGTTAACCAGTCCTTTGAGCAGATGGGCTATGAGGGAGATTTCTCTATAAAGCCCTTCAGGAAAGGGAAGGTCTCATCCTAATGGAAATTCCTGCTCCATGTGGTAATCCACAGCTTGTCAAACAAGCATGGTGGATGGGACTAGATTCCTGAGGATCTCTCCTTCATTGTTAATGGGATGGTTCAGGGGGTCAAGTTCAGGTACTCTCTTTACTTGCAAACTTGGACTCCTTAAAATACTACATGTTCCCTAGATATGTTCAACACATTCTTAACTGTGAACTGGGCTCACAGTTAAGGGGAACATGTAATATTCTTAAACTGGGATAGATGAAGCCTAGCATCTTTAAAATCTTGAGAAAGCCCACTGTTAGCTTCTCTGGGGTAGAAACACCCTTGTCCCAAAAATGTTAGCGCTCATTGCTCAAGGTGATAACCTAGCAGCACCAGCTAGTGTTGAACCCACACCTTCTACATCCCAACCATCTCAACAACCACAAATCATCCTCACCTACCAAAGAAAACACAAACAAACCCCTACATAGAGTATTCAGTCTGTGCAGGTCCCCATATACTCACCCACACAAGAAGAAGTGGACACTGGAGCTCCAACTTCTCCTGAGGAGCAGACCACTCCCATTACTTCTATGATCTGTGCTGAGGTTCCTCACGTGCAGCCTGATGTGCTCACAAGCCCAAATGCCTTAAGCCTTCACTCTGAGTCTTAACACTCAAGTGAACAACCTTCAGGGGACAGTTACCATCTTCAGCCTTTGAACTTAAACAAACCAATCCCCAACCTTGACTTCTATACTGATGAAAATTTAGGTTTCAGTGAGTACCATGGGTCTCTCTTCTTTTCCCCTACTCAAAGAGAGATGAGTACTCCTGAGTCTCCTACATCTAGCCCACATCAGTCACCCACTACTGAGATGGATACTTCTAAACCTATTTAGGATGTCTATATCGAAGAGGATCTCACTTTTGCAAGTGATTCTATCATTAAGACCTCAACCATTGCAACATAGCCCATTAACACCTCAACTAAGGTTGCTAGTGAGCAAAGGAAATCCAGTAGCCAAGAACCTTAAGCTGGTGGTGAGAGAGACGACTCTCCTCCAATAATCTCATCCCCCAATGATTCTTCTAATGATATGAGGGGAATTTGAGACTAAAGGTGCAAAAACTATCCAAAACATGCACCTATTTAGTATCCAAGGTTAGTCATCTTGAATCTTAAGCGACTAACTTGCAAAATAGGGTCAATGATCAGCAACTTGAGATTTCTTATCTTAAGGAAAAACTAGCTGGGAGACTTTTAAGAGGAACTCAACCAGGACACAAGAACCTGTGGATGTGATTGACCTAACTCCTAGCTCACCTATGCAAGTGGGTGATGCTACAAAAAAGGGGGAGAAAGTCATTACAATCACAGAACCTAGGAGTTCTTCAGAGAGTATGGAAATTAAGGACTCACCATCCTAACTTGCAATTGTGCATACTCAGCAACTTCCTCAAGTTCACATTGATGTGGACTCACTAGACTCCTACATACAAAGTTTGTTTGAGGAAGGAATACCAAGGGCTATGTCATCTCCACCAACTTCAAATCACATCATTGGGTGTAGGTACGATGAAAGCAGAAGAGCCCTTATCATTCTTAGAGTTCAAGGACAACAACAGGTCTTCAATTTTCAGACCTTGAACTTCTACGAAGGTCTAGATCTAGTCAACATGCCATTTGTCAATCAAAGCCAATCAAGACAAGCTGACAGGATGGCTTAAACAATCCAAGACAGGATCATTGTAGAGTTCAGCTTGAGAAGGAGACTAAGGTAATCAGGCAATGTTATCGGTCAACTAGATGTTAAGGCAGGCCCTAAGATTAGTTTCATAGGGGAAACCTTGACTGAAGGCCTAGTGGTAGAACCTGAGAGCCCTGTCTCATCATCATGAACTACTGTAGGGATTCATACCCTTTTTGAGACACCTGCTGGTGAAGGTGCATCTCAACCTCTCTCTAGCTAGATCTTGGAGGCTACACCAAGCGATGAAGACCAAAGCTCTCTCCACCCTCATTCACAAAGGTCTGTTAGTGACAAAGGGAAAAGAAAGATGACTTCTAAGGAGATTAAGGAGGAGGAGAGAGAGAGAGAGAAAAAGGAAGCTAAGGGGAGAAAGTTCCTCTACTGGTCTGCAAGACTCATGGAAAGTGCTATTAGGGCTGCCCCTAGACCTAACACTCAGGATGATAAGTTGAGGGCAGTTAGGATAAATTACTTGCAAACCAAGAACTATGACATTGATAGTGTCATTTCTCTCCCCTTATAGGAATTGAATGAACTGGTTGACAAGGAAGTGTCAAAGGAGAGAAAGAAGGCAGAAGATGCAGAGCTACTGATTCAAATCAAAGAAGAAAGAAGAGAGAGAAGATTATACAAGCATGTGCTCACCCTCTCCCCAGTTCAAGAAAGTCCTGCACATGAGGATGTGGTTCAACAAAAACCTCAGGTAGACAAAGAAGAAGACAGGATCAAGATGATCAACTACTTGAGTGCCACATGCCTCTATCAGACAGATGCACTTATTCCCTTATCCTATGGCTATATTGAGTTTGAGTATCTCAAACAACTTGAACTTGAGATAGTCAAGGAAAGAAAGATCACCAAAAGGAAGCTAAGGGAAGAAGCTGAAAAGTCAAGAGCCATCATCCATAAGAGTATGAAGAAGTCAACAGACTGGCAGAGGATGATGAGCTTCTTGAAGTTGTACGGATTCTACAGAAGGAGACTTGGCCCTATGTCTCTGTCCACTATAGATGAGCATATCAGGGTAATCAAACAGAAGATCAAGAGTGTAGAGTTTATGGACTTACATTCCCTTGAAGTCTAGCTCCACCTGAAGTGGAGGTTAAGGTTGAATAACCAGAGACAACACAACTTGAAACTCCTGCTGAGACTCAGCAAGCTTCATCTTCTGATCCACAGCAGGGTCAAACTCTCTCTCCTTCTGAACCTGTGAGGGAGGAAGACCCAACTGAGAAAGACATAAGATCAACCAGATGCTGTAGGCCAGTCTTCTCAGTTAAAAGGAACAAAAATAAAGAAAAGGATGACTTCAAAGCCAAAGCCAAAGAAGACGAAAGAAACATCCTTTTCTGAACCTCAAGATGAGTCAGAACATCCTAAGGATGTGCAACCAGAGGATGCTCCATCATCTCCCATTCAAACTGCTCCTATAGTATCAGGAAGACTCATTTGTCTTGGACATACACCACAAATTCAAAAGGATGGCATGTCATTAGAGAACAAGGCATTGCGCATGTCTACACATGGTAGGACATATTCAATCTGCCTCTGCATGATCTGTTTGACATGAGAAGACATTTTAAGAGTTTGAGTGATCCTGATCATCTTATGAGGAAAGGGATGGTCATTATCATAATAAGGACTATTGATATATGATGTCTTTAATGTGTTTTGCTAGCATCAGCCTAGGGGGAGTTTGTAAGGAATATATGTTAAGGCTTTTGCAACTCAAACACTTAAAGTCTCCTACATGCGTGCATAAGTGCATGAAGAAGAATGCTTCAGAAGTTTCACACATGCAACAGAAATATTCTAAGTGTGAAATCTTCCAAAGCCAAGACCAATATCTTCTGATGCCGAAGATGACGTCTTCCGAAGTTTTAGAGACAAATTTTTCCGAAGCCAACACTTGAAGACAAATTTCTTCCGAAGACTTTTAATATACATGCTTTATCTGATGTACTTTACTTAAAGCTGGACCCCTTTCCGTTGCAACTCTGTAAAGTCACCAACTTGCATGAGTTGGTGTAAAGGTCTACGCTTTTAGTAACTGCACATTGAGGTCTTGAGTCTGTAACTTTTTACTTCATGTACTTTATCCTTTTTGTAATACATTAGGATGTGAGCTATGGCATGTTATAGTCACAAGTCAAAAGGCAATATGCCTTTTGACTTTACAATTGATTTTGTTTTGTGTCTAGTGTATTGTATCCAGCTGGCCTTCAAAGTATGGTCGGTCGTAGGATATAGTATATGTATCTCAAGTACTTGTAACTTTCCTTTATACTTTGTAACAATTCTAATAGAACTTGAGAATGAAATATATTGCAGTCTTGAAAACCATTTCTTTGTGTGTCTTGCTATCTTGTTCTGTCTCTTATTTACTTGTGTTCTTAGTATAATCTCTTGTGGTTAATCAGTCTCACTGTTTGATTAGTCAGTTAATCTCATCATTGTGTTATTGTGTTGTAAGTGACCACCCTTCAATGGTCCTGCGGAAAGAATGTTCTCAATTTTGTATTTTATAACAAATACCATTACATATATATAAGAAGCTTTTGGTAAATAACAATATAATATATAATTACTAGTAATATATATAGTAATGGTGTGGAACCAAGTGTGGAGGAGCAAATCATTTTGTATTTATAGGTCTTATGATCGTTTATCTAAGGGGAATTCATTAAAATAGTCATAACTTGAGATAAAAGACTTCGTTTTGGGCGTGCGACCGGTCAAAATGATCATAGGATCAAGGAACACGTTTCTATAAGATATAATTTGGGTCGTCATTTTGACCCAAAAAGGGCTTATTTTATGAGATTTTTTAAACTTTTTATGTTAATTTTAGTTTTTCTTTGACTTTTTTCATGGCACAATTTTTTGTCTGTTTATATTTTGAGGCCCATTCAAGTTATGCCATGCATTTTATATTCTTGTAAATATTGAAAGATGACCAGTTTTGATGTTTATGAGAATAATATTTCTCTCTATCACTAATACCTGTTAGTGTGTAAAATCTCTGATTATTAGTATTATTCGGGAGTCAAAGATAGTTAGAAGAATTGGTCTCAATATTCTTGACGAATCACCAATTTCAATTAATTATCTTGTTTCTTTGTGTACATCAAGTAACCCATAAGAGTTTGATAACAATTAATAAAATTTATTCATAACATGATATTCTTATACACATTCCAAAATTCAAAGATAGATCTTTAAAAAGATTAATTATTTATGTTTGTTTTTAAAAACAAAGATTTTCTAATACAAAGAACATTATCTAAAAATTGACTGTTTATAAACACTTTTCATCTATATATTGGCTGTTTATAAACACTTTTTCATCTATACGATATGTTTAAAAATAGTTTTTTTAAGAAAATAAAATTTTAAAGACCATTTTTTTCTAACAAGCATTCTTTCTAAAAATGAAAAAAAAAATTAAAATGAAATTATTATTTTAGTACTTCATTTTAATCAATATGGTTTTATAATTTATAAATGTTTATTACTATTATTTCTTAGTTTTTGATAACTTATTTCTTACACTGAACACTAGACTATTAATATATGAATTATATAAATATAGAGTAGTTTGGTACTATACATTGTTACACTGAATGGATTATACGTGTCCATTTAAGTAGTGATTGGATAGTTGTTCTGGATGGAAAATATATAAGTGTTGAGAAATGCGGATGAAGTACAAGAAATATGGATGCACAAGAAAGACTAAATATATGTTCACCCGCTTTAGTCTTATATGAGCGATTTAACAAATGTGGATGTACATTTGTTACCCGCATAGACTAATGCTGGTGAAGCAAAAAAAATGCTTATGTCTTAAGAGAAGAAATGGGACCAAGTCATTACACATCTAAAAAGACAAATGCAGATGTTGTACACACAAATGCAACTGAAGACAAACAAATGCTTATACAGATATTGTGTCAAGGTAGTTAAGTCTTGTACACGTTATTTTATAAAACCTATAAACAGATATTGTTTTTACACTTTTAGTAGCTCTAAGAAAACTCTTACACAACCCTTAAAAACTAAATTAAAAAAACCTAATTGTAATATTGAAGCATATTATCAATATAAAATGGTTATTGTGAGTATATCTATTTTGTTTGATAATTTTTTATTTCATTTTCATTGCAATCAATCATAGAAATCTCTGAATATATTTGATCCTTATTGATTCTAACCTAGTTAATTGGTATCAGAGCTTTGGCTCTAGGATTTAGTTAGAAACACCCCGTTTCTCTTTGATTCTCGATTAAAATATAGATTGATTTGCATCTTATTGTGTTTTAGATAATTGATTTATAATCAAATCAGACTTACTCATAGTTTCAATCAATTTACACTTCATATTCATCATGAATTGAAGATATTGTTCTATTGATTGATCTTGCATCAAAGTCAAACATAAACCATAAAATTACTGAGTCTTTGTGAGCAAAATGACTTGAGATTAGTAAGCATTTCTAGTTGAAGCTTTCCACATCAAATTCAAGTGAAAACACCAAGCAAAATCTTCAAATTCCTAAGAACAGAATGAAACACTATTCATCGTATTTAACATGACAATGTATATCACATTTGCTACAGTGGAGAACTATTCATTATATTTGCCCTGAATCATACTATTCATCCTATTTATTGATAAACTATTCATCACTTTTGTTTGAACATATAGTTCATCACATTTGTGATTCATTCAAAGTGCTAAGGACCTAAGAATACTTTGGATACCAGAGGCCTAATGTAGAAGCACCTTTGAGATATCATAGAATTCTCATAACAGTGACCAGGTGTGACATCTTGGGGTTGGCTTGATATCTTGCATAAATACATATGGAAAACATGATATTAGACCCGCTAGCTATGAGGTACATAAGGGACCTAATGATAGCCATGTAAAGATGTTCATGTACACACTCCCCTTAAAGATCAGGTCCGAGGGAGTGGTTTCTGGCTTGGGTGTCTTAGCAACCTTATAGTCAGTCATGTTGAATCTTGTAAGTATTTCTTATACATACTTTGTGTTGATACACTTATGTACCTAGATCCTGATCTCAATGTAATATGTCTTGAGTGTCTTGCACTTATGTAATATTGGGTACTTAATGAAATGATAATGTTTGGTTGTGATTTATAATGTTCAATACTTCATTAATGTTGAGTACGCATATTGACTAGATATATAGGTTTGTGATTGTTTGAATTGATATACATAATGTTATAATATGAATCATTCAAATTTTTGTTAAGTGAAGTTCACATGCGTCCGACTGGACCATGCGCCCAAACAGTGGTCATACGTCCGAATGGCCATGCGACTGAGTGTCCATGCACCTAAATAGTCCATACGCCTAAACAACTTCATGCGACTGACTCAGTCGCACGACTGAACACTCAGTCGTGCGAATGGATCAACTGCATGGCTCAATCGCACGAATGAACCATGCTATTGGTTCAGTCGCCCGAATGAGAAACCCTAACCTATAAATACCACTTAATTCGTGGAAAAATGAAAGAATCGAGAAGCATTCGTAAGTATTGAATCCACTTCGACTCTAGACATACCCTAGCCATTTAGAAGACTCTAAGTTCGTAGTCCAAGTTCATAGAACGCTGTAGATCGATTTCTAATCAATTCTTGACGTTAGATTCAATTCATTATTGTGTCTATGTTTGTTCTCACTGATTGGATCGCCAATCAAATAGGATTCCGCACTATTTGGTTTGGTTTGACACGTTAATCAGTTGGTGTTTCATTCAAATACTAGATCCTAACAAGTGGTATCAGAGCATTGGGTCTTGATTACGTGTTGATTCAATAGTTTTGATACAAAAGTTGTGTTTCTTCATCAAAAACGCAATCTTTTTGTGTCTAACGGAGTCTTAGACGTTTCCTGACCTAAAAGTTTAGTTTTTTTGGCATACGGCAATTAGGGTTTGTTAAAATTCGAGTTATTACGGCCAAAACATGTTTAACCTACAAATTATAAAACTTCAGCAAGTTCAGTCCCGATTGGCTCAATCGCACGACTGAGTTCATTCGCATTCTCCAACCGCATGATTGGACTCATTTGTACGCTCATTCGTACGATTGAGAACCTCATTCGAACTGTTCAACCGCATTAGTTCATTCAGCCGACTGACTCATCCGCATTTGTTCAGTCGCACAATTGAACCATCCGCATTTGTTCAATCGCACGAATAAGCCCAGTCGCATACCTTCATTCGCATACCTTCATTCGCATACCTTCATTCGCATACATCAGCAGTTTGTTTAATGGTAAAGTTAAGTGAAATGAAGGACCAATTTTCAGCATACACAACAAGTAGAGACTACCCACAATAAACCCCCAAGCTTATAACATTAGATGACTACCCACAATGGAAGCAATGTTTTGAAATCTACTTAAATGGAGTAGATACAAATCTGTGGGAGGCAATAGAGTCGGGGTACAGCATGCCCATAGGAGCAAATGGAGTTAAACCTACTCTAAGTGGAATGTCGGATGCTCAGAAGGTAAAACACAACGCTGAGAAGAAAGTCTACGCTTTGCTCACTCAGTCTATTTCGAAGGATATCTTCCATCAGTATTCGGAGTATACTCAAGCAAAGAAACTATAGGATGCGTTGGAGAAGAGGTATGACGGAAATGCCTCACTCAAGGCCATTAAGGCCAAAGCTTTGAAGAAGGAGTTCAACAACTTCTCTTAATGGGAAAGGAAGGTCTGGATGATGTGATCGACAGATTCTACCACTTGATGAGTGAGATGCACACTCATGTGTAACTACGTCGATGGAGGATAAGGTATCCATGTTGCAGATGGTCTACCGGAGAAATGAGCTTCCTTCGTTTCAAATCTCAGACAAAATGGGATGCTCTCAAAGTTAGACATAAATGACTTTATTCTTAAATTGAGGGAGAGAGCTTAGATGAAGTACAGAGCCCAAAGTGTGGGTTTGTTGTACCTTTGACAAACTAGTTTAACCTTTAAACTATGAAAAACAGCGGAATATAACCTTAAATTTATCATTTGTAATCTGAAAAATAAGTTCATTTCATAACAACAACAAACCCAAGAACATAAGGATCTTATATATGTGTTTGAACTAGCTATTACCAATAAATAACAACCCAAATAAGCCATACATACTACCTTTTGTAAGCTGCTGAAAAACGAATCTGAAACATCATCCAAAAGACTGCTGAAAACGTGGATGAAGATGTAGATGGAGCTGCTATTGGATGACCAAAACATCAAGAATAGATGTCCTCAAGTGTTCATACCCACAAGCATCAAGCAAAGACCACTCTTGCTAGGATTTGGGCACCAAAATCGGATCAACAAGGGTGCTCGAACATTGTTCCAGCCATGAACAATCAAGAAGGGTGCTGGACCCTTTTCAGCCTTGAACTCTTTATTCCATAAGAAGAGTTGATGTTCTCTTGTGACCCTTTTGCATATGAGAGAGAGAGAACTGGATTGAGTGTGTGTATTTGGATTCAAGGAGTATCTTGTCACAAAACACAAGCAAGACACACACACCCCAAAAGGGGGCGGCCGAAACTTGGGTTTAGATGGGGTTTTTCCCCCAAAACCAAAACCCAATTTTAATAAACTAATAATTAGAATAATTTATGTAATTAGCCCTTTAACTAATAACTTATACACACACTCCTATTATTTGATGTTATCTAATCAATTTAAACAACATTACAAATAATGTCCATGAACAAAATATCCATATAGATTGTTTAATCTCATATGCAACTTATTTAGAAAACCCATTTTCTAAATTGGTGAATTTATTTAATTGCATGATCATATCATCAATAAATATTAATTGGTGTTTGCTAAGCTTGTTATTGGGTATGACCCGACTTGGATCATAACGTACTAACCACATCAATGTTCTATGTGTCTTGGGCATAAAGAATCCAACAATCTCCCACTTGCACAAGATTCATAGAAGATGATGCAAGCAGTAAATACCGCCTAACAACGGTTTACTACCCTTAATACGCATGACTTAGAGCCATTCAATAACATCATCCCCTTCAAGTATCCGACTTGAAATGATTTAGGTGAATCAATCATTTATCCTTTTGTTACAGAGGTCATGTTAAATCCAAGGACATAGAATGATCATTCCTTGTTGATTTAACTTAATCAGGCCTTAGACATCTTGCTCTCAACGAATAAGCGGAACAAATCCCATCTTGACTACATACGTTTCTCACAATCACCTTGTGTCACACCTGAACATAGCCTTATGTACTGTCCATTATTTCAGAATAGTGAAGAACTAACTCAAGGTGTAACATTTGGTGAACATCAAAACCCAATATGTATCTCAGGTCGGAGGATACCAAATGATATTCGCCTTTACTCAAAATTACTTATGATCAATCAAAGAGATTCTATGTAGTAAAATTTGAGACGCGGGTCAGTCCAATATTTGCATCCCACAAATATCTATGAACCTTGGTAGCAACCAATTGCTCTATATTCATACCTTATGAATATCTACCAATCCATGTTCATAATAGTCTTACATTCATATTTATTCCCACAAATATGACCGACTACGGACATTTAGAATAATAAACATATTCATGGATGTAAACATGCTAAAAGGGAACATAACTCAAATATATAAAAGAGTTAAATATTACAATTGTTCCATATTTTATTTGCTAAACAGATCAATACCAATCACTAGGATATCGAAGTCCTAAGGCATAAGTATGACCCTCATACTTTGACCTTATAAGGAGCTTTGTCATTGGATCCGCAATGTGTTGATCTTTACGAACTTTATGAATACATATCTTTACCCTTTTTCAACTCCATCCTTATGATGTTGAACCTCCGCTCAAGGTGCTTAGTCTTTTGATGAGTACAGGGTTCCTTGATTTGAGCAATCCCACCCATGTAATTACCAAAGATTTCTAGGGGGTCTTGAATGGTAGAGACCACCCTTAGATAAGCAATGGACAAATTTATCCATGCAGCTTCCCAAGCTGCCAATGAAGCGGCTATGTATTCGGATTTTGTAGTGAACAATGCTACCGTGTCCTGCTTTGAACCTTTCAAGGACACTTCTCCTCCATTCATAATGGAAGTATACCCCGATTGTGATCGAGAATCATCTCGATCAGTTTTGGAAGCCTACATCCGTGTAACCCTTTACAACGACTTTCTCTTCAATAGATTCGTATATTAGAAACATATCCTTAAATCCTACTAAGGTATTTCAATATACTTTTAACAGCCATCCAATGGTTATTTCTATTGGTATCTACTTTGTCATACTTAATAAGCATGACTCGTCCGGTCTAGTGCATATCATCACACAAATGATGGATCCTATATTGATGCATATGGGATGTCCTTCATTTGATTTTGCCCATCCTATGAGCTTGGACATTGAGACATAGTCAACATTGTCCCTCTTTGAATAGGTACCATACCTTTCTAAGAGTTTTTCATCTTGAACCTTTTCAAGATTTTATCAATATATGCACTTTGGTTTAACCCTATCAATCACCCCGATCTATCCTTACAGATCCTTATTCCAAAATATGGGCGGCTTAAACGAGATCTTATATGAAAAACATCTTCCAAGCTAGGTTTTACACCTTCCAAGGTTGGAATATTATTTCCAAATATTAGTGTGTCATCAACATACAACACTAAAGAACAATTATGCTCCCACTAGCTTTCATATATACACAACCTTTTCGATGCTTGTTTCAATCCATAGATTTATTACTTTAACTTGTATACTTTATTAGGATGTCGCGGATCGACAAAACCATCATACTGAACTATATGGACAGTCTCATCGAGATGTCCATTAAGAAAAACAGTTTTGACATCCATTTGCCAAAACTCATATTCAGAATATGCAGTTATGGCACATAATATCCTAATCGACTTTAGCATTGCCACGGCGCAAGAGTTTCATCATAATCAACCAATTGAGTTTGATGAAACCTTATGCTATAAGTCTTGACATATAAGTATTCAAGTTTCCATGCATTTCTGTTTTTATCTTGAAAAACCACTTGTATCCAACCGGTTTGGAGTTAAGTGGAGGGTCAACCAATTCCCAAACTTGGTTGTTATACATGGATTGCATCTTACGTTCATGGCTTCTAGCCATTTGTCCCAATCCAAATCGACATAGCATCTTGGTATATGGTTAGCCTATAGGGGTCAACCATATAGCATCCATTCTTGGAATATTCATATCTATTAGATGGAATACTAACTTTACCAGATTTGTGAACGTTTTGTGTGTATTGATCAACCTCTTGATTATCATCAACAACCTCTTGTTGATAGCTAGTGTCAACCATAAGTGTATCGGCTTGTGGATCTTGATCCTTATCAAGTTCCATAGTTCTATATATCATTCCTTCGATAAGGAACTCGGTTTCCAAGAACTTAGCCTTTCGAGCAATAAATACTTTTACTCTGTTAAGTCGAAGAAACAGTATCCTATACAGTCTCTAGGACATTCAACTAATCTACACTTTCTTGGTCCGGTTCATATTCATAATATGAGCCTTAAAGAGCAATGCGAAAACCCAAAATGATAAAGATGGTAAGCTCATAGCCACAATAGATTGAACCATATCCAAATAGGGTTCAGTTTCTCCTTTACCAAAATGAAGAACATAGATAGTTATATAGAGTTGATTTTCTACTTCATTATTGAAGATTTTGAACATTTCAAAAGCTTTATATTTATGTGTCATCAAGTGCACACAATAATAGCGACTGTAATCGTCGGTAAAAGTAATGAAGTATCTTTCACCAATCGTTGTCATTGTCTAAAAGGACCACATACATCCAAATGTATCATTCCTAATAAGTCTTTTGGTTCACACTTATCAAATGAAACATTTTTCATTTGTTTCCAAAAGACCATTCTTTTGAAGTGTTTGAATCCAATTCTTGATTATGTGACCAAGATGACAATGTTAAAGATAATAATAACTTAAACCCATTTTAAGTTTCTTGGTGCTTAATGTGTATAATTAGTTATTATAGGATGAATTATCATGAACCAATTCATGGATATCATTAAAAGGCATATCCTTAGAATGAAATACATCATCCATAAAACTTAATACCATTATTTACAAACTTTAAATCATGATCATATTGTTTTAATATGAAACATAATTATGTTCCTAGTCAAACTAGGTGCATACAAAATGTTTTGAGAACAACTTCCAAACCATTTGAAAGTCTCAAAATAGAGTTTCCCTCCTTAAAGCGTACATTTCTTTTGAACCCCTTTGCAACAATTGCAAGTATGAGTCTCATATCTGGTATCCAATACCCATGTGTTTGAAGAAATGACATTTAATACAACGTGTGAATCATGGAGATTGTATTTGAGGTTTGCCCAACATCCCTCTTGTCTTTCAACTCCTTGAGATAGGAATTATCCTATCTCTCCATACTCAAAGCATGGATCGTTGTCTGTTACCTTAAGCTTCATAAGTTTAGGTTTTTCGAGGTTTCGCTTTAACCTTTGCTTTGATGTATTCCATTCCTTTGGCAACAGTTGCCTTAGGATCGGGATTGGCCATTTCTTATAGCCTCCCTTATTGATCGAGAGAATAGTAGAACTTCTCTACCCATCCTTGCCTCGATTGCTTCGAGCATTGCGTGAAGTTTACCAATGCTCTTGTCCTACTCATTCATATTATAGTTTATTATGAATGTCTCAAACCTTTGGTTTGGCAATCAAGGATCAAATCCTTGTCCAACTACTTTGAGACAGGACATTTAAGCATCTTGAGGCTATCAATGTGGCCTTTCATCTTAAGAATATATAAGATGATATCGATTGGGTTTCTTCCATGTGACATGCATAAAGTGCTCGAACCGTTTCGAAGCAATCTACTAAAGTTTGTTGAAGGAACATTCCTTCAACTAGATTATCATGTCATATGCCCCATGATACTCCAAACCCTTTTGGAGTTCGGGAATCATATTCCCAACATGAGGTAGGATACTTGCACAGGATCCTTAGTGTGCCTAAGCCAATCGTCAAAAGCCCTTAATCAACAGTGTTGGTTGGTGATGTATGGGATCGTCGAGGACATAGGTATTTACTCATTCTTGAGAACGATTCTCAAGTTTCGAAATTGAGTCCATAAGTTAATTATGGTTAGGACTATCCCTCTCAAGAATGGATCTCAGTGATAGGGAAGGGATGATCGGGGTGGTAGCGTAATAGTTAGCGGTCATCACTACAATAATTGACAAAGTTCATTTTAGTATTTTTGATAATTTATTTTAATCGTTAATACCCTTAAATGTCTCATAGACAATTAACAATTAAAATCTAGAATCCAACGTTACATTTAAATAATGGTTAGGTGACCTTTATCCCATTATAAATTAACAAGGTAGTCAACAGTTGACAATTGCAACCTATTCAACTTCTAGTCTTATGGGATCGTTTAAACATCATATGTTTAGTCGGCATGTTTAATCCCATCAACACCATTGTACGCCATGTTTCGGTGACCCTAATCACATGGTTTCCAATTCACTCGTCCTACTTACACATACGTGTGAGTTTTCACATACAAGCGGTTAGGTGACCTTTATCCCACAAGTACGTTAGACTCACCTCAAAACACAGGTTCCCTAAAAGTGGTTAGGTGACCTTTATCCCACAAATAGTTCTCAAGTGATTCGAGTGTCGTGTAAAAGGATGGTGTTAAACTTGTTTCCAAAGGGATTTTAGTTTTCATTAATTCTAGTTTTGAAAACTCTATGTACCTGTATTTGCATGCTTTCAAAAACATGGTACCCTATGGTTCTTCCATTTAATAAAAAAATATTTATTAAAATTATTAATCCTTTTAATAACCTTTTATTAACCACTTAATGATTAGGAACCATAAATTTTCAGCTTGTTAAGTTTGCTAATGAATTTGTTATGCATATCCAAATATCAAACAACAATCATACAACAAACAACCAAACAACCAAACAAGCATAATCATACAAACATATGTGCATAACCATAGCCACTAAGTTGACTACACTTGTTTGCCATCACAAGTGTTGTCATAAGGTCTTTCCTAAGGGTTAACAATGACACATCATATGTGTCCATGAACTCCCACTTGATTCCACATCCAATGCTTCAAGTGTCCATGTCCTTTGTGTCCTTCCTTTTGGGTCTTCATCTTGTGCATCTTCTTTTACAAAATCATATCCTAATACAATTTTCTAATAAAAGAAATGCATCTATTCTATTTATTACATAACCAATTGAATAAATAAATTACTACCCAAATACAAACACAAAAGAAATTATTACAACCCTTTGAATGAATACAACCAACATGACAAAATCACAATCAACCAAATCAAAACACACATGGTCAAGGCTATGTTATGCACTAAAATATGTACCCATATACATCATTTCAAGAACAAAATGAACCCCTTTTATAACCTTAAAGTTCTGGCCAACATGAACCAAAACATTTAGGTTATGTCCAAACAACACAATCAACCATTTGATGTCATCCTTTCAAGATTTAATCATAAGCATGCAAGATCAAACCTTGAAAGGTTGGGGTATCATCATATCATCTCAAAACAGCCCTAATTTGGTTGTTAAAACCCTATAAAACCAATTTTACAAGGACAAAAGAAACTAGTCATCCACATATCCGGCTCTAGATGCCAATGTTGGGTTTGTTGTACCTTTGACAAACTAGTTTAACCTTTAAACTATGAAAAACGCAGCGGAATATAACCTTAAATTTATCATTTGTAATCTGAAAAATAAAGTTCATTTCATAACAACAACAAACCCAAGAACATAAGGATCTTATATATGTGTTTGAACTAGCTATTACCAATAAATAACAACCCAATAAGCCATACATACTACCTTTTGTAAGCTGCTGAAAAACGAATCTGAAACATCATCCAAAAGACTGCTGAAAACATGGATGAAGATGTAGATGGAGCTGCAATTGGATGACCAAAACATCAAGAATAGATGTCCTCAAGTGTTCATACCCACAAGCATCAAGCAAAGACCACTCTTGCTAGGATTTGTGCACCAAAATCGGATCAACAAGGGTGCTGGAACATTGTTCCAGCCATGAACAATCAAGAAGGGTGCTGGACCCTTTTCAGCCTTGAACTCTTTATTCCTCTATAAGAGTTGATGTTCTCTTGTGACCCTTTTGCATATGAGAGAGAGAGAGAACTGGATTGAGTGTGTGTATTTGGATTCAAGGAGTATCTTGTCACAAAACACAAGCAAGACACACCACACCCAAAAGGGGGCGGCCCGAACTTGGGTTTAGATGGGGTTTTTCCCCCAAAACCAAAACCCAATTTTAATAAACTAATAATTAGAATAATTTATGTAATTAGCCCTTTAACTAATAACTTATACACACACTCCTATTATTTGATGTTATCTAATCAATTTAAACAACATTACAAATAATGTCCATGAACAAAATATCCATATAGATTGTTTAATCTCATATGCAACTTATTTAGAAAACCCATTTTCTAAATTGGTGAATTTATTTAATTGCATGATCATATCATCAATTAAATATTAATTGGTGTTTGCTAAGCTTGTTATTGGGTATGACCCGACTTGGATCATAACGTACTAACCACATCAATGTTCTATGTGTCTTGGGCATAAAGAATCCAACAAAAAGGACAACTACGATCAGAATCCTACACTCTACAATGCAACTCCTCCAGTCAAGACATCTGGAGCACCACTGCAAACTGCCTTCGTCTCAAGCTCAACAATTTCAGCACAACCGTCAACTTCAGGGTCCGAAACGTCATGTTCGTCTGGCACCCAGTATAGCATACTTGAAGCAAATGCAGCAAAACTGAAAACCGATAACTTCAGTAATATGACTGTTGAGGTGGCCAAAGAACACATGAACTCTTAGCTACTGTAGTCCACTCCTATGATGGACTAGTTGTTGGAAAGATAGGAAATTGTCAGCTGGCAGATGAGGATTATGAACAGGTGGACGAGATGGATTTGGAACGTATGGACATAATGTGGGCTTTGGCAAGTTCTGTCCGACGAGCTAAAAAGTTTGTCAAAAATACCGGACAGAACTTGGTTGCTACCAAAGACACAACCTTTGGCTTCGACAAGTCAAAGGTTATTTGTTTCAACTGTGGTGAGAAGGGACACTTCAAACGGGAGTGTGTAAAGCCAAAGAAGACTGGGAATGGCAATCCCTTCTCGTCATTTAATCGTCAGGACAAAGCCACATATAGCAGTTCTACTTCATCAAGTAAGGACCCCAAAGCCTTGATTGCTAATGAGGATGAAGGATAGGACTGGAGCTTCCGGTTTGTCTCACCAGGAGAGTCCAACATAGCTAACGTGGAGGACATTGATGATGATTCTACTAGTGAGGGAGACATAGCAGTAGAGCTCGCGATGTCAAACTCTGAAGACACTGCACCCGTGGTCAACCACTTGCCTGAAGAAGAAAATTCTGCATCATCGTTCGAATCACCAGAATCAGAAACAAGCGATTCTACATTCATGGCTGATTCCTCTTCAACATCTCAAGTAAGTACTACTAACCAGTTGTTTGATAATCATGCTTGTTTAGATTGCAATAAATTTAAAGAAAGTATAGATTTAAAATTTGCTAGGTTATTAGATCATAATGATAGCTTAGTAAAGGACCTGGAACTATGCACTGAGGCAAATAGAGTGTTAAAACAAAACGAGCATAGTTATAGGAAAAGATAGACCTATTGAATAAACAACTTAAGGAAACAGAGGTAGTTACCTTTAACCAAGCAAATGACATTAGGTATTATCTAAACTCCCTAGAGGACACTAAGAAGTAGAAAGCAGTTTTAGAAGTAGAAGTCAACTCTTTAAAACAAAAACTGCATAGTTGGACAAGCTCATCACATATTGTCCAACACTTAGTGAGAGAGAGAAACAATAGGGAGGGGTTGGAATACAAAGTGGTTCCACCACCACCTGAGACCTTGATGAACACCAAAAGTAAACCGATTAACAATAACCCCATTAAGGATCACGTGGTGACCACTCCTCTTGTTAGTGATCCAGATTCCATAAGTAAATCAAATGAATCTGACGCTAAAAAAAAGGAGGCTACTTCAAACGCAAAAGGAAAGATGCCTTGTGTTAACCTAGAAACTGAGTTTGAAAAGGTTAATTTAAAGACTGGGTCAAACAAAGTCAAACTAGAACCCAAAAAGAATATAAAACCTAATCAATCATGAGCGTCATGTCAAAGTCCAGGTAAACAAGAGATAAAAGATGTAAAACCAGGTAAAGAAATTAAGTTTGTACAACCAAATCATACATCTAATGAAAAAGTGTCTCAATCCAAACATAATAAGGTCAACTACGTGACTTCTACATCTCCACCAAAACATATAAACTGTAAAGTTGAAAGCAGATCTTGCTATAATTGTGGAGAGTATGGTCACATAGTGTCTCATTGTCCTTATTATCAGACACCGAGGAGGAAAGTAGAACTTTCAGTACCTACACCAAGATCTTGTAAAAGGAACTCAGTGATGCCTCCAAAAAGGGCTAGTGAACCCAAAGTTCAATCCATCAGCCAGTCGTCTGTTTATCACAAACATGCCCTACACAAAGCTGGTCTATGAAAAGAAAAGTCTACCTCAGTGTCTGATAATGAGAACAAACAACAACTTGGGCTTTCCTCAACCTCAAATGGTCAATGGGTTGAGTTTATGATGTGTGATGCCTCGGGGAAACCCAAGGCAGTGAAGGCTTGGGTTCCTAACATGAAATAATGTTTTCATTGAATGTGCAAGGTGTTTGCTACAGTGCTGAGACTAACACGTGGATTGTAGATAGCGGAGCATCCAGGCACATGATAGGGAACAGAGCTCTCTTATCAAACGTCGGACAAATCCAAGGAGGGCATGTTTCATTTGCTGGAAACAAAGGTGGGTATATCACAGCCGAAGGAGAAGTGGGAAATGAGAAAGTTAAATTTGATAAGGTAAACTACGTCCAACAATTATAAAATAACTTACTTTCATTTTCTCAAATATGTGATAAAGGATTCAAAGTAGTCTTTGACAATAAGAAGTGCTATGTTCTGAAGAAGGACTATGTGATCCCGGAGGACCAAATCCTAATGTCAGCTTCAAGATATAATGATCTTTATGTTTTGGATCTCTCAAAGGCCTCCTTAATGGATCATGAAGTTCAGTGCTTCTTGTCCAAAGCTACTGAGAAGGACTCCATCTCCTGGCATAGGAGAATGGGACACATAAATCCGAGGAAGATGAATCACTTGGTCCCGGATTTCTGTGTTGCGTGCAAAAAGGGCAAACAGACGAAGAAGTCTCATAAGGAAAAGAAACTTCATTCTATAGAACTTCCTCTTGAGCTCCTTCATATGGATCTGTTTGGTCCAGTCAGTACAAGAAGCATCGTAGGCGACTTGTATTGCTATGTAGTTACTAATGACTACTCAAGATTCTCTTGGGTAATGTTTCTAAAATCCAAATCATAAACATTTGAATCCTTCAAGGAATTAGTAACTACACTGGAATCCTGTACAAGCTGAAGGTACGACAGGTGAGCTCAGACAACGGAACTGAGTTCAAGAATCAGTGGATGGAGGCCTATTGCAAGGAAAAAGGAATTATGCATCAATTCACCTCTGCCTACACTCCTCAGATGAACGGGGTTGCTGAATGGAAGAATCGCAACTTGATAGAGATAGCATGTATTATGCTGGCAGACTCGAAACTACCTATTCAATTCTGGAATGAAGCAGTGGCAAATGCATGTTACACGCTTAATCGAGTTCTGGTTCTGAAACGCCATGGAAAAACATGCTACGAGTTACTACAATGATGTAAACCTAACTTAGAGTATCTCTAGCCATTTGGCGCTCCGTGCACCCTACTGAAAAAGACTCAGGAGGGAAAATTTAGTGAGAAGGTTGATGTTGGGATTTTTCTAGGATACAACATACCGAATAAGAGGTTTACAACAACTCAACGGGTCAAGTAGAGGTGTGGTGTAATGTTGATGTTCAGAGATACATCATACTGCCTGCTAGAAAAGGACCTGCTTACTTCTTCGACTATGATGGATTCTTCAAATCCTTCAACATTCCTCTTTCTTCTTCAGAAGACGAGTTGGTAAACAAGATGATGTATGACGTCTTGAACACATCGTTTCAAGACTCAACACCATCCAGTTCACAAAGTCAATCATCTACCAACTCAAAGGGAGCACTTGATGTGAGCGACTCTTCCTCTGATGAAGAAAATGTGGAAAATGATCAGAACAACCAGGATGTATAGGTTCCACCTACCTCAAGTCCACAAGCATCTCATAATGATGCGTCTGAGATGTCGAAACCTCAGACTCCTATTGCCTCAGATTCAGAACCAAATGTTCACAATCTTGATTCTGAGGTAGTAGTTCCAACAACTCCTGGCTCACGTCTAAACGTCTATCATCCCTTGGATAATGTTATAGGAGATGTGAGATCAGGGGTTCAGACTAGAAATCAGCTGTACTCAACTGATTATGCCTCTGTGATGGAAAAGGGATACCTTCACGACGGTGCCTACCACTGCTTTGTGTCTCAGTTTGAGCCAAAGTATGTTAGTGAAGCACTGAATGATGAGGCTTGGGTGAGTGCCATGCAGGAAGAACTTCTTTAGTTTAAGAAGTTAGGTGTATGGACTCTAGTAGATAGACCTAAAGGTGCTAAAGTCATCGGTACTAAATGGGTCTTGAAATGCAAGAAAGATGATCAGGGAGTGATCATTAGAAATAGAGCTCGGCTTGTTGTTTAGGGTTTTCGATAAGTTGAGGGTATCGACTACAATGAAGTGTTTGCACCAGTGGCATGGATGGAAGCAATCCGCATCTTCCTTGCCTATGCATCTTATATGAAAATCATCAAAGTTTATCAACTAGATGTGAAGAGTGTGTTCCTTCATGGTGAAATTCGAGAGACAGTGTATGTCAGTCAACCCGAGGGATTTGAGGATCCATATCATCGGGACAGAGTTTACAAACTCGACAAGGCACTATACGGGCTTTATCAAGCTCTGAAGGCCTGGTATGAGAAACTCTCGACTCATCTTGTGAAACACGGTTTTCGCAGGGGAGTCATTGACTGTACATTGTTTATCAAAGAAAAGGATGGAGATTTACTGCTGGTACAAATCTATGTCGATGACATAATCTTCGGTTCCAAGAACAAAGAATTATGCAAAGAGTTTGAAGCAGTGATGAAGGCGGAGTTTGAGATGAGTGCAATGCGGGAGATGAAGTTCTTTCTCGGGTTACAGGTGGATCAGACACCAAATGGGATTTTCCTACATCAGACCAAGTATGTAGGCGATATTCTCAGTCGGTTTGACATGGAGAAGGCTTCTACAGCTGGCACTCCACTTGCTACAAACCATGATGTCGCACCCGATGAGAATGGTTGTTAGGATCAGTGATCTACGTTTGATTGATTAGAGAGTATTGCAGCGGAAATCAAACAATGAATTAGACAATTCACAAGAATATAGTGATATTCAAAGTAAGAACAAACGATTATAGAAAGAATTCTGCAAATCAAATGTTTCATTCAATACGCGCTTTCGTGGTGGCACAATGTCACACATACAATCAGGTCAATCATCCCTTATATAAGAATGTCGTGGTGGAACATTCCTTATATAGGAGATGTGACGTCTGCTGGTGTCATTTGATAGTGACATCTAACAGAATTATTCAGACTACTGAAAGTTAACACAACTACTGAAGATGTCAAAACAGCTGACATCTTCTTACAAAAATACTAAGTGTTAACTGTCACTACAACTACTGAAAAGAAACTACTAAAACTACAACGAATGAAGAACATGCTCTTCAGTCGTTTTACAAATACTGAAACAAAAAGAAAACTACTGAAAGGAAACCATCACAACAACTGAAGAATGCTTCTTCAGCTGTTGTAACAAACGCTGAAGGCTTCAGTACTTGTACTTGAACTTCAGCTGTTGTCATCAGCTGATGTCTTCAGTCTTTGTACTTCAGCTGTTGATCTTCAGTACTTTGTTCTTCATCTGTTGATCTTCAGACTTTGGCCTTCAGCTGTTGAAGTCTTCAGTACTTTAGTCTTCAGCTGTTGAAGTCTTCAGTACTTTAGTCTTTAGCTGTTGATCTTCAGACTTTGGTCTTCAGCTATTGAAGTCTTCAGTACTTTAGTCTTCAGCTGTTGAAGTCTTCAGACTTTGTCAAACAGCTGATCAAGTCTTCAGCAGTTGTTGTGATGTTTGTAGGACTTAAAGGTTTTTCTGATCAGCCTCATTGGTTCTTTTGGTCCAACAAACTCCCCCTGAACCAATGCAGCCAAAACCTCTAAATTTATTGAAGATGTCCTACTTATTATGGTAGAAAGATTTGGTCTTTTGTCTTCTAGATCAGCTCAGAAGTGACCCATGTAAGCACAGGCCTGGGAAGAAGTCTCAATGATCTGTTTGGCAAAGGATGAATGGGAACTCTGTCTTGGGGAACTGGACACAGAGTTGTTACCCCATCCATGAGATCTACTTCCCAACAATGAGTCTGTATGACTCCCTTGTATAGGCCTCAAGGAAGGTTATATGCTCCTCCATGGTAAGCTCTTCAGCTCCTCCTTCAAAAAGTGATTCTGGCCATCATATTCAGATAGGTATTTGACCTGTTCCCATTTTTGAGTTCCACAGTTGTTATTACTCTATAAGCGAATTCATCTGGGTGATTACCCTCTAAGAACAATTGGAGCTCATTCTTTCTAACTTCGTCAAGCCTCTTATATACTAACCCCTTTTTCACCATTTTATTTTCCAGCATCTTTTGTGGGGTCAGGTTAGCTTTATAGGCTTTCTTGAAGTCATCTAGGATTTCCCAGGGTGATACTACAAAGACCAGTGAGATCACTTCATCTACAATCTTCTTCACTTGGCCAATGTATCTCTGTGGAATGTTTTTCTTGTGAATCCTATGAGACACCCTGGGATCAGACCAAATCCTCACTCTCTCCTTTTGATATTGAAATGTATGTTTAAGAGTGTATAATCTGAGAGTGTGCTTCTTCATGTTGATGATTGAAGATGTGGCAGCATATGCTTTGTCAACTCTCCTCACAATTCCTCATCATGTTGTTTATGAAGCTCTTCTTCTTCTAGCTTCACTTTCACAATTTGTCTTTGAGTTTCAGGAGTAATTGTTGGGAGGTGACTTTTGGCCTTAGGCAATTGTATAATAGCTGAGACTGGCAGCCTATCTTCATCTTCATCATTATCTTCTTTTTCTTCTTCTAGCCTCAGTACCCTTCTCTCCTCTTCTGGGGTACATCATCGGCTATTGGTTTTGAGGGTAAGGGAGTTGGTTTGGTGGGTAAAGGTATTGTTTTAGTGGGTTTTGGTGTGGGAATTTTGACAGGCTGTTCTAGCATCTTGGATGTGAGTTCGGCTTTAGATTGCTTGACTAGTTCAGTCCTGCTCCTAGCACCAGCTTCGTTTAGGGCTTCAATAACCAATCCTTTTGTGTATACTTCAGACGAACAAATCTTGGTAGTTATTGCCAAGATGCTGTCCCTAGACCATGCCTTGATTTCAATCAATGATCTACCAAGATACTTTGCTATGAACCTGATCATGATTTCTAGCCTTTCCCTTTCCAACACATCATAACTTGCCCATCTAGCTTGGATTTCTTCAATCTCTAGTCTTCTGATTTCTGAGTCAAGTTTTTTAGTGTCGTGACCTTGCCTAAAGAACTGATCAATGATGTTATCCATTGATCGGCTGTGTTTGGCATCAGCCTTCTTCACCATTGTCTCCAAGTCAGTCTCCTTCTCATTCTTCCTTTTCTTGTATGTGACATGAAAGTCTTTAGTACTTTCAGTCACCTTCTCCATGTCAGCATCCTTCACCTTCTCCTTTTTAGTTTCTTTCCTATCTGGAATCCTCTTTCTTTTTGCTTTCACTGATTGAATCTTCCCCTTTTTGGTTGCATTGGTTGCAAGGGGTTGATTGTCAGAAAGCCTTTTGCTCACAGCATCCTCTATCAAGGGTTGTATAACTGAGGGAAGCCTCTCATCAAGGGTTTTAAGCACCATATCAGTAATAGTTGAGGTGATGAGAGGTAAGGAATGTTGAAAGATAGCAGCTATTTGCTCGGGGGGGTTCTGTCCCTGAGAAATATTACCAGAAGCATAGGCAGGTGGCTGAGTGTTTTGGAGTGGCTCTGTGTATGGGAGACCTTCAGAGGAAGGTGCCATCTGTGGCTTTTGAGGGATAGATGGTCTTTGATCCTGAGAAATGTGGCAAGCAGCTCTTTGAGTCTGCTCACCTCATCCTCGAGGATGGTGTTTAGGCTAAAACATCATAAAAGAAGCCCAGGTCATCATCAGTGTTTACTGAATCACCTGACCTCCTGATAGAATCAGGATGAACATGCTCTGAGTGTAGATCAGTAGTAGCATGTGCCCCTTGGTCATGGTACTGGGGACTTCCTGCCTCAGGACCATGTCCTTCATCGGCAGTTGCCTTTGGTGAGGTCTTATGGATAGTACCAAATTCATCCTGATCATTTGCTGAAGCAAGAGAAGTGGCAGCCTCACCAGAAATTCGAATCTCCGTTTCTACACTTGGAGATTGAATATGGTAACCCCTGTGCTGTGGGGTGTCAGAAGCACTTTGGTCCTCCCCTTAATGGTTGAGGCCATCCCAGTTTTGATTGGTATCTGGGGAGGAGATGAGGAGTGCAACTGAGTCAGCACTTTGGCAATGATGATGGTAGGACTTTGGGGGACGGTTGCAGTGGGAGAGGGTGTGAAGGCAGTATGCACCCGGGGAGAGTGGTGCGTTTCAATGGCAACCTCCTCAAGTGAGGAAGGTTCTATATGATAGATGCCCCAGAGGTGGTTGCTACAGGCTCCTGTTGAGAGGAAACCTGAGCGGTTGAGGGTGAGTGAGTACGTGTATCTACTGGGGGGTTATTACCAGTAGATATAACCTGCGTTTGTGTTGCAGGGGCATCCTTAGGGGACTCATTTCCCTGAGTAGCCTTTTTGGCTTTCTTGTGTTTGGGTTTGGTGGGGACAATGGATTTGGAGGTGGTGGCTGTGGGTTCTAGCTACGTGGGTTTTCGTAGTTGGCAGCCAGTTTGAGTGACTGGTCTGAGTTGTGCCTGGAGTATACTTCAGGCAATACAGTCGTGGCAGGGACTCCAAGGCCAACAAGTCCCTCAGCTTTCAGTTGGTTTACTATAATGGCTATTAGGAACCGAGGATACAATATCCATCGGTTAGCTATAGGCTTGGAGGCCATATCCTTGAGTTCAAGAAATAATATTTCAAAAAAATTTAAGCTTTGTTGGTCAAGGATAGAGAATAATACCTGCTGCCACCTCGTCGACATTTGATCCCAAGAAGAAGTCTTAGGAGCTAAGCATACATTCACCATATGAAAAATTAGTCATTCTGCATCATGGAAATGCTTCTTCAGGATGGTAGAGGCACTAAGGTTACCCTGGTATCCATGTTGGGCAAATGATAGATCAGTGGTGCCCTTTGGATACCCAGTGGGGAAAGTGGCATCATCCAGTTGTAGGGTTTGGCGAAGATTTCTGGAGTGATGACCACCTGACGATTGTTGACGAACGACTGGAGAGAGTCGGTGTCATTCTCCCAGTGATGGGTGACGTTCGTCCAGAACTGATGGAGGGATTCGGCATGAATGGTAGGATTTAGAAGGAAAGCCGTTTTGTATGGAGAGTTGATCATTAGATCAATGGCATTATCAAACTTTGTGCAGAAGGTGATTGGTAAGGTAAGCAACACAGTTGTGTCGTGGTTTAAGCTTCATGTTCGCCATTGATGTGAGAGAAGGTTCTGAGTTTTTGAACGTTAGGTTGAGATGATGAAGCTCTATAAGACAAGGTATTTATAGGGTATGGGTTATAAAGCAACTGAAGGGTTTGGTGTGAGTCATCAATAGTTTTAAGCGACTGATGACGTGGTATTAATCTTTAGAGGTTGAAACAACTGAAGTCTTGGTTGTAGGCATCAGTCGTTATAAAACTACTGAAGACCATGGTTTTAGCTTCAGATGTTGGAAACAACTGATAACTTGGTGTTAGTCATCAGTAGTTATGAAACTACTCAAGACATTGTTTTGTCATCAGTTTTTATAAACAACTGACGACGTGGTATTAGTCATCAGTAGTTGTGAAACTACTGAAGACATGGTTTTGTCATCAGTGTTTAAGATGAAGCAGTAGTTTTAGAAACAACTAAAGAGAAAATTCTCATCAGTAGTTTTTGTCAATTCATAGCTTTTCAGCTGTTTCATACCGTCCTCAACACTTACTCATCAATCTTTTTGGTTGTTTTTCAGTTGTTTCATAGGACATCAGTACTTATCTATTATACTTATATCAGTAGTTATGACTGTATCAGTTCTTGTAACAGAATCAGTACTTATTTGTGATATGGTTACAAATGATCATCAGTACTTATTTACTGAGATCATCAGTAGTTATCACTTATCTAGCTGTAGCATACCAAGCTTAACACTAGGTTTTGGAAAGTCTAACTATCCAAAGGCTTAGTAAAAATGTCTGCAAGCTCATCAGCACTAGGCACAAACTTTGGATCAATCAGACCTTTTCAAAACAGTCCCTAATAAAATGATGTCTGATCTCTATATGTTTGGTCCTAGAGTGCTGGACAGGATCTTGACAATGCAAAGAGCTGAAGCACTGTCCATTAATAATGGAGTCTTAGTCTCTGTAATGCCATAATCCAAAAGTTGGTTCTGAAGCCAGAGTACCTGAGAAGTACAGCTTGCAGCAGCAATGTACTCTGCTTCAGCAGTGGATGTAGCAACAGATGTTGTGTTCTTACTCTGCCAAGAAATCAAACAGTTGCTTAGAATTGACATCCACCAGAAGTTGACTTTCTGGTTAACTTACACCCTGCATAGTCACTATCAGAAAAAGCTACCAATTTGCAAGAGTGTCCAGTGGAATACCATAAACCTAGAGATTGTGTACCTTGCAGATATCTAAAGATCCTTTTGACTGCAATCAAGTGAGACTCTTTAGGAGCAGCCTGAATCTAGCACAAACACACGTTGCAAACATGATATCTGGTCTAGAAGCTGTTAAGTACATCAAGGACCCAATCATACATCTGTAAAGTGTTTCATCAACAGCTTACCTTTCTGATCTGCATCCATTGTGTGGTGTTGCACAGGGAGTAGAACAGGGCTTACAATTTTGTAAATCAAACTTATTCAAAAGATCTTTTGCATATTTAGACTGATGAATGAAAGTCCCACCAGTCTTGTTTGATTTGCAATCCTAGAAAGAACTGTAATTCTCCCATTGCACTCATTTCAAACTTCTTATGCATTAAATTGGTAAAGTCATCACACAACTGGGGATCAGAGGATGCAAAAATAATATCATCAACATAAATTTGAACAAGTAGCTTATGCTGATCCACCTTCTTAATGAATAAAGTTTTATCTATGGAGCCTCTAGCGAAATTATTTTGAAGAAGAAAATTTGATATGTCTCATACCAGGCTCTTGGAGCTTGTTTCAACCCATAAAGAGCCTTATCAAGCTTGTATACCCAATCTGGATGTTTATTATCCTCAAACCTGGTGGTTGACACAAATAACTTCCTTTTATTTTACCATATAAAAATGCACTTTTAACATCCATTTGAAAAACTTTAAAATTGTGAAATGCAGCATAGGCTAAGAATAATCTAATTGCCTCCAGTCTGGCTACAGGGGCAAAGGTCTCATCATAATCAATACCTTTTTCTTGTGAAAACCCCTGAACCAACCAGTCTGGCCTTGTTCTTAACAATAAGCCCATTTTCATCTGTTTTGTTCCTAAAACAACCATTTAGTGCTATTGCAAACTTACCTGGGGGTAGAGGAACCAGTTCCCTACTTGCTGTTTCTTGAACTGAAGTAGCTCAAGCTGCATGGCTTCCACCCATCCATTGTCTCTCAAAGCAACATGATAGTTCTTTGGCTCTTGCTGACTGATGAAGAGAGCATAGAAGCACAGTTAGACAATTGACTTCTGGTTGAGATGCCAGCATTGATACCACCAATGATTTGAGACATGGGGTGATTTTCAGCTCTTGGTGCACAATAAGATCAGTGCAAGTGTTGTAACCGGTTCAGCATCAGCAGATGTTGATTCAGATTCTTGAAACCAAGTATTAGATGGGAAATCAAACGATGTAGAGGAATCAGAAATCTCATCAGCATTTGTTGTGGATGGAGATGCTGAAGGTACAGGAACATCAAGTTTAGCAGACTCAGGCAGTTGGTCACTGAACTTGAAAAGATGAGTACTGATATCATCATCATCTTCAGTACCACCAGGTGGAAGACTTGCTGTAGAAGAAGATGATTTATCCACATGATCTGCAACAGCTGGAGTTTGATAAGGAGCATATTGCAGTATGTCCAGATCAAACAACTCCACAGGGTTTTGTGGAATTTATCCTTAGGAGATTCATTGAATTTCACATGCAAGGTTTCTTCAACTATCTTTGTTCTGCAGTTGAAGACTCTGTAAGCCTTGCAAGTGGATGAATAACCTACAAAATACCCTGCATCCACCTTAGGATCAAATTTGTGGAGTTGACCTTTGTGTGAGAATGAAACACGGACATACAAAGGCTCTGAAGAATGAAATCAAAGGAGCCAAATGATGTAGAGCTTCATATGGAGTCTTCATCAACCTCTGATTTACTAACACTCTATTCTGCACATAGCAAGTTGTATTGACAGCTTCAGCCCAAAAGGTCAAAGGCAAACCAGAGTCAGCCAACATGGACCTTGCAGCTTCAACTAAAGTCCTGTTCTTTCTCTCCACTACTCCATTTTGTTCTGGAGTCCTGGGATGCTAAAATGCATTTTGATTCCTTTTGAAAGATAAAAATCATCAAGTGTATGGTTTCTAAATTCAGTACCATTGTCACTCCTTATACACTTGACTGATAAGAATACTGCTTCTCAACATACAGCACAAAGTTTGTAATCTTCTGAGCAACCTCATCCTTTGAATATAGAAAGAAAGTCCATACGAATCTGGAGTAATCATCCACAATTACCAGACAGTATTTCTTCTTGCCATGCTCATCACTCTCACAGGACCAAATAGATCCATGTGCAGTAACTGCAAGTAGGCAGTGGACTTAGGTTCTTCAATGGGAGGAAATGAGACTTTGTGTTGTTTTCCTTTCAAACAAGCAGTGCAGGCTTCATCATAGTGGAACTCCTTTATTGATAAACCTCTCACTTAATGATTGTGGATTAGCTGATTCATGTTTCTGAGATTGACATGACCTAGCCTTCTATGCCATAGTTTAGATTCCTGAAGAGAGGCTTTGGAGAACAGGCATGGATGACCCTTCAAATCAATCTTCTTTGACAAATCCAAGGCATACACTCTTTTGATCCTGTTGGCCTTCAGGAGAGTATATTCATCCATTACCTTGTCAATTAGCCTCAGAACTTGGGAAGACAGAATCCTGCATTTCTGGCTTGTGAAAAGTGCAACATGCCCTTTATCACACATCTGACTGACACTCAGCAGATTATACTTGAGATTCTCCACATGGTTGACATCATCAAACCGATTTGTCCATTAGACACATATCCTTTCCAATGATGTAACCTCTGGCATCATTTCCAAATGAAAAAATCCCTTCTTTTCTTGAGAGTAGTCATTAAGAAGAGAACTGCTCCCAGTCATATGCATAGATCCTCCACTGTCCACATACCAGATGCTCCTTTGGCATGTTGAAGAACCATGCATAAAAGAAAACTAGTTAGATTTTGAGACCCAAACCTTTTTGGTTTTGGGTCTGTTTTCATCAACAGATGCAACCATAACTTGTTTCTTATGATTAACAGCTGAAGAAGGAGATGGTGCTGAAATGGATTCCTTGGATTTGGGCTTGGAATGCCTTTTCAGTGATTTGATCACAGGTGCATCTAATTGGTTAACTCTCCCCAACAAATGCTGAACCATCATAACAAGTTGTGTCTGATTTGTAGCCAAAGCTTTCAGCTCTTGTGACATATCAGTACTTGTGTTTGATGAGTTCCTATGATCCACCATTTCCTCCTTAAAATTAACAGACTTAGTCTGATGTTTATTATGAGGAGCACCATCAGCTGTTTTGTGATGAACCTTATCCTTCTTTTTGAATTTGGTTGAAGGCTTGGGTTTATCACAATGGAATGATTGCGGTACAAACTTAGTCTCAAACTCAGTTTTCATTTCATCCATCTGGATTTTAATGAGCTTATCTCTGTTGAGTTTGGAACCCTTTCTGTACCAACATTCATCAGAAAGATGATTGAATTTACCACATATTTCACATGGCTTATTCTTCATCTTGGATTGATCAACTGCTGATGTGGAAACTACTGAAGGTGTGCTCTTCAGTACTTTCCTCCTTTCAGTAATTTTGTTCAGTACTGAAGAATCTGTAACTACTGAAGAGTTGTTCTTCAGCTGTTCATTGTCAGCAGTTGTTAATCCATTTATTTAGTTGATTTGAAATGCTTTTTAGTTGTTGTAACTTTCCCTTCAGTACTTAAGTTACTTTGAGGACAACATCTGAAATACTCAGCTTCATGTGCTTATCAGTAGTTAACCCATCAGCCAATTGACTTGCTGAGGTATCAACCCTTATTTCATCTGTGATTTTGGGGATCACTTGTGGATGATTCACATGATAATGTGGTTTGGAGATTGCTTTCACTTTCAGATTTTACTATTGGTTTTGGAGTAAAATCTGTTGGAGGTGCAATATGGTTATAACCAATTCCAAACTTCACATTCGAAACAGATTGCTTACTGAGCAGCATTTCAAATCCCTTGCAGGATGACACCCAGCGGTCACACTCAACTTGGGTAACTGCAAGTTTTTCTTTGAGTTCCTTATGGTTCTCAAGAATGACCTATAGCTTAGCCTTTTCATCACTTAATTGGCATTTAAGCTTATAAATCTCATCATCTTTGTCCTTAAGGACAGACTCATATTCAGCTTTTCTTTTGGAAATAGTTTGCTCAAGCTCTAGATTTTGATTAATTACAGCTACATTTGCTTCTGTAATAGAGACAAATGCATCTATGCAAGATTCAGAACAAAGCTTGGCCTTAGCCTCAGAGGATACCTGGGTTACCTGTGAAGAAGATGCATTGGACATGAACTCCTCAGTAGATTCCAGGGCCATGAGAGCTAGATTCCCAAAAGGATGTTCACCACCATGTTGACCATCACCACAAATAATTGCTCAATACCAGAGAGATCATCTGGTAAACTGCTCCAGTCAACATTGCCAGGGGTGAAAAAGCTGTGATGAGGTTGTGATTGAGATGGTAGAGGCTCAGGTAATGCTTGTGGTGTTGTGTGTAGGAACTTGAACTGTATTTGGCTGAGGCATGTAATAGCAGGGATACGGATATGACATTGGACCCTAAGGGACAAAATATGCAGGCGAAACAGGTTGTGAATGAATGACTAGAACTAGCAGGATGTTGCCCCCTGTTTTGTGGTTTAGTGCTTGGAAAAGTCACAAAGGGTGCAGAGGAGTTAGATCCAAATGATCTAACTCTCTTGCAAAGTGTCCAAGCCTTTGGCATTTGTGACACCTCAACTTACTCTTGTCAAAACCAACTTTGGTTTTGCCAGAGAGTCCTGGAAATTTCCTGCCAGTCCTCTTGTAGAACTTCTGAGATCTGATATTAATCAAGTCCATTTGGCTCAGAATATCCATCTCTTCTAGATCATCATCAGCTATTCCTTTCAAATCATCCATGATAAAACATAAATTGTCACTATTACAGCCTGAGTGACTATCAACACCAACAAATGCATGATCTGAACTGTTTGAAGAGAAATCTATATGCTCATCATAATTACTTTCAGATGCAGCATATTCTAACTCATGACCAACCAAGGCAGTGTTCCCTGGTATAAAGTCATCAGTGAGCTTTCCTGATGATGCCAGTTTCCTTTTCTGCTCTATCTCTCTCTCAAATGTAAGTAGTTTCCCATGAAGTTGGGTGAGAGATAGTTTATCCAGATTTGCACTGGAGTGTGCTTATTAAAAGTCACACTAGCTGACTCATCAACTACTCTAGTTCTAAGATTGTGTACTCTATAAGCCTTAGGTTGATAAGTGCAGGACCGTTGAAGGGTACAAGCTTACAAAACAACAACACAAAGAGGAGAGTGTGCAACAATACTTAACAGATCAATTAGGGAACTAGAAACTAGTTTTTTTGAGAAAGCTAAGAAACATAAGTATTCAAGAGACAGAACAAGAACAACACAAGTATTTGGTTTTCAAGATTGATGTATATTGTTCTCTAGTTTCTTATAAGTGTTTAAAAAGCAATTAATGATAAGATACAAGAACCAGAGATACTTATACTACAACCTACAACCAGCCATTCTTTGAAGGCCAGCTGAATACATGATCTAGACAACAACAAAATCAATGTAGAGTCAAAAGGAAGATTGTCTTTTGACTAGTGACTATGACATGCCATAGCTCACATCGTAATATATTACAAATAGGATAAAGTACATAAACTAGAAAGTTACAAACTCAAGACCTCAATGTACAGTTACCAAAAGCATGGACATTTTCACCAACTTTTGTCTCATCAGAGTTGCAGCGGAAAGGGGTCCAAATTTATGTAAAAGGTATATCAGATAAAACATGTGTTCAAAATGTCTTTGGAAGAAATATGTCTTCTACTATTGGCTTTGGAAGACTTTGTCTTTGAAACTTTGGAAGACTTCTTTGGCTTCGAAAGATATTGGTCTTGGCTTTGGAAGATTTTACACTTAGAATATTTTATGATGCTGGTGTGAAACTTCCGAAGCATTATACTTCAGTACATTTGTGCATGCATGCAGGAGAGACTTTGGGTTTTTCGGTTGCATCAACCTTATATTAAACCTTATAAACTCCCCCTAGGCTGATGTTACCAAAACACTTTAATGCCTTTAGAGATTTACAGTCCTTATCATGATAATAACCTTCCCTTTCTTCATAAGATGATTAGGATCACTCAGACTCTCAAAGTGTCTTCTCATTTCAAAGAGATGATGCAGAGGTAGATTGAACATGTCTTGCCATGTGTAGACATTCTCAACACCTTTATCACTAATGACATGCCATCTTTTTGGATTTTTAGTGTATGTCCAGGACAAGATGGGTCTTCTTGACGCTAGAGTAGCTATTTAAATGGGCGTTGATGGAGCATCATCTCATTGCACATCCTCAGGATGTTTTGACTCATCTTGAGGTTTGGAGATAAATCCTTCTTTCTTCTTCTTCTTTGGCTTTGGTCTGGAAGCCATCCTTTTTCTCTTCTTTGAACCTTTTAACTGAGAAGACTAGCCTGTAGCACCTGATTTATATTCTTTGTCTTCTCAGTGTGATCTTCCTCCCTCATAGACTCACAAGGGGAGGGAGTTTGACCCTGCTGTGGATCAGAAGATGAAGCTTGCTGAGGCTCAGTAGGAGGTCTAGGTTATGTTGTCTTGGTTGTTCAACCTTAACCTCCACTTCAGGTGGAGCTTGACTTGGAGGGGAGTGTATGTCCATTAGCTCTCCACTCTTGATCTCAGCTTGATTACCCTGATATGCTCATCCATATAGACAGAGACATAGGGCCAAGTCTCCTTCCGGAGAATCCATACAACTTTAAGAAGCTCATCATCCTTGCTTATCAGTAGAATTATCATTCTTATTTGGATGATGGCTCTTGACTTTATAGCCCCTTCCTTTAACTTCCTTTTGGTGATCTTTCTTTCTCTGACTATCTCAAGTTCAAGTTGTTTGAGGTACTCAAACTCAATGTAATCAAAGGGTAAGGGAAGAAGTGCAACAACTGATAAAGGCCTGTGACACTTAGGTAGTTGATCATGTCATTTTCTCTGTCTACCTGAGGTTCTTGTGGAACCACATCTTCTTGTACAGGACTTTCTTGAACTGGAGAGAGAGTAGACGCATGCTTGTATAGTCTTTTCTATTTTCTTTCTTCTTTGATTTGAAGAAGTATCTTTGCATCCTGTACCTCCTTTCTTTCCATTGACAATTCCATGTGAACAAGTTCATTTAATTCATCTAAGGGGAGGGAGATAATATATCAATGTCATCTGTTAGGATCAGTGATCTACGTTTGATTGATTAGAGAGTATAGCAGCGGAATTCTAACAATGAATTAGCCAATTCACAAGAACAAAGACATATTCAATGTAAGAACAAAAACGATTATAGATAGAGAGAATTCTGCAGATATATTTCATTCAATATTCGCTTTCGTGGTAACGGAATGTCACAATTACAATTAGGTCGACACTTCTTATATAAGAGATGTGACGTCTGCTGATGTCACTTGATAGTGACATCTAACAGAATTTATCACAAACTACTGATAGTTAACACAACTACTGAAGATGTCAAACAGCTGACATTCTTACAAAAATGCTAAGTGTTAACTATTATTACAACTACTGAAAAGAAACTACTGAAACTATAACAACTAAAGAACATACTCTTCAGTTGTTTTACAAATACTGAAACAAAAAAAACTACTAAAAAGTAAACCATCACAACTACTGAAGAAGACCTCTTCAGCTGTTGTGACAACGTCTGATACTTGGTCTTCAGCACTTGTGTCTTCAGACTTTGTCTTCAGCACTTATTTCTTCAGACTTTGTCTTCAGCACTTGTGTCTTCAGACTTTGTCTTCAGCACTTGTGTCTTCAGACTTTGTCTTCAGCACTTGTGTCTTCAGACTTTGTCTTCAGCACTTATGTCTTCAGACTTGTCTTCAGCACTTGTGTCTTCAGACTTGTCTTCAGCACTTGTGTTCAGACTTTGTAATCAGTGTTGTGGTCTTCAGTAGTTGTTGTGATGTCTGTGGGACTTAAAGGTTTTTCTGATCCGGCTCATTGGTTCTTTTGGTCCAACAAACTCCCCCTGAACCAATGCAGCCAAAACCTTTAACTTTATTGAGGTCCCACTTATTGTTCCCAGAATGGTTGGTCTTTTTCCTTCTTGATCAGTTGAGAACATGACCCATATAAGCACTGGCCTGGAAATGAGTCTCTGAAGATTTGGTTGGCAATGTATGGATGGGAGCTATGTATTGGAGAATTGGACACTGAGCTGTTCCCCATCCATGAGACTCACTTCCCATGTATAAGCCTGTAGGATTCTCTGGTGTATGCTCTGAGAAACATAATTTGTTCTTCCATGGTCAAGTTCTCGGCTTCACCATAAAACAATCCTTCTCGCCCATACAGCTCTGAGATGTACTTGGCCTGTTTACCATTTTTGAGCTCAACTGTTGTAATCTGTCTGTATGCAAACTCATCAGGATGAGTCCCTTCAAGTAACAGACTGAGCTCATTTTGTTTGAAGTTCTCAAGCCTCTTGTAGACTAACCCCTTTTTAATAATTCTGTTCTCTCTAACATCTTTTGGGGTGGTTGTTTAGTCTCATAGGCCTTCTTGAAGTCTTCTACAATCTCCCAGGGTGATACTACAAGGACCACTGTGATCTCTTCATCTACGATCCTTTGACTTGGCCCTTGTATCTCGAAGGAATGTCTTTCTTTACAATCCTGTGAGCCACCGTAGGATCAGGCCATACTCTCACCATTTCCTTCTGATATTGAAATGTGTTGGCAAGGGTGTACAACCTCAGAGCTTCTTTCTTCATACTTATTATTGATGACGAAGCAGCATAAGTTTTGTCAATGCTTTTCAGCATTTCATCATCATGAAGCTTTTGCTGCTGTTCTTCTTCAATCTTTACTCTCACAGCTTCCATCTGTGAGGTGGGAGTGATGGGCATGGGTTTGGCTTTAGCCAATGTTAGGACTGAAGACAGAGGCAGCCTATCTTCTTCCACATCATCCTCTTCTTCTTCTTCTTCTAGCCTCAACACCCTTCTCTTCTTCTTCTAGGTGCATCATCGGCTGTTGGTTTAGATGGTAAGGGAGTTGGTTTTGTGGGTTGTGGTTGTGGTTGTTTTGGAGAGGGAATGTTGACAGGCTGAGTTAGCATTTTGGAGGTGAGTGTTGCTTTTGAGTATTTGGCTAGCTCAGTCCTGCTCCCTGCTCCTGCTTCATTGAAAGCTTCAATAACAAGTCCCTTAGTATATGCTTCAGATGAACAGATCTTGGTGGTGATTGCCAAGATACTGTCCCTGGATCAAGCTTTGATTTCGATCATTGATCTTCCAAGATATTTTGCAATAAATCTAATCATGATCTCAAGCCTCTCTCTTCTAACACTTCATAACTTGCCCATCAAAATAGGATTTCTTCAATCTCTAATTGTCGAATCTCAGAGTCAAGTTTATCGGTGTCATGGCCTTGCCTAAACAGCTGATCAATGATGTTGTCCATTGATCTGCTGTGTTCGGCATCAGCCTCTTTTATCAGTAGCTCCAAGGCTTCTTTCTCTTTCCTTCTCTTTATCGGTCTCCACATTCAACTCCAACTCTTTTCCACTACTCCCTTCTGTTTCTTTCTCCTTTTCTTTCTCCTCTGTACTCCTCTTCTTTTTGCTTCACTGACTTAATCTCCCCTTTTTGGTTGCATTGGTTGCAAGGGGTTGATTGCCAGAAAGTTGTTTGCCCACAACCTCCTCTATCAATGGTTGTATTACTGAGGAAAGCCTCTCATCGATGGCTTTGATCACTATGTCAGTGATTATTGGGTGTCATGAGAGGGAGGGAATTTTGAAGGATAGCAACTATTTGCTTAGGAGGGTTCTGTTCCTGAGAAATAGTGCCAGAAGCAGAGGCAGGTGGCTGAGTTGTTGGGAGTGGCTCAGTGTTTGGGAGACCTTTAGATGAAGGTGCCATCTCTGAGTTGGTAGAGGCAGATGGTCTTTGTTCCTTAGAAGTTTTGGCAAACAGCTCTTTGAGTCTGCTCACCTCCTCTTCCAGGATGGTGTTTTGGGCGATTACATCATAAAAGAAGCCCAGGTCATCATCAATAGATACTGAATCACCTGACCTCCTGATAGGATCAGGATGAACATGCACTGAGTGTAGCTCAGTTGTAGCATGTGCCCCTTTGTTTTGGAACTGGGGACTTCCTGCCTCTGGACTTTGTCCGTCATCAGCAGTTGCCTCTGGTAAGGTCTTAGTAATGGTACCAACTACAACCTGATCATATGCTGAAGCACGAGAAGTGGCAGCCTCACCAGAAGTTCCAATCTCCATTGCTTACTAGGAGAAGGAACATTGTAACCCCTATGCTGTGGGTTCTCAGCTGCACTTTGGTCCTCCCCCTCAATGGTAGAAGTATTCCCAGTAGTAATTGGTATCTGGGGAGGGGGTGAGGAGTGCAACTGAGTCAGCACTTGTGCAACAAGTAATGTAGGACTTGGGGGCGGTTGCATGGGGAGATGGGGGTAAAAGCAGTGTGCACATAGGGAGAATGGTGCTCTTCAATGGCAATCTCCTCAAATGAGGAAGATCCCAGATTGGTGGGTACCCCTTCTGTGTTGCTGCAGGCTCCTTTTGAGAGGAATCCTGAGCGGCTGTGGCTGGGGAGTCCTTATATCCACTAGGGGGTTATAACCAGTGGATATAGCCTGCGTTTGTGTTGCAGGGGCATCCTCAGGGGACTTATTTCCCTGAGTAGCCTTTTGGTTTTCTTTTTAGTGGGTTTGGTGGGGACTTTTGATTGGAGGTGGTGGCTGTGGGTTCCAGCTGCGTGGGTTTGCGTAGCTTGGCAGCCATTTTGAGTGATTGGTCAGAGTTGTGCGGGAGTATACTTCAGGAAATACAGCCATAGCAGGGACTCCCTTGCCAATAAGTCCCTCAGCTTGAAGCTGGTTTGCAATTATGGCCATTATGAACCGAGGATATAATATCAATGGTTAGCAGTTTGTTTTTGAGCCATATCCTGAGCTCTGAAAATAGTATTTCCGAAAAATTTAAAGGTTGTTGCTCAAGGATGGAGTACATTCCTACTGCCACTTGTAGACATTTGATCCAAGAGGAAGTCTTAGGAGCCAAACAGACATTTACCATGTGAAATATGAGACGTTCAGCATCATGGAAATGTTTCTTCAGTATGGTGGAGGCACTAAGGTTTCCTGATATCCATGGTGGGCAAAGGATAAATTAGTTGTGCCCTTTGGATATCCAGCAGGAAAGTGGCATCATCTAGGTGTAGGGTTTGATGAAGTATCGGGAGTGATGACCACTTGGTGGTTGTTGACGACCGACCGGAGAGACTCTGTGTTGTTATCCCCAGTGGTGAGGGTGACGTACATCCAAAACTGGTTAAGGGATTCGGCATGAAGGATTGGATTGGGAAGAAAGGCCGTTTTGTAGGGTGACTGGACCATAAGATCAATAGCATTATCGAACTTAGCCCAGAATGGCGATTTGGTGAGGTAAGCTACACAGTTGTATCACGGTTTGAGCTGCATGGACGCCATTAATGAGAGAGAAGTTTGGAGAGAAACGTTAGGTTTGAAGAAGATGAGGCTCTGAAGGATTAGGTCGGATATTTATAGGGTACGGGTTAGAAAACGACTGAAGGGTTTGGTGTTAGTCATTAGTAGTTTTAAACGACTGTTGACATGGTTACCCTTTCAGAGTTCAAACAGCTGAAGTCGTGGTTTTAGGCATCAGCAGTTAGAAAACTACTGAAGACCATGGTTTTGACTTCAGATGATGAAACAACTGAAGACTTGGTATCAGTCATCAGTAGTTGTGAAACTACTGAAGACATTGGTTTTGTCAGCAGTTGTTGTAAACAGCTAAAGACTTGGTGTTAGTCTTCAGTAGTTGTGAAACTACTGAAGACATGGTTTTGTCATCAGTTGTTGTAAACAGTTGATGACTTGGTATTAGTCATCAGTAGTTGTGAAGCTACTGAGACATGGTTTTGTCATCAGTTGTTTAGGATGAAACAGCAGTTGTAGAAACAATGAAGAGAAATTCCTTCAGTAGTTTTCGTCAATTCATAGCCTTTTAGCTGTTTCATACTGTCCTCAACACTTACTCATCAGACTTTTGCATCTGCTTTTCAGGTGTTTCATAGGACGTCAGTACTTATCTGTTTGTACTGATTTCAGTAGTTGTAACTACATCAGTAGTTGTAACTACATCAGTGGTTTAGAACAGATAAAGTACTTCAGTACTTGTGAGGCATTTAGCCTTCAGTAGTTATAAAAACTACTGAAGGTGAAAGAACTCATCAGTACTTATATGTGACATGGTTACCTATGATCACCAGTACATATTACTGAGATCATCAGTAGTTGTCACTTATTCTAGCTGCAGCATATACCAAGCCTTAACACAAGGTTTTGGAAAGTAGAACTATCCAAAGGCTTAGTAAAAATATCTGCAAGCTCATCAGCACTAGGCACAAACTTAGGATCAATCAGACCTATTTCAAAACAATCCCGAATAAAGTGATGTCTGATCTCTATATGTTTGGTCCTAGAGTGCTGGACTGGATTTTTGACAATACACAGAGCTGAAGCACTATCCATTGATAATTGGTCTTAGTCTCTGTAATGCCATAATCCCGAAGTTGGTTCTGAAGCCAGAGTACCTGAGAAGTGCAACTTGCAGCAGCAATGTACTCGGCTTCAGCAGTTGATGTAGCAACAAATGTTTGTTTCTTACTCTGCCAAGAAATCAAACAGTTGTCTAGGAATTGACAACCACCAGAAGTTGACTTTCTAGTTAACTTGCACCCTGCATAGTCACTATCTGAAAAAGCAACTAATTTGCAAGAGTGTCCAGTGGAATATGATAACCTTGAGATTGTGTACCTTGCAAATATCTAAGATTCTCTTGACTACAATCAAATGAGACTCTTTAGGAGCAGCCTGAAATCTAGCACAAACACATGTAGCTAACATAATATCTGGTCTAGAAGCTGTTAAATACATCAGGACCCAATCATACATCTGTAAAGTGTTTCATCACAGCTTTACCTTTCTGATCTGCATCCAGTTGTGTGGTGTTGCACATGGGAGTAGAACAGGGCTTACAGTTTTGTAAATCAAACTTATTCAAAAGATCTTTTGTATATTTTGACTGATGAATAAAGGTTCCATCAGCCTTTTGTTTAATTTGCAAGCCTAGAAAGAACTGTAATTCTCCCATTGCACTCATTTCAAACCTCTTTTTCATTAATGTTGTAAAATCATCACACAACTTGGGATCAGAGGATGCAAAAATGATATCATCAACGTAAATCTGAACAAGTAGCTTATGCTGATCCACCTTCTTAATGAACAAAGTTTTATCAATGGAGCCTCTAGTGAAATTATTCTTAAGAAGAAAAGTGGAGAGTGTCTCATACCAGGCTCTAGGAGCTTGTTTCAACCCATAAAGAGCCTTATCAAGTTTATACACCCATTCAGGATGTTTATTATCCTCAAAACCTGGTGGTTGACACATATAAACTTCTTCCTTTATTTTACCATATAAAATGCACTTTTGACATCCATTTGAAAAACATTAAGATTGTGGAATGCAGCATAGGCTAAAAACAATCTGATTGCCTCTAGTCTGGCTACAGGGTCAAAGGTTTCATCATAGTCAATACCTTCTTCTTGTGAAACCCCTGTACAACCAGTCTAGCCTTGTTCTTAACAATAAGACCATTTTCATCAGTTTTATTCCTAAACACCCATTTAGTGCCTATTGCACACTTACCTGGGGGAAGAGGAACTAGTTCCCACACTTGTTGTTTCTTGAACTGAAGTAGCTCAAGCTGCATGGCTTCAACCCATCCATTGTCTCTCAAAGCAACATGGTAGTTCTTTGGCTCTAGCTGACTGATGAAGAGAGCATAGAAGTAGAAGTTAGACAATTGACTTCTTGTTGAAACTCCAGCATTGATATCACCAATAATCTGAGACATTGGGTGATTCTTCAGTTCTTGATAAACAATGAGATCTGTGCAAGTGTTTGTAGGACCTTCAGCAGCAGCAGATGTTGATGCAGACTCTTGAAACCAAGAATTAGATGGTAACTCAAAAGATGTAGAGGAATCAGAGTTCTCATCAGCATTTGTTGTGGATGGAACTGCTGAAGCTACAGGAACATCAAATTTAGCAGACACAGGCAGTTGGTCACTAAACTTGAATAGGTGAGTATTGATATTATCATCATCATCATCAATGCCACCAGGTGGAAGACATGCTGCAGAAGATGATTTATCCACATGATCTGCAACAGCTGGAGGTTGATAAGGAACATATTGCAGTATATCCAAATCAAACAACTCCATAGGGTTTTGTGGAATCTTGTCCATAGGAGATTCATTAAACTTCACATGCAAAGTCTCTTCAACTATCTTTGTTCTACAGTTGAAGACTCTGTATGCCTTGAAAGTAGATGAATAACCAACAAAATACCCTGCATGCACCTTAGGATCAAATTTTTGGAGTTGATCCTTTGTGTTGAGAATAAAACAGGGACACCCAAATGCTTTGAAAAATGAAATTAGAGGAGCCAAGTGATGGAGAACTTCATATGGAATCTTCATCAACCTCTGATTTACTAAGGCTCTATTCTGCACATAGCAAGCTGTGTTAACAGCTTCAGCCCAAAAGGTCAGTGGCAAACCAGAGTCAGCCAACATGGACCTTGCAGCTTCAATTAGGGTCCTGTTCGTCCTCTCCACTACTCCATTTTGTTCTGGAGTCCGTGGGATGCTAAACTGCCTTTTGATTCCCTTTGAAAGATAGAAGTCATCAAGTGTATGGTTTCTGAATTCAGTTCCATTGTCCCTCCTTATACACTTGATTGAAAGAGAATACTGCTTCTCAACATACAACACAAAGTGCATAATCTTCTGAGCAACCTCATCCTTTGAATGTAGAAAGAAAGTCCATACAAATCTGGAGTAATCATCCACAATTACCAGACAGTATTTCTTCTTTGCCATGCTCATCACTATCACAGGACCAAATAGATCCATATACAGTAATTGCAAGCAGGCAGTGGACTTAGGCTCTTCAATAGGAGGGAATGAGACTTTGTGTTGTTTTCCTTTTAAACAAGCAGTGTAGGTTTCATCACAGTGGAACTCCTTTATTGGTAAGCCTTTGACTAAACTATTGTGAATCAGCTGATTCATGTTTTTGAAATTAACATGACCCAGCCTTCTGTGCCATAGTTTAGATTCTTGAGGAGAGGCTTTGGAAAATAGGCAAGGATGGCCTCTGAGATTTATTTTCTTGGAAAGATCTAAGGCATACACTCTTCCTGTCCTGTTGGCTCTCAGGAGAGTGTGATCATCCAACACCTTATCAATCAAATGCAGAACTTTGGATGACAGAATCCTACAGTTCTGACTGGTGAAAAGAGCAACATGGCCTTTATCACACATTTGACTGACACTCAAGAGATTGTACTTGAGATTTTCCACATGATTAGCATCATCAAAATTTATTTCTCCATTGGAGACAAAGCCGTTTCCAATGATGTAACCCCTAGCATCATTGCCAAAAGAAACAAACCCCTTCTTTCCTTGAGAGTAGTCATGAAGAAGAGAGCTGTTCCCAGTCATGTGCATAGATCCCCCACTGTCTACATACCAGATGCTACTTTGGCATGTTGAAGAACCCTGCAATTATAAACAATCAGTTAGTTTTGGAGACCCAAACCTTTTTGGTTTTGGGCCTGTTCTCATCAACAGATGGTAAACTAACAGGTTTGATAGAAACAACAGCCTGAGAGGAAGAAGATGGTAAAGAAGAGGAATCCTTTCGCTTGGACCTCCTTTTCTGTGGTTTCAACATAGGAACATCTAATTGGTTAACTCTTCCCAATAGATGTTGAACAATCATAACCAGCTGTGTCTGATTGTGTGATAAAGCTTTCAGCTCATCAGGCAGATTGGCATTGGAGTTTGATAAGTTCCTATGTTGCACCTTCTTCTTTTGAGCAATCTCAGCTGTTACCTGTTTAACCCCTTCCTTTTTGGATTTCTTTATGGACTTAAGGGTTACAGGATTTGATGTTGCTGATACAAATGTGGCCTCAAACTCAGTTTTCATTTTAACCATTTTCTCTTTAATTTCCTCTTTATGTTTGAGTTTGGATCCTCTTTTGTACCAACAATCATCTGTAAGATGATTGAACAAGCCACATACTTCACATGGTTTCTTCTTCATCTTATGTTGATCATCAACTAAAGAGGATGAAACTACTGAAGACTTGCTCTTCAGTTCTTTGAAAGCATTGTTTGCTTTCTTGACTTCCTTTTTAGTAGTCTTCAAACTCTCTCTACTGACAGTTTTCTTCTCTTCAGTACTGACAGTAGTTGGAGTTTGAACTTCAGGTGTTAAATCTTGCTCTCCAGTCCTTTCAGGACTTTCAGAATTAACTCCTGAGTTGATCAACTCTTTGATCATGTGAGTGTCAGCAGTGGAACCATCAACATCAGCTGATAGGTTCTGAGAGGGCTTAGTGCTGACTTCTACTTCTGATGGTGCTGTATCAGAAGTAGATCACATGATGAAATGGATTGGTTATTGCTCTCACCATCAGATTCTACCTCTGCTCTGGAGTAAAATCTGTAAGTGGAGCAGTGTGATTATAACCAATGCCAAACTTCACATTGGAAGCAGATTGCTTACTAAGAAGCATTTCAAAACCATTGCAAGAATTTACCCATCGATCACACTCTACCTGGGTAGTTGCAAGTGTATCCTTGAGATCTCTATACTTCTCTAGAAGTATCTCTTCCCTAGCCTTATCATCAGTTATTTGGCATTTAAGTTTGTAAATCTCATCATTCTTCTCATTAAGCACAGACTCAAATTCAGCTTTGCTTTTGGAAATTATTTGTTCTAGCTCAATGTTCTTGTTGATTAAAGCTACATTTGCTTCTCTAATAGATGCAAATGCGGCTATGCATGATTCAGAACATAGTTTGGCTTTTGCCTCAGAGGATACCTGTGATACCTTTGGTGTAGAGGCATTAGAGGATGAAGTATCAGCAGAATCCAAAGCCATAAGAGCTAGATTTCCAAAGGGACTGTCACCACCATGTTGACCAGCACCAGTGAACAGTTGTTCATGACCAGACAAATCATCTGGTAAACTGCTCCAGTCAACAACTCTTGGGGTGAAGAAGCTGTGTTGTTGAGGTTGAATTTGTTGATGAGATTGGGAAGGTTGGGGTTCAGGCAATGCAGGTGATTGTTGTGAAATGGGAGCTTGAACTGGATTAGACTGAAGCAAGTAACAGCAGGGAACAGGATATGACATTGGACCCTGGGGGACAAAGTATGCAGGAGATCTAGGATGTGAATGATGACCAGAACCAGCAGGATGTTGCCCTCTGTTTTGTGGACTAGTACTAGGAAAAGTCACAAAGGGTGCAGAAGAGTTAGATCCAGTTGATCTACACTCTCTTGCAAAGTGTCCTAGCCTTTGGCATTTGTGACACCTCAACTTACTCTTGTCAAAACCAACTTTGGTTTTGCCAGAGAGTCCAGGAAATTTCCTGCCAGTTCTCTTGTAGAACTTCTGAGATCTGATATTAATCAATGCCATTTGGCTCAGAATATCCATCTCTTCTAGATCATCATCAGCCATTTCTTTCAAATCATCCATGATGAAGCATAGATTGTCACTATTACTGCCAGAATGACTCTCAATACCAACAAATGCATGATCAGAACTATTTGAAGAGAAATCAATATGCTCATCATAATTGCTTTCAGATGTAGCATATTCTGACTCATGACCAACCAAGGCAGTATTCCCTGGTACAAAGTCATCAGTGAGCTTTCCTAATGAGGACAGTTTCCTTTTCTGCTCTATCTCTCTTTCGAATGTAAGCAGTTTCCCATGAAGTTGGGTGAGAGATAGACTATCCAGATTAACCTGCTCTGATACCACTTGTTAGGATCAGTGATCTACGTTTGATTGATTAGAGAGTATAGCAGCGGAATTCTAACAATGAATTAGCCAATTCACAAGAACAAAGAGATATTCAATGTAAGAACAAAAACGGTTATAGATAGAGATAATTCTGCATATATATTTCATTCAATATTCGCTTTCGTGGTAACGGAATGTCACAATTACAATTAGGTCGACACTTCTTATATAAGAGATGTGACGTCTGCTGATATCACTTGATAGTGACATCTAACAGAATTTATCACAAACTACTGATTGTTAACACAACTACTGAAGATGTCAAACAGCTGACATCTTCTTACAAAAATGCAAAGTGTTAACTATTACTACAACTACTGAAAAGAAACAACTGAAACTATAACAACTGAAGAACATACTCTTCAGTTGTTTTACAAATACTGAAACAAAGAAAACTACTGAAAAGTAAACCATCACAACTACTGAAGAAGACCTCTTCAGCTGTTGTGACAACGTCTGATACTTTGGTCTTCAGCACTTGTGTCTTCAGACTTTGTCTTCAGCATTTATTTCTTCAGACTTTGTCTTCAGCACTTGTGTCTTCAGACTTTGTCTTCAGCACTTGTGTCTTCAGACTTTGTCTTCAGCACTTGTGTCTTCAGACTTTGTCTTCAGCACTTGTGTCTTCAGACTTTGTCTTTAGCACTTGTGTCTTCAGACTTTGTCTTCAGCACTTGTGTCTTTAGACTTTGTCTTCAGCGCTTGTGTTCAGACTTTGTAATCAACTGTTGTGTTCAGCTGTTGTGGTCTTCAGTAGTTGTTGTGATGTCTCTGGGACTTAAAGGTTTTTCTGATCCGGCTCATTGGTTCTTTTGGTCCAACATCATCGTTCCTGGTCTACAAGTAGTTGATCCTGACTGCCCTCAACTCATCATCCTGAGTGTTTGGCATAGGGCAGCCCTGATAGCATCCATGAGTCTTACAAACCTAGTAGAGGAACTTTCTCCCCTCAGCTTCCTTTTCCTCTCTCTCTCCTCCTCCTCAATCTCCTCATAAGTCATTTTTCTTTTCCCTTTGTCACTCATAGACCTTTCTACTCAGGGTGGAGAGAGCTTTGCCCTTCATTGCTTGGTGTAGCTTCTAAGCTCTGGCTAGAGAGAGGTTGAGATGCACCTTCACCAATAGGTGTCTCATCAAGGGAATGAACCTCTGCAGTAGTTGATGGTGAGACATGGCTCTCAGTTTCTACCACTGGGCCTTCAGTCAAGGTTTCCCATATAAAGCTAATCTTAGGGTCTGTCTTAACATCTAGTTGACCAATGATATTGCTTGATTGCCTTAATCTCCTTCTGAAGCTGAACTCTATAGTGATTCTATCTTGAATTCTTTGAGCCAGCTTGTCAGCTTGTCTAGATTGACTGTGCTTGACAAGTGGCATGCTGACAAGATCAAGACTTTCATATAAGTTCAAAGTCTAAATATTAAAGACTTCTTGCTTCCCTTGAACTCTGTGAATAATAAGGGCTCTTCTATTTTCGTCATACATCCACCCAATAATGTGATTTGAAGTTGGTGGAGATGACATTGCCCTTGGTATTCCTTCCTCAAAAAGACTGAATATAGGAGTCTATTGAAACCACATCAATGTGAACTTTAGGAAGTTTTTGAGTATGTATAATCACAATTGAGGATGTTGAGTCCTCAATGTCTATACTCCTTGAAGAACTCCTAGGTTCTGTAGCTGTAATGACTTTCTCCCCCTTTTTGGTAGCATCACCCTCTTGCATAGGTGAGCTAGGAGTTAGATCAATCACATTCACAGGTTCTTGTGTTCCTGGTTGAGCTATTCTTAGAGGTCTTCCAGCTAGTTTTTCCCTGAGATAATAGATCTCGAGTTACTGATCATTGACCTTGTTTTGCAAGGTAGTCACCTAAGATTCAAGACGACTAACCTTGGAGACTAGATAGGTGCATGTTTGTGACAGTTTTTGCACCTTTAACCTTAGATTCCCCTTATCTTCATTAGAAGAATCATTGGGGGATGAGATGATTGGACCAAAATCATCTCTCTCACCACTAGCTTCAGGTTCTTGGCTGTTGGATTTCCTCTGCTCACTGACAGCCTCAGTTGATGTGTTAATGGGCTGAGTTGCCATGGTTAAGGTCTAAATGATATAATCACTTGCAGAAGTGAGAGCCTCTTCAATATGAATATCCTGAATAGGTTCAGAAGTATCCACCTCAATGATGGGTGACTGATGTGGGCTAGACACAGGAGACTCAAGAGCAATCATCTCTCTTTGAGAAGTGGAAAAGAAGAGAGAGTCATGGTACTCACTGAAACCTAAGTCTTCATCAGTATAGAAGCCAAGGTTAGGAATGGGTTGGTTTAAGTCTAAAGGCTAGGGATGGTAGCTGTCCCCTAAAGGTTGTTCACTTGAGTGTTGAGACTCAAAGTGAAGGCTTAAGGCAGTTAGGCTTGTGAGCTCATCAAGCTGAGCATGAGGAACCTCAACACTGATCTTTGATGTAATGGGATTGGTTTGCTCCTTAGGAGAAGTGGGAGCTCCAGTATCCAGTTCCTCATGTATGGGTAGGTATATGGGGGCCTACACAGACTCAATAGTTTGAGCAGGGATTCGTTTGGATTTTCTTTTGTTGGTGAGGGTGATTTGTGGCTGTTGTGGTGGTTGAGATGTAGAAGTTGTGGGTTCAATACTAGCTTGTGCTGCTAGGTTGTCACCTTGAGCAATGAGCTCTAACATTTTTGGGACAAGGGCTGTTTCTACCCCTGAGAAGCCATAGTTGACTTCCTCAAAATTTAAAGATGTCGGGCTTCATTTGTACCAATGTAATAATATTACATGTTTCCCTCAACTATGAGCCTAGTTCATAGTTAAGAATGTATTAAACATATTTAGGAAACATGTAATACTCTAAGGAGTCCAAGTTAGCAAGCATATTTGTATAAACAATTGAAAGTACATGAACTTGACTCCCTAAACCATCCTATGCACTATGAAGGAGAGATCTTTAGGAATCTGGTCCACCCTCCATGCTTGTTGGACAAGATGTGGATAACCACATGAAGCAGATATTTCCACTGGGATGAGACCTTCCCTTTCCTGAAGGTCTTTACAGAGAAATCTCCCTCATAGCCCATCTACTCGAAGGAATGAATTAACAGCTTCTTTTGGAAGAACACATCACCTTCTTCATCATTTAGCTGAAGATGATTGTTGATGATAGCCGGAGTGATAAAGATTGTTCTCCCCTGCATTGTGGCAGACAATGCCTTCTTCCCATCCCTAACGACTTCTTGCCAGGTCTTCTAAAATTCAAGAAAATGATCCTCATATAGGGTAGGATCAATGGTAAGGGAGGTGAAGTAGTTAGTTAAAGCTAAGAAACAACAAACATTTGAGAAATGTGGATCTTTCTCAGAGTTTAACAGAGCAACTTAGTTGTGTTGCATGTGTAACTGCATGAAGAAATCTGGGTCATTTCTTCGGTTAAGATTGGCCATTTTAGAAAACTTAAAGGTGAAAGAAAGATGAAAGAACGCAGTCTCAAAGACAAATTAGGGAATTTAGGTTTGGAGGAAAGATGAAGATGATAGAAGAGGGGGGAAACATTGGGTTTATATGTGAAAAGGATTTAAGACAAAGTTAATGGAAGAGGATAAACTTTGAAATCCATATGACGGTCCCACCTCTAAGAAGGTAGTTTGCTTTTTGCTCAAAAAGTAGTTTTCTTGGGAGTCAAAAAGCTTCCGAAGGTAAATTGTCTTCGGAAGTTTTAATGAAAAATCTTCCGAATCCAAAATGACTTCGGAAGAATTTCCTAAGAGTTTTGAAAAAATTTGCTTTGGAAGAGAATTAAGACTTGGACGTTTTGTTCAACAGAACAAATCTTCCAAGAATTAATTTTATTCGGAAGAAAATGGTCCTTCAAACATATAAGTGCCTAAGAGAGTTTTTTAAGCTTTGGAAGATATTTCAAAAATTTCTTCCGAAGGAAAATTACTTAGGCAGTTATTTGTTTTGAAGGCATAAGTTTCTTCCGAAGATAAAAGCATATCTTCCGAAGGATCAAGATTTTTTGAAATTCTCAAGAAGGTCTTCAAAAGGTTTTCATCCCAGGAAAACAAGAGATTATGAAGGTGATAAACTAGACAACTTAGGACACACAAATTTTAAGAAATAATATGAATTAGTTTTAAGAAAAACCTACTCAAAGTTATCATCCCAATAGCTGATATAAGATACTTAAATCTCTGTTCATCAAAGGCCTTTGTAAACAGATCAGCATATTGTTCGTTTATGTTAACTTTCACTAGTTTAATTAATCCCTTTTCAAAGTTATCTCTCATTAGATGATACCTGATATTTATGTGTTTTGTCCTTGATGTTGCACAGGATTCTCTGTGATAGAGATAGCACTGCTGTTGTCTATGTGAATATGAGTCTCCTTGAAATTTAATCCCCAGTCAAGCATCTGATTCTGAATCCAAAGCACTTGAGCACAGCAGCCTGCAGCAGCAATGTATTCAACTTCAGCAGTTGATACAAAGACATAGGATTGTTTCTTGCATTGCCATGAGACAACCCTTCCACTAAGAAAGTGACATCCCCCAGATGTAGACTTTATAGTCATATTGCAACCACCATGATCGCTATCTGTATAAGCATACAGATTGAAGTTAGAATTCTTAGGATGCCAAAGACCAAGTGTTGAGGCACCTTTAAGGTATCTTAGAATCATCTTGACAGTGATGAGGTGAGACATCTTGGGGTTGGCTTGATATCTTGCACAAATACATGTGGCAAACATGATATCAAGCCTGCTAGCTGTGAGATACATAAGAAACCTAATCATAGCCCTGTAGAGGTGTTCATCCACACACTCCCCCTTAAGATCAGGCCTAGGGGAGTGGTTTCTTGCTATGGGTGTCTTAGCAATCTTACAATCACTCATGTTGAATCTTTTAAGTATGTCTTGATCATACTTTGACTAACTAATGCAGATGCCATCTCCAACTTGCTTCACTTGAATTCCCAGAAGGAAATTGAGTTCCCCCATGGCACTCATTTCAAATCTGTCTTCCATCAGCTTCTCAAAGTCTTTGTAGAGCTTTGGATTAGTTGAACCAAAGATGATGTCATCTACATACACTTGAACTAGAATTAGGTCATTTCCTTGTCATTTGATGAAGAGAGTTCCATCTATAGTACCCCTTCTATATCCATGCTTGCAGAGATACTAGCATAGAGTCTCATATGATTTCCTTGGTGCTTGGTGTAGCGCATAAAGAGCTTTGTCAAGCTTGCAGACAATCAGGATAATCAGGATCTGCAAAACTAGACAATTGTTTGAATGCACCTTTTCATCAATCAACCCATATAGAAAATGCACACTTGACATCAAGTTGATAGACCTTGAAGTTTTTGGATGCAGTAAATGCCAAGAATATCCTAACAGCTTCTAGTCTTACTACAGGAGCAAAGACATCAGTGTAGTTAATTCTATCTTCTTGTGTGTACCATTGAACAACTAGTTTAGCTTTGTTTTGATGACAATGCCTCTATCATATTTCTTATTCCTAAACACCCATTTGGTTCCTATAGTAGTCTTCCCGTGAAGAAGAGGACATAGGTTCCAAACCTTCTGCCTTTTGAATTGAAGCAGCTCCTCTTGCATGGCTTCAACCCAACTTCCATCCTTCAGAGACTCATCAATTTTCTTTGGCTCTATCTGGGACAAGAAACAATAGTGAAAACAAACACTTGTTTCATGGGTTTTTCCTCTTGTTCTTACCCCTGTGTCAACATTTCCAATGATGTTTGTGGTGGGGTGAGACTTGTGGATCCTTAGTTGAGAGATCACAGAAAGTTGCTGAGAGAGATCTAAATTAGAGAAATTTAGATCTGTCAGTGATGCTTCGCCCACCACATCAGCACACTTATCAAGAGAAACTTGATCTAATGAGTGTGTGACATAATTGATGTTTTCATCTATGGAGTGGTTATCAACATCAAGAAATTCTTGATTACTATCACCACCCCCATTGTCTTCTGCATTTGAATCTTCTTTATCTGATTGTAGAGCCTCTGAGCTGGAATTTCAAGGTATCTTAGATGTATCAGCTGAATTTGTCATTGTTGTGTTGATCGAAACTTCATTTGCAGATGTAGTTATAACAGGACTTGAAGATGTGTAGCTTGAAGGTCTTCCAAGTTCAAATCTTGGATCAGGATCTCTTGGGGATAAAATATCTGTAGATCCTGAAACATTCTCACAAGATTTGCTAAAACAGTTAGTAACTAAATCAAGATCAAATAGCTTATCAAGACCAGAACCAACCACACTAGGTGTTTGTTCATTGAAAGTCATATTGGCTTACTCCTCAAAAATTCTAGTTTTGAGATTGTATACTCTATAAGCCTTAGATTGAGAAGACTATCCAATGAAGTGTCCATCATCTTATTTCTCAACTAATTTGGCAATTGATCTTTGGTATTCAAGATGGTGCAAGGATATCCAAATGACCTGAGAAAACCAATGAAAGGTTTCCTCTTGTGCCAAAGTTCATAAGGAGTCTTGCCATGAGTCTTAACCATTAAAACTCTATTTTGCACATAGCATGTAGTGTTGACTGCCTTTGCCCAAAAGGTAATGGGCAGCTTAGAGTCAGACAACATGGTTCTTGCAACTTCAATCAGTGTCCTTTTCTCCTCTCAGCAACACCGTTTTGCTAAGGAGTCCAAGGAGCACTGTATTGTCTTGTAATACCCTTTGCATCTTAAAATGTATCAAGGATTTGGTTCTTGAATTCAGTTCCCTGATTACATCTTATGGTTTTGACCTTGTGATCATATTGATTCTCAATTTTTAAGATGAAATTCTTCAGAATGCCAGGGGTCTCATACTTAGTTTTAAGGAAAAAGACCCAAGTAAATCTTGTAAAGTCATCTGTGATCACCAAACAATAGGAGGTCCTTCCTAGACTCGTTACACTGGTGGGGCCAAAAAGATCCATATGTAACAAGTGTAGGGGTGTACTGATGGAGTTTGTTTCCATAGGCTTATGAGATACCTTATGTTGCTTCCCTTTCCAGCATGCAACACAATGATCATCACTTGTAAACTCTTTCTTTGGCATTCTAGTTACCAAATCATTCTTAATTAGTTTATTCATGTTCTTAAAGTTTACATGGCACATTCTTTTATGCCATAGAAAAGACTCATCACTATTAGCTTTAGATAGAAAGCATGAAACTTCTCTAGAGGGAGATGTCTCTTGCAAATCCATCTTGTACAAGTTCCCTTTCTTGGGGGCTCTAAGCAAGATATGATCATGAGGAATAACCACCCTGGGCCTGAGAATAATGGATTCATGCTAGGTAAAGAGCATGTTATGACTCTGATCACAAAATTAGGATACACTCAGAAGATTGTACCCAAACTCCTTAACAAAGTTTACCTTCTCAACACGAGCTTGCCATTTTTGACCTTGCTCCTTCCTTATATATAACCCCCTTCATCTCCTCAAAAAGCAATTGGTCCTCCATAAATTCTTTCAAAGTTCTGGTGTAGTGACCTATTGCCTATCATGTGCCTGGAACAGCCACTATCAATGATCCAGACATTCTTGTTTGTCTTGAGCTATTCCTGCAAAAAGAAAATGATTAGTTACATTTGGAAACCTAAGCCTTATTGGTCTTGGGATCATCAAAAGAAGTAGAAGGTAATGTAACAATAATAGATCCTACAGTTGTGCTTTGAGGATCTTTTGCTGTTGTTGATGGAGAACTTTCAGTCACTTGGTCTTTCTTTGACTTCCACACTACCTTTTGAAGTTTGGACTTGACCTTCAACACTTCGGAATGTTTTGAGACTTCATAAGTTTCGATGACTAGACCTTTAGAAGATCCTGCAAACACTGCAACAGACTTCAGTGCTTTGGAAGTATTCCTTTCTTCTGAGACCAAATTTTCTTTCGAAGGCAATTTTCCACTTACCTTCTTCTTTGTTTTGGTGCTTTCAAAGGAAAGATTTTCCTTCCAAAGCAGAAATCTTCTTGGAGCTCTTGGAAGTCTCTTTCTTGGTCATATGAAGAGTACATCTTGGATTGTATGGACAATCTTTAGCAACATGAGAAGTACTTTCATACATAACACATTCCACCTTTTTCTTCCTAAGAGTCTTCTTCTAAGAACAAGGCTGTCTCTGATCACATCCCTTCTCCACCTTCATCTTCTCAGATGTGGAGACAGTCCTTTTGGGCTGTGAACTATTCTTGGAGTTGGATGGTTCAAGTTGTGTAGCAGTGGTACACAACAGATCAGCCTTTTTCTTGATGCTGAGATGATTTGAACATGAACCAGAACTCTTGGTAAAGGAGTTTATGTTGTTTTATTTAGTCTTAACCACTTCAAATTCTATAGATATAAAAACTTGTATTTGCTTAGAGTCAAAAGTGGCCTTGTTCTCTTAAGCCCTCTTAGCTTTTCTCTTGCTCTTTCTAATCAAGTTCTTTCTTGTAGACTTTGTTGTCACAGTCTTCCAGCTCTCCTTAGAAGGATAGTGACCCTTCTTAGAATCCTCCTTTTCAATCTTCTTAGAGGAATTCTTCACTATCACTTCTTCATCCTCTTCACTTAAGGGATCTATTAAAGGAAGCTCATCTTCACAAGTTCCACACCTAGGTGATCTTACAGACAAGATTGTGTGTGGAGGAGCTATCTCACTAGATCCCAATTCCTGCTTATTTTGATAGCACACATTGGCATGCGAGGATGAGTATATCATGTTCTTGATGGTCTCTTCTTCAAGAACACATTTTTCTCTCCTGGCTTTGCTAATTACAAGCTCAGCCTAGCATTCAGTCAACTTAGTTATGAGATCCTTGATCTGAGTGCTATAATTGGTGTGCTCATGTTTTAGAAGTGAAATGGTTTTTTCTAAGTCCTCTTCTTTAGCTTATAGTCATTTTTAACCTTTCTAAAATCAACTTTTAAAATTTTTAAGAACTCAAGATCAGATCTCATCTTTAAGTTGTAGGACCTGTATTTGTTGACTTTAGCAATACATACAAGAGTACAGAGATGTTCCAATATCTTGGCGTCATCATGGCCAGCCATAAATAATGGTTTGGAGATACATCTTCCACCTGAAAGCTCCAGTCAAAGCCTCCTTCTTCAACAGCAACTACGGCTTGCTGCTTTGGCTTCTCATTCAGGATGGCTTTATCAGTGTAGTTTGGTCTGAACTGTGCTTGGCCACCATTTGTTCTTGGTGCCTTGTATTCCCTAGCAAAGTGGCCCATCAAGTTACATTTGTAACATTTGACTTTGCTCTTATCCAGTCCAAACTTTCAACCGGCTGTATTGCTGGAAAACTTCCTTCATGTATGTTTGTAGAACTTCTTGGCTCTGTGAGTGAGAAGAGCCATTTGCTGGACTATCTCGATATACTCTAGATCATCTGGATGGATATAGTCCATGCCTTCAAAGGTGAAGAGAAAGCTTCCATAACTTTCATCAAAAGACACAAAGACATGAGAAGAACTTGTCTCTTGGAATGGGCTTCCTTGAGTATATTTCTCCCTTAATGTCTCAGGGAAGGTGATGAAAGGACCCTTTTATGAGTCATCAGGGTAGCATATGAGATGATGATAGGGTTCTATGCTATCCCTTTCAATCACATGAAAGGCTAAACCCATTTGATTGCTGGAGTTGCTAGATGAAACTTGCATTTTCATATCCATCTAGTATCTACTGAGAATCCCATACAACTCTGTCAAGGTGAGAGTCTTCAGGTTCTTAGTTCTCTTGATAACAACACAATAGTGTGTCCATTGCCTAGGAAGAGAGGACATGAACTTCCTTGCAATATCTCTGTTATGAAGAGCTACTCCACCATCCAATAGGGTGTCCACAATCTCAACATACCTAAAGTATTGTTGAGTCATGGTCTCACCTGTTTTAAAGGTGAAATTTTCATACTACTGCTTTAGGAGATCCTTCTTCTTCTCTTTGGCTTCAGAGGAACCCTCAAACATCAGTTTCAATGCATCCAATAGCTGCTTAGCTGTTTTGCATTTCTTGAAACCTCTGTATACAACATTTGGAAGAGCAGTCTGAAGGGTTGTTATGGCCTTTTGATTAATCTCTATTCTCTTTCTATCTTTATATGAGTAGTCAGCCACATCCTTGGGGATCATAACACCTCCAGCAACTAAGGAGGTGCTTGGTATGTAAGGTTCATTGACAACAGACTCTAATATTCTTGAGTCTAGAGACTTGATAAAGCCTTCCATTCTTTGGCACCAAGTGTCAAAGTCATCAAGAGTGATCAGTGGGGACTTTGTCATGGTTCCAGTTTCCATATCCACTTTAGAAACAGCTGGCATTTGAAATGTTAAGTAATTTGTGTGTGTGAGGGATCTTAAGATGGTGAGATCTTATATCAAGAACCTGGAATGCTCAGATACCAATTGCAGGACCGCTGAAGGGTACAAGCTTACAACACAACAACATAAAGAGGAAAGTGTTCAATAATACTTAACAGATCAAATGGGGAACTAGAGACCAGTTTTTTGAGAAAGCTAAGAAATACAAGTATTCAAGAGACAGAACAAGAACAACACAAGTATTTGGTTTTCAAGATTGATGTATATTGCTCTCTAGTTCCTTAAAAGTGTTTACAAATTAGTTAATGATAAGATACAAGGACCAGAGATACTTATACTATATCCTACAACCGGACATACTTTGAAGGCCAGCTGGATACATGATCTAGACAACAACAAAATCATTGTAGAGTCAAAAGGCAGATTGCCTTTTTACTAGTGACTATGACATGCCATAGCTCATATCCAAATATATTACAAATAGGATAAAGTACATAAAGTAGAAAGTTATTGACTCAAGACCTCAATGTACAGTTACCAAAAGCATGGACCTTTTCACCAACTTATGTAAAGTTGGTGTCTCATCAGAGTTGCAGCGGAAAGGGCTCCAGCTTTATGTAAAAGTTACATAAGATAAAGCATGTGTTCAAAATATCTCCGGAAGAAATCTTTCTTCTAGTGTTGACTTCGGAAGACTTTGTCTTTGAAGCTTCGGAAGACCTCATCTTTGGCTTCGAAAGATATTGGTCTTGGCTTTGGAAGATTTCACAATTAGAATATTTTATGATGCTGGTGTGAAACTTCCAAAGCATTATACTTCAGTACACTTATGCATGCATGCATGAGAGAATTTAGGTGTCTAGGTTGCATCAACCCTATATTAAACCTTACAATAAGACTATCCAATAAAATGTCCATCATTTGATTTCATAGAAAATTTGTCTATTTGGTCTTTGGTAATCATGATGGTGCAAGGACATCCAAATAACTTGACAAAACCAATGAAAGATTTTTTCTTGTGCCAAAGTTCATACGAACTCTTACCATTAGTCTTGACTACTAAAACTATGTTTTGAATATACCAAAATAGTGTTTACTACTTTTTCCCAAAACGTGATAGCCAGTTTAGAGTCAGACAACATAGTTCCTTGTAGCTTAAATTTGTGTCATGTTTCTCCTCTTAGCAACACCATTTTGCTGAAGAGTCCTCGGAGCACTATATTGTCTTGTAATACCATTTTTATCATAAAATATATCAAGGATTTGGTTCTTAAAAGCAATTCCCTGATCATATCTTATGGTCTTGACATTGTGATCACATTGATTCTTAATCTTTAAGATGAATTTCTTTAGGATCTTAGGGGTCTAATCCTTAGTTCTAAGAAAAAAGACCCAAGTGAACCTTGTAGAGTCATTTGTGGTCACCAAATAGCAAGACATCCTTCCTAGACTCATTATACCGATGGGGCCAAAGAGATCCATATATAATAAGTGCAGGGGATTAGTGATAGAATTTTTTTTCTTTGGCTTGTGAGATACTTTGTGTTGCTTCCCTTTGAGGCATCCAACACAGTGATGATCACTAGTAAACTCTTTCTTTGGCATTCCAGTTACCAAATCATTTTTAATCATTTTATTCATGTTTTTAAAGTTTACGTGGCACATTCTTTTATGCCAGAGGAAAGACTCATCACTATTGGCTTTAGATAGAAAGCACAAAACTTCTCCTGAGGGAGATGTTTCTTGGAAGTCCATCTTGTACATGTTCCCTCTTCTAGGGGCTCTTATCACAAAATTGAGATACACTAAGAAGATTATATCCAAGGTCCTTTAACAAAATTTACCTTCTCAGTATTGAGGTTACCATTTTTCACCCTTCTCCTTCTAGTAATATAACCTCCTGCATCTCCACCAAAAGCAAACGACCCTCCATCAAATTTCTCAAAATTTTGGAGTAGTGACCTATCGTCTGTCATGCACCTAGAATAGCCACTATCAATGATCCATACATTATTGTTTGTCTTGAGTTGTTCTTGAACAAAAGAAATGGTTAGTTAAATTTGGAAACCTAAGCCTTGTTGGTCTTGGGCTCATCAAAAGAAGTTGAAGACGATACAACAATAATTGATCCTATTGTCAAGTTTTGACGATCATTTACTGATGTTGTTGAAGAGCTTTTAGTTACATGGTCTTTCCTTCTCTTCCACACCACCTTTGGACACTTAGACTTGACCTTCAATGCTTTGAAAGTTTTGAAAACTTTAGAAGTTTTGGAGACTGGACCTTCGGTAGATCTTGCTAACACTGCAACAAGGTTTAGTACTTTGGAAGTATTCCTTTCTTTCGAGACTAACTTTTCTTCCGAAGGCAAGTTTTCACTTGTGTTCTTCTTCATTTTGCAGCTTCCAAAAGGAAAAGATTTTCCTTACGAAGCTTGCTTCTTCTTCAAACTCTCAAAAGTTTCTTTCTTGGTCATGTGGACAATACTTTTTAGATTGTAGAGGCAATCCTTAGCAAGATGTGAAGTACTACCACACATAACACAGTCCATTTTCTTTTTTCTAAGAGTCTTCCTTTTAGAACAAATTTAAACTGTAACACCCAGACATTTTTAATAGACAAGAAAGAAAGAATAAAAGTGAAAAAAAGAAAGAAACATAATTTAACCCAAGTTGAGCGGTTAAATGTGTTAAAAGGATAAAAAGTTTCAAAAGTTAGTGTAAAAGGTGGTATAGCTGCCCATGTTGTCTACACAACAACTTTTCAACCGGATTTAGAGAGAGAAAGTGAAGGAGCTTCAGGTCTGAGCAAGAAGAAGAACTCAGAATTCGAATTTAAGGTAAGAGTTCTTTGTTCTGGGTTGTTCTTGGCCGGCCTATGCCTCGGTTGCATGCTTATGTGTGTTTATGCGTGTTCGGGTTTGTGTTTTGGTGGGTTCTAGGTGTTCGAACTTAATTGTAAATGGGTTTGAAGGAAATCCTACCCAAAGCTTGCTAAGGTGAGTTCTAGAACCCCTTTTCTACATGTTTTTAACTGATTTTGGGGCTAGAAATACATTCATATATGTTTTTATAAAATGGGTATTTTACCCTATGTTCATGTGTGTGTGAATGTGGGTGGGTTATGATTCTTGGATGTTCTTGATGTTTTGTTTGTGTTATGTTCATGTTTTGTTGCTTAGGATGCTAGAATTAAGCTTAGAACATGATTGAATGTTGATTGGGACTGAATTATAATGTTGGTTAGTTAAAGTAGTTGCCCATGCGCCTGGATTGGCCCATGTGCCTAACAGTCATAAACTGCCTAAGTGTCCCATCCGCCCAAATAGTATCCATGCACTTAGAATTAGGCTGAATTTGACTAAGTGTTCCATGCGCCTTAAAAGCCCACGCGCCCAGGCACTCATGCGCTTGCATAGTTCCCATGCGCCTAGAAATTGCCCGAAATGATTAAGTGTTGGGTTATAAGCCCAAATAGTGCCCATGCGCCTAAGTGTTCCCATGCTCCTAGAAGGCCTTCCGCTTGCATAGTGCCAATGAACCTAAGACTTAGAATTATTTTTTTGAATTTTTAGGGGAGATTGTAAAATGTAGGCTTTGACTTAGGATGTTCCCGGGGGTGATGTAAGTTGACTTTTTGGTGATGGATAATGTTATGATATGTGGCATGTATGATGATGTGTGATTGATTTTATGCTTATGTATGAAATGTTTCCTTATGTTCCTTATTACATATTATGACATGACTTTACGTGGTGTGATTATGTTAATAAACATAAAGTATTATCTTAACGAAGCGAATGATTTAAGGTAATGAAAGTGGAACATAATGAATGAATGAAAAGTCTTGCAAGCAAATGAAAGGAGGTTCATAACTCATTGAGAGTTGTTACCTCAACTGTGTCTTTACAACGTGTTATCTTGGCTAACCCATATGGGTTCACACACAGGGGGAATTAGTCTATGTGACTACTCCATATGTGCGATATGTGCGATATGGGGTCCTTGTCGCTTAACCCTAGATATGGCTTTGTGCTCATAAGAGGGGATTAAGCATATGATAGGACCCAGATAGAAGTGAAAAGATAATAAATGTGTAAAGAGAGTAATAAGTACAAAATGTGCGATATGTATGAAATGAACGATGATGGAAGATAATAATGATTACCTTCATGTACGTATGACGTGTGATCATGTGCGATAGTAAAGAAAATGTTTTAACGAATGAAAGGTAATATAATGTTTTTGTATAACTAGAACTCACTCAGCAACGCTGACTTTTTTGTGTTTCCAGTTGGCAAGTAGATGTTCTTGAGCATAGCACGGGGTGGCTACTTGGCTTATTTTGGATGACATCCATTTATGTTGCGATGATGTTTTTGCATTATAATGTGAAAAAACAATATTTTGTAATGATTATAAATTTTGTATTATTTTGCAAAAGAAATTATTTATATATATGAAATGAGCTGTTTAAAATGATTCCGCTGCAATATATTAGTAAAGTTAATGTATATCATATGTTTATGTGTGATGACTTACCAGCTGTGGGCGTCTCGGGAATCAGGCCTTACAAGTTGGTATCAATGCAAAAGTTTAAGTGAAATGGGTAAATATTTTCAAGAGAAACCTAAATTTAAACTAAAAATGGAACAAAGGGAAGGGATGCCAGTCCGAGTAGCTACGTGTCATCATGTATTTTCTTAATGTTAACCGGTATTGTGTGTGCATGTTATGTGGTTTATGTGCCTCTAGTAGATTTAGATACTAATGTAGTTAGGATAGGAAATGCTTAGGGTTTAAAAAGTAAAGTAAGTGGCTAATCACAGCTAGCATTGTAATTAGGTACTATACTTGACATGAACTAAGCTATTACCTTGAATGACCGTATTGGTGTTTGGAACTTATAGTGTGTTACAAGATGGCCTGTGGTAGATCTAAAAAGGCTTATAGGGGGGAGGTTGTGGTGGACATGGTGTTGGACCACAGGCCAAAAGAGGAAGGCCTAGAGCTGAAGAGGTGGCTCATGAAGAGCCCAAGACCCCTCATCCAGAGGGTTGTGATGAGAGTGCTAATCTAAGGACCTCAGTGAAGGTGGATGTTGTAGAGGAGGTTCATTAGGTCATGCAGACGATCTTACCGTCTATGGTGACTGAGGTGAAAAAGGTTGTAAGAGAAGGTGAAAGGAAAGAGAGGAATAGGTCATTGGGAGGGAGAGAGCAACCAGAGGCTGAGACGGTTGTCTCAACTGAGGAGGAGGAAGAAGAAGAGCCTATGCTGAAGGCACCACAAGGCTGTAATTATAGGGCTTTTCAAAGATGCAAGCCCCCAACATTCAATGGCAATGGCACTGCTGCTGCTGCCCGTCGGTGGGTGCGAGAGATGGAGGTTGTGCTCGATATCAACGAGTGTTGGGAAGATCAGAAGGTGAAGTTTGTTGCCTACTCATGTTGACTCGGCTCTGTGTTGGTGGGACAATATCGTCCAAGCCAAGGGTAGTCGGGCAATTGGAAGAATGAGGTGGCCAGAGTTGAAGAAGCTGGTCATTGAGGTGTTCTGTCCTCACCGAGAGTTGGACAAGGTAGAAAGGGAGTTCCAGTAGCTGGAGGTAGGAACAATGACACACCAGCAATACACCACCGAGTTTAATGAGATAGGACGACTTATGTTGGATTAGGTGAGGCCTCTGTCATGGAAGATTAAGAGATACATCTAAGGGTTGCCAGCGGATATCCGTAGGCACATGATCTTCGCCCGACCGAGCACATTCAGGTTAGTGGTTGATCTGGCTGGGAGACTATGTGACGAGCGGGAAGTGGTGGTGGTTGAGGTGAGCAAGAGAGGTGGTGATGACAAGAACTGGAATGGGAAACAGTTTGTACGTGGTGGAGTCGCTCTGAACAATAAAGTTGCAAAGATGTGCGACTGGCGTGTGATCACACCCGGTGCAGGGTCAAAGAGATGTGGTAAATGTGGGAAGGAGCATTCAGGAGAATGCCAATGGGGATCCAACATCTGCTTCAAATGTGGGAAGCCTAATCATATGGCAAGAGATTGTGGGGTTATAAGGTGTTAGAACTATGGAAAAAGCACCCATCTGAGTAGGGATTGCAAGAAACCAAGGGCAGAGAGGTCCGGGGCAGGGAAGAAGACCGGGACCAAGGGGCGGAGGGGGAGCACCAGGGCATTCACAATGACTTAGGAGGAGGCTAGGACGGACCCCAATGTTGTGTCAGGTACGTTTCTAGTAACCAACTCTTGCTTCTATGTTATTTGATTTTGGTGCTAGTAAGAGTTTTATTTCTGCTGCTTTCTATGCTAACATGCATGTTAGTAGTAGGAGTATAGATAAGCCATTTGATGTATAAATTACCATAGGTAAGTCTACCAAGATTGTTGACTTGATAAAAGGGAGTGACATAAAATTAGAAGGTCATGAGTTTCCAATTAGACCATTTGTGATGACCTTAGGCGGTTTCGATGTAGTCCTAGGAATGGATTGGTTAGTGGACTATGAGGTGAACATTATGTGTCGTAGGAAGATGATCCGATTGACAACGTCTAATGGGAGTTTGGTAACGGTTTATGGTGATCGAGTCACTACGATTCTGAAGGTGATATCGATGGTGGTGGCGGGAAAGTGCATGAGGCATGAATGTAGTGCCTACTTGACCTATGTAAAGGATGTGGATACGTCAACACTACAACTGTCCGATGTACCGGTTGTGTGTGACTTTCCGGATGTGTTTTGCGAAGATATACCAAGTGTGCCACCAGACCGCGAGATCGAGTTTTGGATCGACTTGATACCCGGTGCCCAGCCTGTAGCTAAGGCATCGTATCGGTTGGCTTCGACCGAGATGAAGGAACAAATGGAGCAACTACAAGAACTACTTGATAAGGGGTTCATTAGATCGCTCTCATTGGGGTGCTGAACAAGTTGACTACCAGGAGCTCATCGATGATATGCGAAAATTGCGATAAGTACGAAACGTGGGATATGTACGAAATAAGCGATGATGGAAGATAATAATTATTACCTTCATGTATGTATGATGTGTGATCATGTGCGATAGTAAAGAAAATTTTTTAACGAATGAAAGGTAATATAATGTTTTTGTAAAACTAGATCTCACTCAGCAACACTGACTTTTATGTGTTTCTAGTTGGCAGGTAGATGTTGCTGAGGATGGCACGGGGTGGCTACTTGGCTTATTTTGGATGGCATCCATTTTATGTTGCGATGATATTTTTTACATTATAATGCGAACAAATGATATTTTGTAATGATTATAAATTTTGTATTATTTTACAAAAGAAATTATTTATATATATGAAATGAGTTGTTTGAAATGATTCTACTGCAATATTTTAGTAAAGTTAATGTATATAATATGTTTTATGTGCGATGATTGATCAGCTATCAGCATCCCGGGAATGGGGCCTTACATAAACTTGATCACTTTCCTTCACCATCTTAATCTTTCCCCACCAGTGTAATGAGTCTAGGAAGGACCTCAACTTTCTTCATGATGCTGGGATGATTTGAACATGAAGTAAAACTCCTGGTATTAGAGTTCAAGTCTAAGTCTTCAGCCTTAACTACTTCAAAACCTACAAAGATAAAAACTTGTTTCTAGATCAAGTTAAAAGTGGCCTTGATCTATTGAGCCTTCTTGGATTTTCTTTTGGCCTTCATGATCAAGTTCTTCCTTTTAGACATGGTCATCCCATCTTTCTTTCTCTCCTCAAGAGAATAGTTACCAATCTTAGGATGCTCTTCTTTACTCTATTAGAGACATCCTTCACTATCTCCTTTTTATCATCTTCACTTATAAGGTCTATGAAAGGAAGCTCATCTTCACGAGTTTCACACCTAGGAGATCTTACAGACAAAATTATTTATGGAGGAGCTATCTCAATAGATCCCAGTCTCTATTTATTCTGATAACAAACTTTTGCTTGTAGGGATAAGAATATTATGTTCTTGAAGATCTCTTCTTCAATAACACATTTTTTGCCATGGCTTTGCTGATCACAAGCTCAGCCTGGCATTCAGTTAGCTTAGTGATGAGATCTTTGATTTGAGTCCCATAATTGGTATGCTCATGTTTAAGAGTTTAAATGGTTTTGCCTATAACTTCTATCTTAATTATAGTCACTTTTAGCTCCTTTGAAATTAGATCTTAAGGTATTTAAGGACTCAAGATCAGTTCTTATCTCTAACTTATATGACCTATATATGTTTACTTTAGAAATACATTAAGGTATACAAAAGATGTTCCAATACCTTTGCTTCATCATGTTTAGCCATTAGTGCTTGATTTGGAGATGCATCTTCCACTTGAAAGCTCCAGTCAGTGCTTTGGCTTCTCATTCTGGTTGGCTCTATCAGTATAGTTTGGGCTGGTTTGTTCTTGGCCATCATTTTTCAAAGTGTCCTATTTGGTTATAGTTGTAACACTTTACCTTGCTCCCAAACTTTCCATTGGTTGTATTTCTAGGAAACTTTCACCCTGTTCTCTTATATAACTTCTTGGCTATATGAGTGAGAAGAGCCATTTTTTGAACTATCACCATGTACTCTGGATCATCTGCATGGATGTAGTCAAGATCTTCAAGGGTGAAGAGAAAGTTGCAAGAACTTTCATTAGGAGACACAAAACCTTGTGAAGAGCTTGTCTCTTGGAATAGACCTCCTTAAGTGTAACTCTCCCTTAGTGTGTTTCGAATGGTGATTGAATGGACCCTTTTGTGAGTTGTCACGGTACCGATTAGTTGATGTTGTGGTTCTCTACAATCCTTTCAACCACCTGAAGGGTTGAACTCAATTGATTGTTGTAGTTACCAGAAGGATTTTGCATGTTCATCTCCATCTGGTATCCACAAAGAATACTATACAACTTTTTAATAGAAAGACTCTTAAGGTTCTCAGTTCTCTTGATAACAACATAATAATGTGTCTATTGTCTACGAAGAAAGGACATGAACTTCCTTACAATGTCTCTATTTTCAAAAGTTACTCCAACATCCATATGAGTATCCACAATCTCAACATATCTGAAGCATTGTTGAGTCATGGTTTCACCTGCTTTGAAGGTAAAGTTCTCAAGCTGCTGCTTCAAGAGGTCATTCTTGTTCTCCATTGCTTCAAAGTACCCCTCATACATGAGCTTCAGTGCATCCCATAGTTTCTTAGTAGTTTTGCACTCCTTCAAGTCCTTGTAGATGGAGTTTGGAAGGCCAGTTTGAAATGCAGTCATGGCTTTCTAATCTATGTTTATTCTCTTTATATCTTCTTTAGAAAAGTTAGCCACCTTCTTTGGAATATACCACATCCAATAGCCGCTGAAGTGGTGCTTGGTATGTGAGGCCTATAGACAATAGATACCTACAAAGTGGAGTCTTGAGACTTGATAAAGCCTTCCATTATTTGACACCAAGTATGAAAGTATTTAGGAGTGATTAGTGGGGAATCTGGTATGATTCCGGTTTCCATATCAACCATTATGAGAGATGCCATTTGAATTGTTCAGTGTTTTATGAGACTGAGGGTTCTAAGATGTTGAGATCTTACATTCAACAGCCTGGAATGCTCTGATACCAATTTCAAGATCGTTGATGGGGTGGTCAACACACTTAGTCTCACAATGAGGAGAGTGTTTAGAACACTTAACAAATCAAATAGGAAACTGAGACTTAATTATTTTACTATGAACATAAGTCAACAAGAGACAGAAACTTAAGAACAACAATAAGTATTTGGCATTCAAGATTGTCCTATATTTGTTCTCAGGTTCTATTACAAGTGTTACAAAAGCGTAAGAAATATACAAGAACGTGGGATTCTTTATAATACATCCTATAGTTGGTCGTACTTAGAAAGCCAACTGGAAACATCAATCTAGACAACATCATATCAATGTAGAGTCAAGAGGCAGATTGCCTTTTGACTAGTGTCTATAACATGTCATAGCTCACATCCTAATATATTACAAAAAGAATAAAAGTACATAACGTAGAAAGTTACAGACACATGACATCAATGTACAATTACCAAAAGCATGGACCTTTTCACCAACTTGTATAAGTTGGTGAGTTATAAGAGTTGTAGCGGAAAGTGCTCCAGCTTTATGGAAAAGTACATCAATAAAGAATGTATTAAAAGTCTTTGAAGACATCCATCTTCACTTCATTGGCTTCAAAAGACTTTGTTTTAAAGCTTCGAAAGACTTCACTTTGGCTTCGGAAGATTTCAGACTTAGAATATTTTATAGTGTAGAGTATGAAACATCCAAAGCAACTTCAACTTTGCATCACGAGCGTACATGCAGGAAGGACTTGGGTTGTTTTGGGTGCATCAACCTTTCATTAAAACTTACAGTTTGCTCCTTAGGAGAAGTGGGAGCTCCTGTGTCCAGTTCATCCTATATGGGTGGTGATATGGGGGCCTACAAAAGCTTAATAGATTGTGTAGGGGTTCGTTTGTATTTTATTTGGTAGGTGTGGTTGATTGGTGGTTGTTTTAGTGGTTGGAAGTAAAAGGTGTGGGTTCAACACTAGCTTGTGTTACTAGATTGTCACCTTAAGCAATGAGCTCTAACATTTTTAGGATAAGGGTTGTTTCTACCCCAGAGAAGCCAACAGTTGGTTTTCTCATAGTCTTGAAGATGCCAGGCTTTATCAGTCCTAATTTAAGAACATTATTAGTACCCCTCAACTATAAGCCCATTTTACAATTGAGAATGTGTTGAACATATTTAAGAAACATGTAGTATTCTAAGAATTCTAAGTTAGGAAGTAAATTAGCATACATAAAATGTGAGTTCCTGAACTTGACCCCTTGAACTATTCCATGAACTATGAAGGAGAGATCCTTAGGAATCTGGTCCCATCCTCCATGCTTGTTTGACAAGTTGTGAATAACTACATAAAGGATGTACTTCCACTGAGAATAGACCTTCCCTTTCCTGAAGGTCTTTACAGAGAAATCTCCCTCATAGCCCATCTGTTCAAATGATTAGTTAATAACAGCTTTGGGAAAGGACAATTCACCTTCTACATTATCAAGCTAAAGATGTGTGTTTATGATGGCTGGAGTGATGAAGATTATCCTTCCCTGTAGTGTAGCAGATGTGCTTTCTCCCTATCCAGGATGACCTCTTGGCAGGTCCTCCAAAATTGCAAAAGTTGATCCTCATAGAAAGGAGGATCAATAGTGAGGGTAGTGAAGTAGCATGAAAAAGAAAGAAATTGACAAACCTCTGAGAAACTTGGATCTTTCGCAGAGTCCAATAGAGCAACCTAGTTGTGTTGTATGTGGAGTTGTATGGAAAAATCAAGGATGTTTCTGTGATCAAGGTTGGCCATTTGTGAAAGCTTAAAAGTGAAGGAAAGTAAGAACAAGGTCGGTTGTGGATGTATTTAGCTTTAAAAAGATTGCAGATGAAGAAGAGAGTGAAAGAGGGGGAACCATTGGGTATATATATGAAATGGATCTGAGACAAAGTTAATGAAAGATGATAAACTTTGAAATACAGATGTCGATCCCATCTTTTAAAAAGTGTCCAAAAAGGTAGTTTTCTTGGAAGTTTAAAATCTTCCAAAGGTATTTTCTGTGCAGAAGTTTTGATAAAAATCTTCTGAAGCCAAAGAGTCTTTTGAAGATATTTCAAAGAGTTTTGAAAATTTTGCTTTGGAAGAGATTAAAACTTGGTAGTTTTAATCTAAGGAGAATAAAAACTTCTGACACTTAATTGATTTCGAAATGAAATTGAACTTCTTCAAAAACATATACGTATTTATGAATAAATTTAATCTTTGGAAGACGTTGTAAAATTTCTTCCGAAGAGGAATTCACATAAGTAGTTATTTGTCTTGAAGACATAATTTTTCTTCCAAAGGAAAATAGATATTTTCCAAAAGAGGAAAGGAAAAAAAATTTTCTTTCTAAAGTAAACATGGGCTTATGAAGGTGCTAAGATAGACAACTTAGGACACACAAATTTTAGAAATAATATGAATTAAGTTTAAAAAAAGCTACTCAAAGTTAATCATTTCGATAGCTGATACATGATATTTAAACCTCTATTCATCCAAAGATTTGGTAAACGGATCAACATATTGTTTATTTGTGTTAACTTTGACTAGTTTGATTAATCCCTTTTCAGAGTTATCTTCAATTAATGATACCTAATGTTTATGTCTTTTGTCCTTAAGTGCTGCATAGGATTCTCTGTAATAGAGATAGCATTATTGTTGTCTATGTGGATGGGATTCTCTTTGAAGATAATCCATAGTCTAGCATTTGATTCTAAATGTAAAGCACTTAAGTATAGCAGCTAGCAGCAGTAATGTATTCCGCTTTAGTAATTGATGTAAAAACACATGATTGTTTCTTGTATTGCCATGAGACAATCCTTCCACCAAGGAATTGACATCCCCCAGATGTAGACTTTACAGTCATATTGCAGCCACCATAGTCACTATCTATATATGCATATAGATTTAAGTCAGAATTCATTGGATACCAAAGGCTTAGTGATGGAGCACCTTTGAGATATCTTAGACTCCTTTTAACACTGACTAAGTGTGACATTTTGGGGTTGGAATGATATCTTGCACAAATGCATGGGCAAATATGATATCAGGCCTGCTAGTTGTAAGATACATAAGAGACCAAATCATAGCCCTAGATCTGGTCCAAGTTAGTGGTTACTTGTTATGGGTGTCTTTGCAACCATACAACTAGTCATGTTGAATCTTGTAAGAACGTCTTGAACATACTTTGATTGAATTATGAAAATGTCACCATCCACTTGCACCAATTGAATTCCTAGCAAGAACATGAGTTCCCCCATGGCAATCATTTCAAATCTATTCTTCATCAGCCTCTCAATGTCTTCGTAGAGATTTGGATTAGTTGAACCAAAGATAATGTCATCTACATACACTTGAACTAACATTTAGTCATTTCATGTTCCTTTGATGAAGAGAGTTCCGTCTATAGTACCCCTTTTGTAACCATGCTCACAGAGAGACTAAGATAGAGTCTCATACCACTTCCCTTGGAGCTTGGTGCAACCCATAAAGAGTTTTATCAAGCCTGCAGACATAATTCAAATGATCAGGATCTACCAAGCCAGGTAATTGTTTGACATACGCCTTTTCATCAATTACCCCATATAGAAAACCACACTTGACATCAAGTTGGTAGACCTTGAAATCCTTGGATGTAGCAAAAACTATGAATATCCTGACAGCTTCAAGTCGTGCCAAAGGACCAAAGACATCTGTGTAATCAATTTCTTATTTTTTTGTGTATCCTTGGACAACTAGTTTGCCATTGTTTTTTATGACAAGTCCTTTATCATCCTTCTTGTTTCTAAAGTCCCACTTGGTTCCTATGGTAGTCTTCCCTTAAGGAAGAGGACCTAGGTTTCAAACCTTTTGTCTTTTGAATTGAAGCAGGACCTCTTGTATAGATTTAACCCAACTTCCATCTTTTAATGCCTCATCAACTTTCTTTGGCTCTATATGAGATAGGAACAAGAGTGGAGACGAACATTTGCATCATGGGTTTGTCCTCTTATGCTTTCCTCTGTATGAACATTTTCGATGATGTTTGTGGTGGGATAAGACTTATAGATCCTAAGTTGAGGGATAATAGCAAGTTGCTTAGGGAGATCTAAATTAAAGATTTTTAGATGAAGCAATGAAGTGTCACCTACCATATCAACACACTTATCAAGAGAGACTTTTGACCCAATGAGTGTGTGACATCATTGATGTTGTCTTCTAGGGAGGGATTGTCAGCATCAATAAACTCTTAATCACTATCACCACCACCACTTCCTCCTACGTTTGAAGATCCTTTATTTAAATTTTGTGCATCTAAGCTGTAATTTGATGGCAGCTCAGATGCATCAGCTGGATTTGACATGGTTGTGCTGATAGGAACTATATCTGCAGGGTTAGTTACAACTGGAATAGATGTAGTATAATTTGATGGTCTTCTCAGCTCAAATTTTGGGTCAGGATCACCTATGATAAGAAATCTATGGACCCTGAAACATGCTCAAAAGATTTGTTAAAACAGTTGGTAACTAAATCAAGATCACACAACCAATCAAGATGAGAACCTTTCATACTAGGTGTGTGCTCATTCAAAGTCACATTAGCTGACTCCTCTACTACTCTAGATATTAGATTGTATACTCTATTAGCTTTAGCTTGAGAAGAGTATCCTATAAAGTGTCCATCGTTAGATTTCTCATCAAATTTGGCAACTTGATCATTAGTATTCAAAATGGTGCAAGGACATCCAAATGACATGAGAAAACCAATGAAAAGTTTTCTCTTATGCCAAAGTTCATAAGGAGTTTTACCATGAGTCTTGACTACTAAAACTCCATTTTGCACATAGCAGGCAGTGTTCACTGCCTCTGCCCAGAAGGTGATGGGTAGTTTAGAGTCGGACAACATAGTTCTTGCAGCCTAAATTAGTATCATATTTCTCCTCTCAGCAACACCATTTGTTGAGGAGTCCTGGAAGCATGATATTGTATTGTAATACCCTTTCATCACAAAATGTATCAACGATTTGGTTCTTAAATTCAATCTATTAATCACTTTTTATATTCTTGACCTTGTGATCACTTTGATTCTCAATATTAAGATGAAGCTCTTCAAGATCTTAGGAGTCTCATCCTTAGTTCTAACAAAAAAGACCTAATTGAATCCTGTAAAGTCATCTGTGATCACAAACCAATATGAGGTCCTTCCTAGACTCATTACACTAGTGGGGCAAAAGAGATCCATATGTAACAAGTGTAGGGAGTAATGAGGTAATTTCTTTCCTTTGTCTTGTGAGATAACTTGTGTTGCTTCCTTTTGAGGCATGCAACATAATGGTCATCACTTGTAAACTCTTTCTTTGGCATTCTAGTTACCAAATCTTTCTTAATCAATTTATTCATATTTTTAAAGTTTTCATAGCACATTCTTTTATGCTAGAGAAAAGACTCATCACTATTTGCTTTAGATGGAAAGCATGAAACTTTAGGAATGACTACCCCGGGCTTGAGAACTATGCACTCATGCTCAATGAAAAGCATGTTATCTCTCTGATCACAAAATTGAGATACACTCAGAAGATTATATCCAAGCTCCTTAACATAATTTACCTTCTTAATGTTGAGCTTACAATTTTTAACCCTACATCTTCCAGTCATGTAACCTCCAGTATCTCCTCCAAAAGCATCTGGTTCTCTATAAATTTTCTCAAAATTTTAGAGTAAATAGCCATTGCCTGTCATGTCCCTGGAATAGCAACTGTCAATTATCCATATATTCCTTTTGTGTTGAGTTATTCCTGCACAAATTACTTACATTTGGAAACCCAAGCCTTGTTGGTCTTGGACTCATCAAAAGAAGTTGGGGACAATGCAATAGTAATTCATCCTATTGTCAGATTTGGAAGATCATTTGCTGATGTTGATAAAGAATTTTTAGTTAGTTGATCTTTATTTGTCTTCCATACCACCTTTGGAAGCTTAGACTTGATTTTCAAAACTTTGGAAAGTTTAGAGAACTTTGGAAGATTTAGAGATTGGACCTTCAGAAGATCTTGATAACACTATAGCAGGCTTTACTACTTCAAAAGTATTCATTTCTTCCAAGACCAACTTTTCTTCTGAAGGCAAGTTTTCACTTGTCTTCTTTTTCATTTTGTAGCTTCCGGAAGGAAAAAATTCCTTGAAAAGCATGCTTCTTCTTTACTTCTCAGAAGTTTCTTTCTTTATCATATGGATAGTACTTTTTGGATTGCAGAGGCAATCCTTTGGTAGATAAGAAGTACTACTACACATTACATAGTCCATTTTCTTCTTTCTGAGAGTCTTCTTTTGAGAACAAAGCTGAACTTGATAACTTTCCTTCTCCATCCTAATTTTTGCAAATGATGTATCAATTCTTTTAGCGTGAGAACTATCTTTGGAGTTGGATGGTTCAAGTTGTGTAGCAGTGGTACACAACTATTCAGTCTTTTTCATTATGTTGGGATGATTTGGACAAGAACTAGAACTCATGGTACTAAAATTTAAGTTTGTGTCTTCAGCCTAAAGCACCTTAAAATTTACAGAGATAAACATTTGTTTCTGCATAGTGTTAAAGATGGCCTTGATCTCTTGAGCCTTCTTGAACTTCCTTTTGGTTTTTCTAATCAAGTTCTTCATTCTAGACTTGGTCATCCCAACTCCTTTTCTCTCCTCAAAAGAATAATGACCTTTCTTAGGATGCTCTTCTTCACTCTTCTCAAAGTAATCCTATATTACCTCTTATTAATCCTCTCCATTTATGGGGTTTATGAGGGGAAGCCTTCATCTTCACAAGTTTCACACCTTGGAGATCTTACAGACAATATTATGTGTGGAGAAGCTATCTTTGTAGATCCTAGTCCTTGCTTATTCTGATAACAAAATTTTCCATACAAGGATGGGGATATTATGTTCTTGAAGTTCTCTTCTTCAAGAACACGTTTTTCTTTCTTGGATTTGCTGAACACAAGCTCAGCCTGGCATTCAGTTAATTTAGTGATGAGATCTTAAATCTGAGTCTTGTAGTTTGTGTGTTCATATTAAGAGTTGAAATTGTTTTCTTCAAATCTTCTATTTCAAGTCTATAGTCATTTTCAGCTCTTTTGAGATAAGATGTTAAAATATTTAAAGATTCAAAATCAGATCTCATCTCTAAGTTATAGACATATAACTTTAGCAATGCATTCAGGTATATAGAGATGTTCCAATACCTTGGCCTCATCATGGTCAGCCATTAGTGCTAGATTTGGAGATGTATCTGCCACCTAAAAGCTCTAGTCAAAACCTCATTTTTTAATAGCAACTGTAGCTTGTTTCTTTGGCTTCTCATTCTGGTTGGCTTTGTCAGTGTAGTTTGGTCTGATTTGTGCTTGGCATCCACTTCAAATTGGTGCTTTTCACTCTCTAGCAAAGTGTCCCATTAGGTTACAGTGGTAACACTTCATTTTGCTCTTGTCCGTCCTAAACTTTCCACTGGCTGCACTTTTAGGAAACTTCCTCCCTGTCCTTTTGTAAAACTTCTTGGATCTTTGAGTGAGAAGTGCCATTTTTTGAACTATCTCCATATACTCCAGATCATCTAGATAGATAAAGTCAAGATCTTTAAGGGTGAAAAGACAGCTTCATGTGCTTTCATTAGCAGACACAAAGGCTTATAAAGAGCTTGCCTCTTGGAATGGGATTCCTTGGATGCAACTCTCTCTTGGTGTCTCTAAGAAGGTGATGAAATGACCCATTTGTGAGTTGGTATGGTATCAGATAAGATGATGTTGTGGTTCTCTACAATCCCTTTCAACCATATGAAGGACTGAATTCTACTGATTGCTGGAGTTACCAGATGGATTTTGCATATTCATCTCCATCTAGTATCCACTAAGAACACCATACAACTTTGTAAGAGTGGGAGACTTAAGGTTCTCTGTTCTCTTGATAACAACACAATAATGTGTCTATTATCTATGAAAAGAGGACATGAAGTTACTTACAATTTACCTATTTTCAAGAGTTACTCCAACATCCATTAGAGTATCCACAATCTCAACATTCCTAAAGTATTTTTAAGTCATGGTTTCACCTATCTTGTAGGTGAAGTTCTCAAACTATTGCTTCAAAAGGTCCTTCTTGTTCTTTTTTGCTTAAGTGGACCCCTCATACACGAGCTTCAATGCATCCCATAGTTGCTTAGCATTCTTGCACTTCTTGAAGCTCTTATATATGGAGTTAGGAAGAGCAATTTGGAGGGTAGTCATGGCTTTGTGATCTATGTCAATTCTCTTCATGTCTTCTTCAGAAAAGTCAATCACCTCCTTTAGTATCATACCACCCTTCGAGCTACTAAAGAGGTGCTTGGTATGTAAGGTACATAGACAACAAACTCCCACATCCTGGAGTCTTAAGACTTGATGAAGCCTTCCATTTGTTAAGACCAAGTATCAAAGTCTTTTAGAGTGATCACTAGGGACTTTGTCATGGTTATGGTTTGCTTTTCAGTCTTTATGAGAGCTACCATTTGAGATGCTAAGTATTTTGTGATACTAAGGGATCTAAGATGGTAAGATCTTACAATCAAGAGCGTGGAATGCTCTGATACCATTGCTAGACCGTTTAAAAGATGGTTAAGACAATTAGTCTCACAACAAGGAGAGTGTTAAAAGACTTAACGGATCAAATAGGAAACTGGGACTTATATTTAATACTATGGACACAAGCAAAACAAGAGACGAAAACTTAAGAACACAACAACAAATCAATGGTTTTGAAGAATGTTGTATATTGCTTCTAAAGTTATTTTTACAAGTGTTACAAAGCATAAAGAAGATACAAAGACTTAAGATACTTTATGCTACATCCAATAGTTGGCCTTACTTTGAAGGCTAGCTAAAAAAAATAATCTTGAGAACAAGATCAATGTAAATTCAAAAGGGAGATTTGCCTTTTGACTAGTGACTATGACATGCCATAGCTCACATCCTAATATATTACAAAAAGGATAAAAGTACATTAAATAAAAAGTGACAGACTCAAGACCTCAATGTACAGTTACAAAAGCATGGACCATTCACCAACTTGTAAAAGTTGGTGAGTCAATAGAGTTGCAGTGGAGAGTTATTCAACTTTATGAAAAAGTACATCGAGAGAGCATGTTCTTCAAAGTCTTCAGAAGAAATCTGTCTTCACTTCATTGGCTTCGGAAGACTTTGTCTTTGAAGTTTCAGAAGAATTTATTTTTGGCTTCAGAAGATATTGGTCTTTGAATTCTGAAGCTTTCATACTTAAAATATTTTCTTGTGCAGAGTATGAAACTTCCGAAACAACTGTTACTAAGTACCAAGTGCATGCATGTAGGAAGCACTTGGGTGGGTTTGGGTGCATCGGCCTTTCTATAAACCAAAATGCTACAACTTTGGTCTCAATGAGCATTTTTCAAGAGAATGCAATGCATCAAGAAGTAACAACAACAAATTCTCAAGAGCTTTTTATCAATCATCAAATAAAAGTTCTCACTCATATCAAGGTTATCAAGGATCACATTCTCATCAACCTCACCAACAGTCTAATGCTCAAATTTCTCAAGAAGCTCATTCATCATCTCAACATCCATCAAATGCCCTTGTCATCAGACAAGATAGATGTATGAATAGAGTATGTATGTATAGGAATTAAAGTTAAACTATATAAAAGATGCACTAGTGGCTCTTATCAATGATCCTCTAACTCCAATGCAAGAAGAGGTAAAGACTAATCTTTGTAGGAAAAACGAATTAATAAGGTGCAAGGACATAGAGAACATAATCATAAATTGACCTTAATGGTAAAAGATGTAAAGGTTAAGTATTGAATTTTAATAAATGAAATGAGAGGTTTTGAAAATAAATTCAAATTTTTGCTTGCAAACATAGAGAAGCTTCAGGGAGAGACTTATACACATGAATCTAAGGTTTAAAACTTGACTAAGTTGCTAATTGAGTCAAAAGGTTATCACTTTGCTATAGAACTCAAACTTGATAAAATCTATTTCTCATCAACCAAGCTTCAAGAGTTACGTTATACTCAAAAAGAACCCAAGGATTAACTAGAATAGGCTAAATGTGTTTTCCACCATACAATGAAAACTAGACTGTCATACCTGAGTCATCGATAAAATCAGATTTAAGGGACATTAAAATTATCAAAACTAAATTTGCAACATTTCGTCAAACAACAAATCCATAAAATAAACCTTTCTTTACTTCCATTAGTGATCATACATCACACGTACACATAGATAACATTTATTATTATATTTCATCATCATTCGTTTCGTACGCATCGCACGCTTCATTCATTCATCATTATATTTCACTTTCATCTAGACCAATGTCATGTGCTATACCCCAAACATTGTTCATGAAGCTGGTTACTGGGCCTGAGGTCTATAAATAGACCCCGAACATTATGCATCAAGTTGACTCCAATACTTGGGTCAAGTGACAAGGGTCCCATACATTTGGTCAATAACAAGGATTAGACCCCTGTGTGCGCCCTTTTGGGTTAGCTAAACCGCAAATAGTTGAGCTAGCACCCTTCATTGAGTGTGAACCTCCTTACGTTTTTCTTGCAAGACTTTTTATTCTTTCATTTTTTATGTTTCACTTTTCATTATCATTAACTTCTACTTTCATTACATAATATTTTACGTTATCAACATAATTTACGCCACGTAAAGCCATGGAATAATACTTAATAAGGAACATAAATAAAACAAATCAAATACATGCATAACATCAACATACATCATCATACAACATCCCAGGGAACATTCCAAGACATAACCTAAAAACCCTTTCTTTCCAAATTTTCAGAATAAATTATAAGTCTTTAGGCGCATGGGAACTACGCAATCGCATGACCTCTTAGGCACATGACACACTTAGGCGCATGGGGAAAACTTGGGCGCATGGGCAAGTTTTGGGCTCAGGAGCACTATATGGGCGCATGGCCAACACTTAGTCATCTTGGCAACATTCTAGGCGCATGGTCACTATGCAGGCGCATGTGGTTGACTTAGGCGCATGGGCACTTTGCGCGTTCGGGTACTATTAGGGCACATGAACCTTAGGCATTTGCGGAATACTTAGGCACCTAGACACTATCTTGGGTGCATGGATACTATTTAGGCGTATGAGCAACTAACTTGTAACTAACTTCATTTTTGGTCCCCAAATCATCATTTCAATATGTTCTAAGTCTACTTCTAATATACCGGGCATTAAAACAAACATATAACATTAACATAATAAAAAAATCTACCCAAATTAGATACCGACCCAATCGGGCACACACATACACATACAGGTACACACCCATATTAAATAAAAATGTTACAACATGTATTTCTAGCCCCAAAGCAAGTTAAAACATTTAAAAATGGGGATATAGAACTCACCTTATGAAACTTTCGGGCAAAACTCCTCCAAACCTGATATCGCTAGAAGTTCCAACACCTAAACAACCAAAAACACACAAAACATATAAACACATACATGAAAGCTGAAAATCAGGCAAGAACACTTAAAAACACCAAAAATAACCTTGAATCTACACTTCTCTTCTTCTTCTTTCTAGAACCAAGTATTCTCAACTTTCTCTCTCTAGAAACCTTATAAAGAAAAGTTGATGGAACATGGTGTGGGCGGTCACACCCACTTTGTACAAATATTATAACATTTTGTCATTTGTATACTTTTAACCCCTCAACCTGGGTTTTATTTATTTTTCTTTCTTTTTCATTACTTTTTCTCTTTATTTCTTTTCTTTTAAAATTTCCAAGTGTTACAAGTCCACCCGTCTTATATAGGTTTCATCCCCGAAACCTGTTTTTCCTTAAACAGATGTGGGTAATGTTTTCTCATCTCTTCTTTGGTCTCTCACGTAGACTCGGATCCCTTTCTATGCTTCCACTGTACTCACACCAAGGGAACTACTCTATTCTATAATCTCTTCTCCTTTCGATCAATGATCATCATTGGTTTCTCCACATAATTGATCCGCTCGTCTACCTCAATGTCCTACAGTGGTACAGCCATATCTTCATCAACTAAGCACTTTCTCATATAAGATACTTGGAATGTTGGATGAATCAAACTTAACTCATCAGGCATCTCCAACCAATAGGCCACCTCTCCTAGTCGAGAAATGATTCGAAAAGGCCCTATATACCTCGGGCTCAACTTGCCCGCTTTCTAAACCGAACCCTTCCAAGATGAAACCTTCAACATAACCTTATCCCGCACCTTGAATTCAATCGGTCTTTGTCTCTTATGAGTATACGACTTTTCCTATCTTTAGCTTCCTTCGTAAAGGCCTTGATCTTTTCCAGTTTCTCAGTCGTAGCCTCAATTACCTCAATCCTCCCTAACTCCTTCCGACCAATATCACTCCAAAACATAGGCATAGGTGTTTGGGACATGTTTGGACATACAAACTTCAAAAACATGAGCAGATTGGTCAAAGGAAACCATATCATTGGTTTACCTGTGAAAGAATTTGACTATGTTAATCATTCTTCAGCATGTCTTAAAGGGAAACATCATAAATCTTTCCATAAGCCTAAGCTTGTGAAAACAAACAATACTCCATTAAAGTTGCTTTACATGGATTTTTTCGACTAATTCACATCATGAGCATAGACAAACAAACAATAATGTTTAGCGAAATACACCAAATTATTATTTTTTATATACTTTTTCAATTTGTATAAGAGTTAGGTGCAGTGACATGTCATTCAACATAAGCGTATTACAAAGAAACATAAACGTTTTATAAACTTTCTCTATAATATTTACTATTTTAATTATTAAATGAGAGAAAGGTTTCTTCATCAGTCCAGTTACATAGTTACATAGTTACATCCACGAAGCTTTAACCATCTAATGGTGTTTTTCCTGAGAATATTTAAAACATATTTTTGTTAGCTCTCGCTTAAGTACACATCTTTATTTAAAAAATATATATGTTCTTTTATCATAATTTAACATCCAAAATCATTTTTATTTAATCCTTAATACTTCTTTGGAATTCACCACCAGAATTGTTTTGCGTTTATTTTTAACCTTTAAGGATTACGAACTCCTTCCTTTATATATGAAATTTAACACCTGAACTGCTTGAGATTTAAACACTTGAAATCCTTACATATATTTTACTCCTCTTTTTATACATGTGGAGTTCAACACGCAAACCCCTTGAGATTTCAACTTCTGAAATCCATACATATATTTAACTCTTTTTTACGTATGTGAAGTTCTACACCCGAACCTCTTAGGATTTTAACACTCGAAATCATTACATATACTACAATTACACACCATTTTTAAGGTCACTTAAACATATATTTGAACTGTGCCCCATAATAACTTTCATTATAATCATGCAAATTTATAATAGACAAAAAAATTACATGTTATTAAACATGTTTCATTTCCACAAAATTCATACAAATATATAATAAATAAAACATGTTTCATTTCCACAAAATTCATACAAATATATAATAAATAAAATTTATAACATGTATCATGATTTAGTTAAGAGTCAGTATACTTATCTTCTGGTATTAGTTACTTAAATGTAGAAAAAAACTTGCTAATTATTGTGATCAAGTCATCAAAACATTCTATTTTTTCTTGCTCAAAGTCCCACACCAAAACCTACTGTTTCTTTTTCTTTTCTATGTGCATCAACGCACGCACATACATATAGACACACATATTGTTTCTTCTTCTTGTTTTTTTTTCTTTAGACTAACCAACATACAAGTCTTCAAGATGAAGATAAATTTTAATGTATAAAATTAGTCCAATATTTACACTTATCGTATGATTCATCACCTGTTGGATATGGATAATTTTAACCACAATTACTTATCATATTAAAAGTCATTTTATAATTTAATCCAATATTCTTAAAATAATTTATCAATTAAAAATTTTATACATAAACAATTTATTAAACTTTATCAACTTCATTGGTTTACGTTGGTTAATAATATTTGACACTCGTGTAGACACATCATATTACAAATGATGAATTTATCCATTACTTGATCATTTAGAAAATGCTAAAAATATGAAATTAAATATTATATTTTCATCAATGAAACGAGATGTTACAAATTCCCCCCGCTATCTAGATTACTGTTGGACCAAAAGAACCAATGAGCCAAGATCAGAAAACCTCTAAGTCCCACATGATATCACAACAACTGCTGAAGGCTTCATCAGCAGTTTGACAAGTGCTGAAGACTTCAACAGCTGAAGATCAAGTACTGAAGACTTCAACAGCTGAAGACTAAAGTGCTGAAGCTCAACAGCTGAAGAACACAAGTGCTGAAGCTAAAGACTAAAGTGTTGAAGTTCAACAGTTGAAGAACACAAGTGCTGAAGCTGAAGACTAAAGTACTGAAGGTCAACAGCTGAAGAATACAAGTGCTGAAGCTGAAGACCAAAGTACTGAAGTTCAACAACTGAAGAGTCCACAAGTGCTGAAGATCAACAACTGATGTACAAAGTCTGAAGACAAAGACTGAAGACATCAGCTGATGACATCTACTGAAGTCATCAGCTGATGAAACGTCTGAAGTTCAAGTCTGAAGATCAAGTGCTGAAGTTTCAGTAGTTTGTCACAACAGCTGAAGAGTACTTCTTCAGTAGTTATGTTTATCATTAGCTTTATGTTTTTACTTTCAGTAGTTTTGTAAAACGACTGAAGAGCTTGTTCTTCAGTCGTTGTAGTTTCAGTAGTTTCTTATCAGTAGTTTTGTAATAAGTAAACACTTAGCTTCTTGTAAGAAGATGTCAGTTGTTAGACATCTTCAGTAGTTTTAGTGTTTCAGTAGTTTGTTAAATAACGGTTAGATGTCACTATCAAGTGACATCAGCCTACGTCATTTTTCCTTATATAAGGAAGAATGACCTAAATTGTAAAGTAGCGAAAGCCATGCCAAAGCGTGTGATTGAATGAAATATTCCTTTTGCAGAAACTTTCTCTCTCTATAACTAATTCTGTTCATTGCTATTTCTTTGGTATTCTTGCTCGAATTGTGCTAGTTGGTACTCTATTCCGCTGCTGAAATCATTCTAATCGATCAAACTAGATGCTGAGATCCTATCAAATGGTATCAGAGCTGGTTAATCATTGATCGATCTAACAATTGATCATTGAAACTGCTCATTTGCTCTAAGTTTGATCGAACTAGCAAATTCGCACGAATCTGTTATAAAGATTGAAGTTCTGTCGCTTTTGGCTATTTTAATTGAGGTTCTTAGTGGTTTTGAGCTAAATTTGTTTTGCTTATCTTGAATTTGTCTGAATTTTCTAAAATGACTACACCTTCTAATGATCCACACAATACTGGTTCCTCAACCAAGCCTCCGATGCTGGTTAGGAATGAATATAACATTTGGCAACGCAGAATGCTCCATCACCTGTCTGTCAATAGTTCAGGTTGTTGGACATCCGTGGTACATGGACCACATAAGCCAATGGTGAATCATCCGGAAACAAATCAGTTGATTCCGAAGAAGAAGGAACAATACTCTGATGAGGACAAGAAGTTGTTTGAGATTGATGCTAAAGCCCATGGAATTCTGGCCATGGCACTGCTTAACGAAATCTATTCCGGGCTTATGCATCATGAAACTGCTCATGACCTTTGGAATGCACTGAAAGAACAATTTGGTGGCACTGATGAGGTCTTAGCAAAAAATAGGGAAATCCTCGCCCAACAGTATGAGACTTTTGCTCATAGAAAGGGTGAGACTCTGACTCAGCAGTTTGAGCAGTTTTCATGTTTAATCTCTGAGTTGAAAATGGTTAAACATGAATATACAAAAAGTCAAATGAACCACAGATTCCTCAGATCACTGCCTGAGAGATGGGACACATATACAATTGTCCTACGCTCCGGTGCAAATCTGGATAGCCTATCTCTCACCCAACTTCATGGGAAACTGCTTACATTCGAAAGAGAGATAGAGCAGAAAAGGAAACTGGCTTCATCTGGTAAGCTCACTGAAGATTTTGTACCAGGCAACACTGCCTTGGTTGGTCATGAGTTAGAATATGCTTCATCTGAATGCCAGTATGATGAGCATATTGATTTCTCTTCAAACACTTCTAATTCTGCATTTGTGAGTGTTGATAGTCAGTTTACTGGGTGTAATAATGACAATCTATGCTTCATCATGGATGATCTCAAGGGGATTGCTGATGATGACTTAGAAGAGATGGATATTTTGAGCCAAATGGCCTTGATAAATATCAGATCTCAGAAGTTCTACAAAAGAACTGGAAGAAAGTTCCCAGGACTCTCTGGCAAAACCAAAGTTGGTTTTGACAAGAGTAAGTTGAGGTGTCACAAATGCCACAGGCTTGGACACTTTGCTAGAGAATATAGATCATCTGGATCTAATTCTTCTGCACCCTTTATGACTTTCCCTGGAAATAGTCAACAACACAGAGGGCAACATCCTATCAATTCTGGTTATCATTCTCAACCACAATCTCTTGCATATTTTGTTCCTCAGGGTCAATGCCATATCCTTACCCTTGTTATCGCATGCCACAAACCAGTCAGGTTCAAGCACCATTGCTCAACAACCACATGCTCTTCCTGAGCCTCAACTATCTCAATCTCATCAACCTCCTCAACCTCAACAACACAGCTTCTTCACCCCTGGAGTTGTTGACTGGAGCAGTTTACCAGATGACATGTCTGGTCATGAACAACTGTTCACAGGTGCTGGTCAACATGGTGGTGACAGTCCTTTTGGGAATCTGGCACTTATGGCTCTGGAGTCTGCAGATGGATCATCCTCAAATGCCTCTTCATCACAGGTATCACAGGTATCCTCTGAGGTTAAGGCCAAATTATGTTCTGAAACATGCATAGCAGCATTTGCCTCTATTAGAGAAGCAAATGTAGCTTTAATTAATAAGAACGTAGAGCTAGAAAAGATCATTTCCAAAAGAAAAGCTGAGTTTGAGACTATGCTTAAAGAGAAAAATGATGAGATTTATAAACTTAAATGCCAAATCACTGATGATAAGGCTAGGGAAGAGGTACCTTTAGAAAAGTACAAAGACCTCAAAGAAACCCTTGCAGTCACCCAGTAGAGTGTGATCGATGGGTACAATCATGCAAAGGTTTTGAAATGCTTCTTAGTAAGCAATCTGCTTCCAATGTGAAGTTTGGCATTGGTTATAATCACACTGCTCCTCCTACAGATTTTCCTTCAAGAGCAGAAGTTAAATCTGATGGAGAAAGCAATAACCAATCCACCTCATCATGTGATTCACTTTCTGATAGAGCACCATCAGAAGTTGAAGTTAGTATTATTCCGTTGTTGAACCTATCAGCTGATCTTGATGGTTCAAATACTAACACTCACATGATCAAAGAGTTGATCAACTCAGGAGTTATTTCTAGAAGTCCTGAAAGGACTGGAGAGCAAGATTTAACACCTGAAGTTCAAACTCCAACTACTGTCAGCACTGAAGAGAAGAAAACTGTCATTAGAAAGTGTTTGAAGACTACTAAAGAGGAAGTCAAGAAAGCAAATAGTGCTTCCAAAGTGCTGAAGAACAAGTCTTCAGTAGTTTCATTCTCTTTAGTTGATGATCAACATAAGATGAAGAAGAAACCATGTGAAATATGTGGTTTGTTCAATCATCTTACAGATGATTGTTGGTACAAAAGAGGATCCAAACGCAAACATAAAGAGGAAATTAAAGAGAAAATGGTTAAAATGAAAACTGAGTTTGAAGCCACATTTGTACCAGCAACATCAAATCCTGTAACCCTTAAGTCCAAAAAGAAATCCAAAAAGAAATGGGTTAAACAGGTAACAGCTGAGATTGCTCAAAAGAAGAAGGTGCAACATAGGAACTTATCAAACTCTAATGCCAATGTGTCTAGAGAGCTGAAAGCTTTATCACAAAATCAGACACAGCTGGTTATGATGGTTCAACATCTATTGGGAAGAGTTAACCAATTAGATGTTCCTATGTTGAAACCACAGAAAAGGAGGTCCAAGCCAAAGGATTCCTCTTCTTCACCATCTTCTTCCTCTCAGGCTGTTGTTTCCAACAAACCTGTTAGTTTACCATTTGTTGATGAGAACAAGCCCAAAACCAAAAAGGTTTGGGTCTCAAAATCTAACTAATTTGTTGTGTTTTGCAGGGTTCTTCAACATGCCACAGAGGCATCTGGTATGTAGACAGTGGAGGATCCATGCATATGACAGGAAACAGATGACTTCTTAATGACTACTCTCAAGGAAGGAAGGGGTTTGTGTCATTTGGCAATGATGCAAAGGGTTACATTATCGGCAAAGGCTTTGTTTCCAATGGGGAAATAAAGTTTGATGATGTTAACCGTGTGGAAAATCTCAAGTACAACCTCTTGAGTGTCAGTCAAATGTGTGACAAAGGCCATGTTGCTCTTTTCACCAGTCAAAACTGTCGGATTCTGTCATCCAAAGTTCTATGTTTGATTGATAAGGTGTTGGATGAATACACTCTCCTGAAGGCCAACAGGACAGGAAGAGTGTATGCCTTAGATCTTTCCACGAAAATAGATCTCAAAGGCCATCCTTGCCTATTTTCCAAGGCTTCCCCTCAAGAATCTACTCTATGGCATAGAAGGCTGGGTCATGTTAATCTCAAAAACATAAATCAGCTGATAAACCATGGTTTAGTAAGGGGACTGCCTATGAAGGAGTTCAAATGTGAAGATAACTGCACTGCTTGTTCAAAAGGAAAACAGCGCAAAGCTTCATTTCCCTCCATAGAAGAATCTAAGTCCATTGCCTGCTTACAGCTTCTTCACATGGATCTCTTTGGTCCTGTGAGAGTGATGAGTATGGCTAAGAAGAAATATTGTCTGGTAATTATGGATGATTACTCCAGATTTGTATGACTTTCTTCTTGCATTCAAAGGATGAGGCAGCTCAGAAGATTATCAACTTTGTGTTGTATGTTGAGAAGCAGTATTCCCTCTCAGTCAAGTGTATTAGACGTGATAATGGAACAGATTTAGAAACAATACACTTGATGAGTTCTACCTCTCAAAGGAAATCAAGAGGCAGTTTAGCATTCCAAGAACTCCTGAACAAAATGGAGTAGTGGAGAGAAAGAACAGGACCCTTATTGAAGCTGCAAGGTCCATGTTGGCTGATTCTGGACTGCCAATGACTTTTTGGGCTGAAGATGTTAATACAGCTTGCTATGTACAGAATAGAGTTCTAGTAAATCAGAGGTTGATAAAGACTCCTTATGAAGTTCTTCATCATTTGGCCCCTCTAATTTCATTCTTCAGAGCTTTTGGGTGTCCTTGTTTCATTCTCAACACACAGGATCAACTCCAAAAATTTGATCCTAAGGTGGATGCAGGGTACTTTGTTGGTTATTCATCAACTTGCAAAGCATACAGAGTCTTTAACTATAGAACAAAGATGGTTGAAGAGACTCTACATGTTAAGTTTAATGAATCTCCAAAGGACAAGATTCCACAAAGCCCTGTGGAGCTATTTGATTTGGACATACTGCAATATGTTCCTTATCAAACTCCTGCTGTTGCTCCTGTCAACAGTTCACACCTGGTGGTACTGCTGGTGCTGATGTGCTGATGATGATGATGATGATAGCAGTACTACCTATTCAGGTTTAGTGACCAACTGCCTGTGTCCTCTAAACCTGATGCTCCTGTAGCTTCAGTAGCTTCATCCACAACAAGTGCTGATGAGATTTCTGCATCTTCAACTTCATTTGAGTTGCCACCGTCTACATGGTTTCAAGAGTCTACATCAACATCTGTTGCTGCTGAAGGTTCTACAAACACTTGCACTGATCTCATTGCTTATCAAGAGCTGAAGAATCACCCAATGTCTCAAATCATTGGTGATATCAATGCTGGAGTTTCAACCAGAAGTCAGTTATCCAATTTCTGCTTCTATGCTCTTCATTAGTCAGCTAGAGCCAAAGAATTATCAAGTTGCACTTAGAGACAATGCCTGGGTTGAGGCAATGCAGCTTGAGCTTCTTCAGTTCAGAAAGCAGCAAGTGTGGGAGCTTGTTCCTCTTCCCCCAGGTAAGTGTGCAATAGGCACTAAATGGGTGTTTAGGAATAAAACAGATGAAAATGGGCTATTCTTAAGAACAAGGCCAGACTGGTTGTTCAGGGGTTTGCACAAGAAGAAGGTATTGATTATGATGAAACCTTTGCCCCTGTAGCTAGACTGGAGGCAATTAGATTGTTCTTAGCATATGCTGCACTCCACAATCTTAAAGTTGTTCAAATGGATGTTAAAAGTGCATTTTTATATGGTAAAATAAAAGAAGAAGTTTATGTGTGTCAACCACCAGGTTTTGAGGATAATAAACACCTAGAATGGGTATACAAGCTTGATAAGGCTTTATGGGTTGAAGCAAGCTCCTAGAGCCTGGTATGAGACATTATCTAACTTTCTTCTGCAAAATCATTTCACTAGAGGCTCCATAGATAAAACTTTATTTATTAAGAAGGTGGATCGCATAAGCTACTTGTTCAAATTATGTTGATGATATTATATTTGCATCCTCTGATCCCCAGTTGTGTGATGATTTTACAAAATTAATGCAAGGAAGTTTGAAATGAGTGCAATGGGAGAATTACAGTTCTTTCTAGGCTTGCCAATCAAACAAAAAGTTGATGGAATTTTCATTCAAGTCTAAATATACAAAAGATCTTTTAAATAAGTTTGATTTACAAAACTGTAAGCCCTGTTCTACTCCCATGTGCAACACCACACAATTGGATGTTGATCAGAGAGGTAAAGCTGTTGATGAAACGCTTTACAGATGTATGATTGGGTCTTGATGTATTTAAAGCTTCTAGACCAGATATTATGTTGCTAATGTATTTGTGCTAGATTTAGGCTGCACCTAAAGAGTCTCATCTGATTCCAGTCAAGAGGATCTTTAGATATTTGCAAGGTAACAATCTCTAGGTTTATGGTATTCACTGGGCATCTTGCAAATTAGTGCTTTCTCTGATAGTGACTATGCAGGTGTAAGTTAACCAGGAAATCAACTTCTGGTGGATGTAATTCCTAGGCAAATGTTTGATTCTTGGCAGAGTAAGAAACAAACATCTGTTGCTACATCCACTATGAAGCGAGTACATTGCTGCTGCAAGTTGTTGTACATCCCAGTACTTGGCTTCAGAATCAACTTTTGGATTATGGCATACAGGACTAAGACTCCGTTATTAATGGATAGTGCTTCAGCTCTTTGCATGTCAAAAATCAGTCCAGCACTCTAGGACCAAACATATATGTAGGATTCTATGTGCCCAAGACACTTAGAATATTGATGTGGTTAGTACGTTATGATCCAAGTCGGGTTATACCCAATAACAAGCTTAGCAAACACCAAATAATATTTATTGATGATATGATCATGCAATAAAATATTAACACCAATTTAGAAAATGGGTTTTCTAAACAAGTTGCATATGACATGGAACAATTTATTAGGATATTTTGTTCAATGATATTATTTGTAATGTTATTTATATTAGTTAGATGACATTACAAATTAATAATGGCTATATATGTTATACAATTAATTGGTTAGTTGTATACATTTTCTAAGAGAGACCAAATTATAAGACCCACAACTTGTGTATTGTGTTAAATAAAAAAAAAGGGGGGAACCCTTTTCAAAATGAGATTTTCGGCCACCCCCCCCCCCTTGTTTATATTGGACCACTTTTCTTGAAAAGACAATATACAATTAAGGGGTCTTAAAAGAACTTGTTCCAGCCATTATTTTTTTCAATTGACATGCAACAAAGAAAAACCCTCTCTTGCTCTCCTCTTGTTCACGGAAATAAGCAGCAGAAAATTGTTTTTTTTTGAGCTTCATCTGGTGTATCTCTACCTAGCAAGAGTGGTGTTTGTACAAGGCTTGGGGTATAAACACTTGAGGGTTCCTTTCTTGGAACTTTGGGGTCGATTCTATCTTCTAACATCATCAAGTTGCTGCTCAAACTCACGGTTTTGGAAGCCTCAATTTGGCAGCTTACATTTGGTGTTTTGGAGTCCAATCCAAGCAAGTGCGAAGAGGTAACTCAAAGCTTTGTGGGAGTCGACGTTAGAGGACGTCCAACTTGGAAGCTTTAGCAACATTTCAGCCTTCAAACTCCTTTCATTCATCAACATCTAACTGCTGGAAGGAGGTAGTTTTTGGCAGCCCTTTGAGGTTGCCATATTGTGTTATTTTATGTTCACATAGCTTGTCTATTCACATAAGAATGATCCTCATGATTTGGGTTTGTTTTTCATAACAAATGAATATATAGAAGATAAGATTTTCAGCTTTAAAATTGGTTTTAAAAGCCATATATCCGCTGCGTTTTTCAGAATGTTTAAAAGATTAAACATGGATTTTGTGTTCTAGCAAACCCGTCAATGGCATCAAGAGCCGGTTATGTGGATGACTTGCTTGTTTTGTCTTTAAAATTGGTTTTAAAGCATGATAATAAACTAGTTATAGGCTGGTTTTGGGCTGCTATAGTTTGGTTGAATGATTCCCCAACTTTCAAGGTTATATGACACATGCTAGTGATTAGACCTTGAAAGAACACATTATGGAATGTTGATTGTTTGGACAATATTTAAAACCAAAATTTCAGTTTATGTTGGCTGAAATTTGGTGGTTTTAAAAGGGGTTTCATTATATGTTTTGATGTTATGATCATTTGATGATAGTGTGCATAACCTAGCCTTTGACATTATGATGTTTGGATGCTTGCATTGATTGTATTCATTCATTCAATTGGGTTGTATTATTTGTTGTTTGTGTTTTGTTCAAATGTAATTTATTTATTATTGGGTTGTAATAAATAGATTAGGTGTTTTTCATTTTACTAGATGTCTTGTATTAGGACTTTATATCTTGTAATATGAAGACATACACATTGGAAGCACAAAGGAAGGTCACAAGCGAAACTTGGAGCATTTTGGATGCGGTTTCAAGTGGGAGGTTTTTGAAGCTTTCCATGTGATTGTTTGTGACCCTTAGGAAAGACCTATGGACCACACTTGTGATGGCAAACAAGTGTGGACCACTTTAGATGCTATGGTTATGCACATATGCACATTATGGTTGTTATGTTTATGACTTGTTGGATGTTTGTTATTTGATTGTATGATTGGAATTTGAACATGCATTACAAACTAATTAACAAACTTAACAAGTTATAAAAATAATGGTTCTTAATCATTAGAAGGTAATAAAAGGTTATTAAAATGATTTAATGATTTTAAAGATTAAAATAGTTTTAATCAAAGGACCATAGGGTATCTTGTATTTGAAAGCATAACAAATACAAGTACATAGAGTTTTCTAAACTAGAATTATGAAATCTCTAACATTTGACTAACAAGTTTAACACCATCCTTTTGCACAACACTTAAGTCATTTGGAAACTTTTAATGGGATAAAGGTCACCTAACCATTTTGGGAGGAACTTGTGACTTAAGGAGGGAATACCACATTGGTGGGATAAAGGTCACCTAACCACTTATATTGGTAAACTCACATGTGTGTGCAAGTAGGGTAACTTGATTTGCAAACCATGTTGAATGGATCACCTAAAATGTGGTTTCCAAATGGTGTTGATGGGATTTACATGCCGACTTTACATGTGATGTTCAAAAGTCGATCCCATACCTCTAGAAGTTGCAAATGGTTGCAATCGTCAAACGTTGACCACCTTATTAATTAAAACGTGGGATAAAGGTCACCTAACCACAATTTAAATATAATATTGGGTTCTAGATTTTAATATGAAAAGGTCTTGTAAGACATTTGTTATTAAAATTACAATATCGAAAATACTAAATAAAACTTTGTTAAATTTTGTAGATGGCCTCTAATAATGATAATTCCGATAACTCATCCGCGTCCAACCAATCTCTACGAGCGATCCTCCAAAAGGAACGTCTAAACCATAACAACTTCATCGATTGGTATCGAAACTTGAGAATTGTTCTCAAGCAAGAGAGACGATCGTATTTTAGACGACCCTATCCCCGATCAACCTAGCGAGGATGATGAGGAGGCCTTTAATGATTGGCTGAAATACACTGAGGACTCCGTCCAAGTGTCTTGTCTCATGCTAGCGAGCATGACTCCGGATCTCCAAAAGGAGTATGAACACCACGGGGCTTATGACATGATAACCCAGCTGAAGGAAACGTTCCAACAGCAAGCAAGGGTTGAGCGCTTCGAAACGGTTCGAGCGCTCCATGCATGTCGTATGGACGACAACCAATCTGTTTCATCTTATGTACTTAAGATGAAAAGTCACATTGACGCCTCGAGAGGCTTAATTGTCCCGTCTCGAAGGAATTGGCCACGGATTTGATCCTCAATGGCTTACCAAGAGGTTCGAGACATTCGTGTTGAACTACAACATGAATGCATGGGACAAAAGCATTGGTGAACTTCACTCAATGCTCAAAACGGCCGAGGCGGCCATGGGTAAAAGGGTTTTACCCGTTCTCACCATCAATGAAGGTGGGAACAATAAAAGGCCTCGTCCGCACCCAAGGCAAAGGTTGCCAAGGGTAAGGGACCTACTTGGGGAAAAGGGAAAAGGGGTGGCAAGGGTGCCTCCCAAACCACAAGAGAAGAAGCAAAAGGTTGCTACTAATGACCCATGCTTCAAGTGTGGGGAGATTGGACATTGGGCAAGGAATTGTCCTGTCCATCTCCAAGAGTTGAAAACAAAGAGGGATGCGGGCAGACCTCAAGGTACAATATACATGATCCATATTGATTTAAACATGATATCCTCTAACACATGGGTATTAGATACGGATGTGGAACTCACATTTGCAATTTTTTGCAGGGGTTCAAAAGAAGTAGTGACTTCGAGAAAGGGGATGTGAGCCTCTACATGGGCAATGGGGCTAAAGTTCAAGTAGAAGCCCGTGGTGACTACATCTTGAAACTTCCAAATGGTTTGGAAGTATTTTTGAACAATGTTTTGTATGCTCCTAGTTTAACTAGGAATATTATCTCTGTAGCCCTGTTAAAACAATTTGGATATGTATTATCATTTGTTGAGGAAAATATCCATGTTTCTTTTAATGGAATGTTCTATTTTAAAGCTATTCCCATTAATGGTATTTATGAATGGTTCATGAAAATACTTTAAATAGTTCATTGTACCAAACTAACACCAAGAAACTCAAGTTGGACTTAAGTGATACCTATCTTTGGCATTGTCGTCTTGGCCATATAAACAAGAAACGTTACAAACACTTCAAAAGAATGGTCTTTTAAAAACAAATGAATATGATTCATTTGATGTTTGTGAATCTTGTTTACAAGGTAAGATGACTAAGGCCCTTTTAGTGGGACTACCGAAAGGGCAAAGGATTTATTAGGAATCATACATTCGGATGTATGTGGTCCTTTTAAGCCAACGACTAGGAATGGTGAAAAATACTTCATTACCTTTACCGACGATTATAGTCGCTATGGGATATGTGTACTTATTAAGGCACAAAGATGAAGCTTTTGAAATGTTCAAAATCTTCAAGAATGAAGTAGAAAATCAACTCAACAAGTCAATTAAAGTTCTTCGCACCGATAGAGGAGGTGAATACCTAAGTGATGCCTATCAAGATCATCTTAGGAGTTGTGGGATTGTCTCACAACTCACTCCACCTGGAACACCACAACATAATGGGTGTCTGAGAGGAGGAATCGAACCTTATTGGATATGGTCCGATCTATGATGGCTAGAAGCACATTACCTCTATCATTTTGGGGTTTCGCTTTGCTCTCCGCGGCCCGTATTCTAAACATGGCCCCCCAAAAAGGTGGAAAGGACACCTTTTGAGATATGGCATGGAAGAGTTCCATCCCTATCGTACTTAAGGGTTTGGGGATGTGAGGCTTATGTTAAGACTCCCACCCCAAACAAATTGGATGTCCGATCCACCAAGTGTATCTTTATTGGATATCCTAGAGATTCTATGGGATATTATTTCTATGATCCAATGGAACAAAAGGTGTTTGTTGCCAGAAAGGGTGAGTTCTTAGAAGCAAAGTTCCTTATGGAAGGAGCTAGCAGTAGAACAGTGGATCTTGAGGAAGATCAAGAACCACCAGCCCGATGCATGTTGGTTGAAACTAGCACTCAACATGAGGATGTTGAGGATGATCAAGTGGTTGATCAATACACACAACACGTTCGCAGAAGTGGTAGTAGAACTAGTAATCCACCTGAAAGATATGGATTTTTCATGGATGGATGCTATGTGATAGATTCTGATGAACCAACCACATACCATGATGCAATGTCCAACACGGATTGTGACAAATGGCTTGAAGCCATGAACGTTGAGATGCAATCCATGTATGACAATCAAGTATGGGACTTGGTTGTACCACCTCTTAACTCCAAGATAGTTGGAAGTAAGTGGGTTTTCAAGAAGAAAACCGATATGCATGGAAACTTGGATACTTATAAAGCTAGACTTGTAGCAAAAGGTTTCACTCAAACTCAAGGGGTTGATTATGATGAAACCTTCTCACCTGTTGCGATGCTAAAGTCTATAAGGATATTGTTTGCCATAGCTGCTCATTATGATTATGAGATTTGGCAAATGGATGTCAAAACCGCTTTCCTAAATGGATATCTTGAGGAAGATGTCTATATGGTTCAGCCTGAAGGTTTTGTCGATCCAATACATCCTAATAAAGTATGCAAGTTAAAGAAATCAATCTATGGATTGAAACAAGCATCGAGAAGCTGGAATCACCGTTTTGATGAGGAAGTAAAGAAATTTGGTTTCATCAAAAACGCTGATGAGGCTTGTGTGTATAAGAAGGCTAGTGGGAGCACAATAACTTCCTAGTATTGTATGTTGATGACATACTACTATTTGGAAATGACATTCCAACCTTGGAAGGTGTAAAAACCTCGCTTGGAAGTTGTTTTTCCATTAAGGATCTTGGTGAAGCCGCCTATATTCTGGGAATAAAGATCTATAGGGATAGATCAAGGTGGGTTGGTTTGTTTGAATCAAAGTGCATATATGATAAAATCTTGAAAAGGTCAAGATGGAGAATTCTAAGAAAGGTACCGTACCTATTCAAAGAGGAACGATATTGAGTACGACTCAATGTCCAAGCTCAAAGGAAGAGCAAGATAAAATGAAGGCAATCCCATACGCATCTGCTATAGGATCCATCATGTATGCAATGATATGCACTCGACCGGACGTGTCATGCGCCTTAAGCATGACAAGCCGTTACCAGCAGAATCCTGGAAACAGTCATTGGATGGCTGTTAAGAACATACTTAAGTACCTAAGGAGGACAAGAGATATGTTCCTGATCTATGGATCTGGTGACGAGGAACTCGTTGTAAAAGGTTACACGGATGCAAGTTTCCAAACCGATCGTGACGATTCACGATCACAATCGGGATACATTTTCATTTGAATGGAGGAGCTGTCTCTTGGAAGAGCTCCAAGCAGGATGTGGTGGCTCTATCAACTACAGAATCAGAATATGTCGCCGCCTCATTGGCAGCTCAAGAAGCTGCATGGTTGAAGAAATTCATTGCCAATCTAGGGGTTGTCCCTTCCATTCAGGACCCCCTAGAAATTTTTTGTGACAACGAGGGTGCGATTGCTCAAATCAAGGAACCCCGTGCTCATCAAAAGACTAGGCACATTGAGCGGAGATTCAACTACATACGAGATGAAGTTGAAAAGGGAAAGATATGTATTCGCAAAGTTCACACGGATCAAAACGTTGCTGATCCTCTCACGAAGCTCTTGAAAAGGCAAAGCATGAAGGTCATACTTGTGCCATGGGACTTCGATATTCTAGTGATTGGATATGATCTGTAAATTTAGCATTTGGATATATGGAATTTTCTATTATTTGAATAAAATTATTTGGTTATAATGTTTCAAATAATATTCCAATTTAGCATGTTTAATCCATGAGTAAAATGTTTACTCTAAATGTCCGTAGTCGTTCATACTTGTGGGAACAAGTTTGAAGGTAAGACTATTATGAACTTGGATTGGTTGATATTCATAAGGATGAATATAGAGCAATGGGTTGCTACCAAGGTTCATAGATATTTGTGGGTTACAAATATTGGACTAACCCGCATCTCAAATTTTACTACATGGAATCTTATTGATTGATCATAAATAAATTTGAGTAAAGGCGAATATCATTTGGTATCCTCCGACCTGAGATACATATTGGGTTTTGATGTTCACCAAGTATTATACCTTGAGCATATTCTTCACTGTCCTGAAATAGTGGACAGTACATAAGGATATGTCCAGGTATAACACGAGGTGTTTGTGAGAAACGTATGTAGTCAAGATGGAATTTGTTCCTCTTATTCGTTGAGAGTTAGATGTCTAAGGCCTGATTAAGTTAAATCAACAAGGAATGATCATTCTGTGTCCTTGGATTTAACATGACATCTGTAACAAAAGGATAGATGATTAATTCACCTAATTCATATCAAGTAGGGTACTTGAAAGGGATGATGTTATTGAATGGCTATAAGTCATGCGTATTAAGGGTAGTAAACCGTTGTTAGGCGGTATTTACTGCTTGCATCAATCTTCTATGAATCTTGGGCAAGTGGGAGATTGTAGGATTCTATGTGCCCAAGACACTTAGAATATTGATGTGGTTAGTACGTTATGATCCAAGTCGGGTTATACCCAATAACAAGCTTAGCAAACACCAAATAATATTTATTGATGATATGATCATGCAATAAAATATTAACACCAATTTAGAAAATGGGTTTTCTAAACAAGTTGCATATGACATGGAACAATTTATTAGGATATTTTGTTCAATGATATTATTTGTAATGTTATTTATATTAGTTAGATGACATTACAAATTAATAATGGCTATATATGTTATACAATTAATTGGTTAGTTGTATACATTTTCTAAGAGAGACCAAATTATAAGACCCACAACTTGTGTATTGTGTAAATAAAAAAAAAAAAAAGGGGGGAACCCTTTTCAAAATGAGATTTTCGGCCACCCCCCCTTGTTTCTATTGGACCACTTTTCTTGAAAAGACAATATACAATTAAGGGGTCTTGAAAGAACTTGTTCCAGCCATTATTTTTTTTAATTGACATGCAACAAAGAAAAACCCTCTCTTGCTCTCCTCTTGTTCACGGAAATAAGCAGCAGAAAATTGTTTTTTTTTGAGCTTCATCTTGGTGTATCTCTACCTAGCAAGAGTGGTGTTTGTACAAGGCTTGGGGTATAAACACTTGAGGGTTCCTTTCTTGGAACTTTGGGGTCGATTCTATCTTCTAACATCATCAAAGTTTCTGCTCAAACTCACGGTTTTGGAAGCCTCAATTTGGCAGCTTACATTTGGTGTTTTGGAGTCCAAATCCAAGCAAGTGCGAAGGTAACTCAAAGCTTTGTGGGAGTCGACGTTAGAGGACGTCCAACTTGGAAGCTTTAGCAACATTTCAGCCTTCAAACTCCTTTCATTCATCAACATCTAACTGCTGGAAGGAGGTAGTTTTTGGCAGCCCTTGAGGTTGCCATATTGTGTTATTTTATGTTCACATAGTGTCTATTCACATAAGAATGATCCTCATGATTTGGGTTTGTTTTTCATAACAAATGAACATATAGAAGATAAGATTTTCAGCTTTAAAATGGTTTTAAAAGCCATATATCCGCTGCGTTTTTCAGAATGTTTAAAAGATTAAACATGGATTTTGTGTTCTAGCAAACCCGTCAAATTAGAATTAGACATCATTTTATAAGAGATTGTTTTGAAAAGGGTCTATTAATCTATGTTTATGCCTAGTGCTAATGAGCTGCGACATTTTAAAGCCTTTGGATAGTTCAATTTCCACAACCTGGTGTTAAGGCTTGGTATTTTGCAGCTAGAATAAGTGACAACTATGATGATCTCAGTAATTACTGATGATCATGGTAACCATGTCAATATAAGTACTGATGATCAGTGTTTTATAAAAACTGAGGGCTAAATGCCTCACAAGTACTGAAGTACTTATCTTTCTAAACTATGATGTAGTTACAACTACTGAAATCAGTAAAAAAGATAAGTACTGACGTCCTTATGAAACACACCTGAAAAGCAGATGAAAAGTCTGATGAGTAAGTGTTGAGGACAGTATGAAACAGCTGAAAAGCTAAGAATTGACAAAAACAACTGATGAGTAATTTCTCTTCAATTGTTTCTACAACTGCTGTTTCTAAACAACTGAAGCAAGACCACAGTCTTCAGTAGTTTCATAACTACTGATAACTAATACCAAGTCTTCAGTTGTTTACAACAACTGATGGCAAAACCACTATCTTCAGTAGTTTCACAACTACTGATGACAAACACCAAGTCCTCAGTTGTTTACATCATATGAAGTCAAAACCACGACCTTCAGTAGTTTCATAACTACTGATGGTTAACACCAAGACTTCAGCTGTTTAAACGTCTGATGGTCAAAACCAAGTCTTCAGTTGTTTTATAACAACTAATGACAACACCACCACTGTCAGTCGTTTTAAAACTCTGAAGGTTAATACCACATCATCAGTAGTTTCAAACAGCTGATGATCACACCAAAACCTTCAGTAGTTTTCTTTCAGCTTTTCCTCTCCCAACCCTATAAATACCTGTCTTCTTCTCAAACGGTCCATTAGCCGTTCTTCTGACCTTCATACTTTCAAAAATGGCAACCATGAGTGAAACCCCGACATAACTGCATCGCCTGCCTCATGAAATCGGCCTTCTGGACAAAGTTTGATCACGCCATAGACCTAATGGATGATTCTCAATATAATACGCTCTGCTCTTAAACCCGACCATCTACCCAGAGTCACTCAGTCAGTTTTGGTCCAATGCCTACGTTCACACTGATGTGCCTACCGGCAAAATCTCTGTTAGGTCATTGGTTAACCAAAAACAAGTAGAGGTTACACCTGAAAGCATTCGTAGAGTGCTAAATTTACAAGATGCAGCTTGTGTGACTGAGTACCCGAAGGGCACAACTGATATGTCCTTCATCAACAATGGGTACGCCGGAAATCTTAGAGTTGCTACCATACTGAAGAAGAACTTCCCTGATGCTGAACGATTAATATTTCATATTGTGAATGTTTGCTTAGCCTCGAAGACATCCTCATGGGATCAAATGTCTTCCCGGTGGCAACAGGTATTATATTCAATTCTAGAACACCAACCTTTAAATTTTTCACAAATTGTGTTTCTAGAAATCAAAGATCTGGCACAGAAACCTGTGGGAAACAGATGGATATTATATCCCAGGTTTCTGATGGCCATAATTTTAAATGAATTACAAACTGATGGCCTTGTTGGCCATGGAGTCCCTGCACCAGCTGTTCTAGCTGAGGTATACTCCAGGCATAACTCCGACCAATCCCTCAAAGAAGCTGCCTGTTTGCAAACCCAAGCAAAGGGAACCCACAGCTTCAATTGCCAGATCCAAAGTCCCCACCAAGCCAAAATCCGAACCCAAACAAGCTAATCAGGGAGATGAGTCCCCTGATGATGCTCCTGTACCACCCAAACAGGATAAACCTACTGGTTCAAACCCCCCAGTAGTGTTAACGACTTAACCAGCCACAGCCACACAGGTATCCTCTCAAAAGGATCCTGTTGCAACCATTTCAGGGGAAACCACATTGCTGGGACCTCTCTCAGTTGAGGAGGTTATCATTGAAGAGCATCCCTCTCCCCGGATGCAATCAACTTCTATCCCCTCTTCCCATGCAAATGCCCCTCAAAGCCAACCATTATAATTGCCAATATGCTGACTCAGCTGCATGCCTCTCCTCCTCCCCTACAACCACCAACAAAGGGGAGAACAACCGCAATTGAGGAAGAGGATACACATGCTTCTAACAACCCACAGCACCGGGGTTTAAATGTTCTATCTCCTGGTGTGGATATGGAGACCAGAACATCTGGTGAGGCTGCCACCTCTTCTGAATCAGCATATGATCAGACTGAGGTGGTAACATAACTAAGACCTCACCAGAGGCAAAAGCTGATGAAGGACAAAGTCCTGAGGCTGGAAGTCCCCAGTTCCAAGACAAAGGGGCACATGCTACATCTGGTCTACACCCAGTGCATGTACATCCTGCTATAAGCAGGAGGTCAGGTGATTCAGCATCTGCTGATGATGACCTGGGCTTCTTTTATGATGTTCTTGCCCAGAACATAATCCTAGAGGAGGAAGTCAGTAGGCTGCAAAAACTACTTGACCAACTCTCTCAAGGAGAAAGACCATCTGCCACCACATCAACCCAACAGATGGCACCTTCCTCTGAAGGTCCCTTAAACACACAGCCACTACAAAATTCTCAGCCACCTGCCTCTGTTTCTGGCACCATTTCTCAGGACCAAAACCCCTCTGAGCAAATGGATGCTATCCCTCAAAATCCCCTATCTCTCATCACACCGCAGCTAACGAATTTGTTATTAAAACTGTTGATGAGAGACTTTCTTCTGTCTTACAACCCTGGCGGAGGATGTACTGAGCCTACAACTTTCTGCTACTCAATCCCTTGCAACCAATGCACCCAAAAAGGGGGAGAGTTCAGCAGTGAAAGCTAAAAGAAAGAGGATGGAGAAGGAGAGAGAGAAGAGAAGGATAAAGAGGTGGAAAAAGAGAAGGATTGTGTGTATGAGGCCGAAAAAGAGAAGGAGAATGTGATTGAGAAGGGAGCTGAAATTGAAAAAGTACATGAAAGTCAAAAAGATTTTCATGTCACATACAAGAAAAAGAAGAGTGCTGAGAAAGAGAAGAACTTGAACGAAATGGTTAAAGAGGTGATGCTGAACACAGCAGATCAATGGACAATATCATTGATCAGCTGTTTAGGCAAGGTTTCGACACTGAAAAGCTGGATTCTGAAATAAGAAGATTAGAGATCAAAGAGATCCAATAAAGATGGCCAGCTACAACACTATGGATAGAGAGAGACTTGAGATCATGATCAGATTTATCAGCAAATACCTTGGGAGATCTTGATTGAAGTAAAATCATGGACCAGGGACAGCATCTTGGCCATAACCTCCAAGATCTGTTCGTCTGAAGCATACACTAAGGGTTTAGTAGTCGAAGCTTTGAATGAAGCAGGAGCAGGGAGCAGGACTGAGCTAGCCAAACACTCAAAAGCCACACTCACCTCCAAAATGCTAAATCAGCCTGTCAACATTCCCTCTCCAAAACAACCACAACCACAACCCACAAAACCAACTCCCTTACCCTTAAAAGCAACAGCCGATGATGCACCTAAGCAGAAGAAGAGAAGGGTGTTGAGGCTTGTGGAAGAAGAAGAAAATGATGAGAAGAAGATAGGCTGCCGATCTCAGCTGTTCTGCAGTTGCCTAAGGCCAAAGATCTCTGTCTTGCAATAACTCCTGAGCAACAAAGAGATGCAATCAAAGTGAAATTGGAAGAAAGAAGAACAACACAGATTGCACGATGCAGCTACTTCATCCATCATTAATATGAAAAAACAAGCTCAGAGGATTTATACTCTTAGACATACTTTTCAGTATGTGAAAGAAGAGTAAGAATTTGGCTGATCCCAGGGTGGCTCACAGAATACAAAAGAAAAATATCCCTGGAGATACAATGGGCAAGTGAAAAAGATTGTAGATGAAGTGATCTCCTTAGCCCTTGTAGTCTCACCCTGGGAAATCCTGGAAGATTTCAAAAAGGCCTACACCTCAAACATGCCTCCACAGAAGATGCTAGAGAACAGAATGATAAAAAAGGGGCTGGTGTATAAGAGGCTGAATGAGATCAGAAAGGATGAGTTACCACTGCTGTTAGAAGGTCATCATCCTGATGAATTGCTTACAGACAGATTACAACAGTGGTACTCAAAAATGGAAAACAGGTAAAATTCTTGTCTGGGTACTATGGGCCAGAAGGATTCTCGATGGTGAGGCAGAGGAGCTCACCATGGAGGAAGAAATTGTATTTTTGGGGGCCTACACCAGGGAATCCTACAGGCTCATAGTTGGGAAGTGAATCTCATGGATGGGGGAACAGCTCAGTGTCCAATTCCCCAATACAGAGCTCCCATCCATACATTGCCAACCAAATCATCAGAGACTCATTCCCAGGCCAGTGCTTTATTGGGTTCATCTTCTCAACTGATCAAGAAGGAAAAAGACCAACCATTCTGCAACAATAAGTGAGAAAATAAATCAATTAGAGGTTTTGGCTGCATTGGTTCAGGGGGAGTTTGTTGGACCAAAAGACCAATGAGCCAAGATCAAAAAACCTCTAAGTCCCACATGATATCACAACAACTACTGAAGGCTTCATCAGCAGTTTGACAAGTGCTGAAGACTTCAACAGCTGAAGACTAAAGTGCTGAACTCAACAGCTGAAGAACACAAGTGCTGAAGCTGAAGACTAAAGTGCTGAAGTTCAACAGCTAAAAAACACAAGTGCTGAAGCTGAAGACTAAAGTACTGAAGGTCAACAGCTGAAGATACAAGTGCTGAAGCTGAAGACCAAAGTACTGAAGTTCAACAGCTGAAGAGTCCACAAGTGCTGAAGATCAACAACTGATGTACAAAGTCTGGAGAAAAAGACTGAAGACATCAGCTGATGACATCTACTGAAGTCATCAGCTGATGAATCGTCTGAAGTTCAAGTCTGAAGACCAAGTGCTGAAGTTTCAGTAGTTTGTCACAACAACTGAAGAGTACTTCTTCAGTAGTTGTGTTTATCAGTAGCTTTATGGTTTTACTTTCAGTAGTTTTGTAAAACTGAAGAGCTTGTTCTTCAGTCGTTGTAGTTTCAGTAGTTTCTTATCAGTAGTTTTGCAATAAGTAACACTTAGATTCTTGTAAGAAGATGTCAGCTGTTAGACATCTTCAGTAGTTTTAGTGTTTCAGTAGTTTGTTAAATAACGGTTAGATGTCACTATCAAGTGGCATCAGCCTACGTCATTTTTCCTTATATAAGGAAGAATGACCTAAATTGTAAAGTAGCGAAAGCCATGCCAAAGCGTGTGATTGAATGAAATATTCCTTTTGTTAAAACTTTCTCTCTCTATAACTAATTCTGTTCATTGCTATATCTTTGGTATTCTTGCTCGAATTGTGCTAGTTGGTACTCTATTCCGCTGCTGAAATCATTCGAATCGATCAAACTAGATGCTGAGATCCTATCAATTACGTCCCCAAAACTTTCATTACTCAAATAATTGAAGGTAATATTTCCTAATTTAATTTTTAGCTTCCCATGTGATGCAAGAACCATGCAGATATTTCCACTCTACATTTACTTATCTTATTTCTTTTTTTCATAGTTGTTTAACTATACGATCAAGAACTGCCACTAGCTTTTCTATGTAGTTAAGCTTTTCAAATACTTCTATCTTATTTAATGGCATAAATTTCATTTCATTTGGAAAACATTTTTTTAAATATGATACATTAAATGTGTTATGAATGTCATTTAATTCGTGAGGTAATTCTAAACAATATGTCACTTGCCTCACTCAAGTAATTATCTTAAACGGACTGAAAAATATGGACTTAACTTGCTAAGTTTATGGAAACAAATCATACATTTCCATGGAGAGATGTTTGTAAAACTAGTGAAGGGGGGGTTCACTTACACACAACAATACAAAGAAGAGATTAACTTAAACTAAAACAAACAGTGAACTGGATTAACCACAATAAAGACACTAGAACACAATTAATGTAAGAGACAGAACACAAGTATATGATTTTCAATAATGCAGTATATGCTTTCTCTATGTTCTATTACAAGTGTTACAAAGCATATCCATAAAGTTACAAGAACATGAGATACTTATACTACATCCTACAACCTGCCATACTACGAATGCCAGCTGGATACAACTTACTAGACTCAAAACAAAATCAATTGTAGAGTCAAAAAGGCAGATTGCCTTTTTGACTTTGTGACTATGACATGCCATAGCTCATATCATTATCTATTACAAAAAAGGATAAAGTACATGAAGTAGAAAGTTTACAGACTCAAGACCTCAATGTACAGTTACCAAAAGCACAGACCTTTTCACCAACTCATGTAAGTTGGTGACTTTACAAAGATGCAACGGAAAGGTGTCCAGCTTTATGGAATAGTACATCAGATAAAGCATGTTACTAAAAGTCTTCGGAAGAAATCTGTCTTCAAGAGTTGAGGTATGGGAAGACTTTGTCTCTAAAGCTTCAAAAGACTTCATTTTTGGCTTCACAAGATATTGGTCTTGGCTTCGAAAGATTTCACACTTAGAATATTCTTGTTGCATGTGTGAAACTTCCAAACCATTCTTCTTCAGTATTTGTGCAGTATGCATGCAGAAAGTCTTTGGTTGCTTCAGCCTCTATGCATATTCTCTACAAACTCCCCCTAGGCTGATGCTACCAAAAATTTTGAAGACTTTAGATATCAACAGTCCTTATCATGATAACCAACCCTTTCTTCATGAGATGATCAGGATCCTTCAGACTGTCAAAATGTCTTCTCATGTCAAAGAGATCATACAGAGGCAATTGAAACATGTCTTGCCAAGTCATTTTCAATGCCATGATCTCTGATGGCATGCCATGTTTCTGGATTTGTAGTGTATGTCTAGGACAGGATGGGTCTTTCTGATGCAAGAGGAGCTATTTGAATGGGAGATGATGGAGCATCCTCTGGCTACACATCCTCAGGATGTTCTGACTCATCCTGAGATTTAGAAATGGATGCAATCTCCTTCTTCTTCTTTAGCTTTGGTTTAGAAGCCATCCTTTTCTTTCTCTTTACAACTTTTAACTGAGAAGACTGGCCTGCAGTACCTGATTGATCTTTATTGTCTTTCTTAGTTGGGTCTTTAACTCTCACAGGTTCAGATTGAGAGTGAGTCTGACCCTGTTATGGATCAGAATATGAAGCTTGCTGAGATTCAGCAGGAGGTCTAGGTTGTGATGTCTCTGGTTGTTTAACCTTAACCTCCACTTCAGGTGGGGCTTGACTTGGAGGGGAATGTAAGTCAACCAGCTCTCCACTCTTGATCTTTTGCTTGATCACCCTGATATGCTCATCCATAGTGGATAGAAACATGGGGCCAAGTCTCCTTCCGGAGAATCCATACATCTTCAAGAAGCTCATCATCTTTTGCCTGTCAGTAGATTTCTTCATGCTTTTGTGGATGATGGCTCTTGACTTAGCAGCTTCTTCCCTCAGCTTTCTTTTAGTTGTCTTTCTTTCTCTGGCTATCTCAAGTTCAAGTTGTTTGAGATACTCAAACTCAACATAGTCATAAGACAAGGGAAGAAGTGCTTCTGCCTAATAGAGGCCTGTGGCACTCAGATGGTTGATCATCTTGATCCTTTCTTCTCTTTATCTACCTGAGGTTCTTGTTGAACCACATCCTCATATATAGGACTTTCTTGAACTGGGAAGAGGGTAGGCACATGCTTGTACAATCTTTTCTTTCTTCTGTCTTCTTTGATTTGTACAGAAGCTCTGCATCTTCTGCCTCCTTCTTCTCCCTTGACCTTTCCAGGTCAACCAGTTCATTTGGCTCTTCTAAGGGGAGAGATGACATTATCTATGTCATAGTTCCTTGTCTGTAGATAGTTTATCCTGACTGCCCTTAACTCATCATTCTGAGTATCTGGTCGGGGGGCAGCCCTGATAGCAGACTCCATGAGTCTTGCATACATAGAAGAGGAACTTTCTCCCCTCAACTTCCTTTTCCTCTCTCTCTCTCCTCCTCCTCAATCACCTCAGATGTCATCTTTCTTTTACCTTTGTCACTCAAAGACCTTTGTGACTCGGGGTGGAGAGAGCTTTGGCCTTCATTTCTTGATGTAGCTTCTGAGCTCTGGCCAGAGAGAGGTTGAAAAATACCTTCACCAGTAGGTGTCTCAAAAAGGGCATTGATCTCTATAGCAGTTGTTGGTGATAAGACTGGGCTCTCAGGTTCTGTCACTGGGCCTTCAGTCAAGGTTTTCCCCTATGAGGCTAATCTTAGGGTCTGCCTCAATATCCAGTTGACCGATGACATTACATGATTCCTACAGTCTCCTTCTTAGGCTGAACTCAGCAGTGATCCTGTCTTGGATTCTTTGTGCCAACTTGTCAGCTTGTCTTGATTGGCTTGGATTGATAAGTGGCATGTTGACTAAATCCAGACTGTCATAATAGTTTAGGTTCTGAAAATTGAAGATCTCTTGCTGTCCTCAAACTTCTATGATGATTAGGGCTCTCCTGTTGTTGTCATACCTCCACCCAATGATGTCATTGGAAGATGGTGGAGATGACATAGCCCTTGGTATCCCATCCTCAAACAGGCTCTGTATGAAGGAGTTTGTGTAATCCACATCAATGTGGACTTGAGGAGGTTGCTGAGAATACACAGTGCAAGTGAGGATGGTGAGTCCTCAGTGTCCATTCTCTCTGAAGAACTCCCAGGTTCTGCAACTGTTATGACTTTCTCCCCCTTGTTGGTACCATCACCCACTTGCATAGGTGAGCCAGGAGTTAGGTCAATCACATCCACAGGTTCTTATGTTCCTGGTTGAGCTCTTCTTAAAGTTCTCCCAGCTAGTTTTTCCTTAAGATATGAAATCTCAAGTTGCTGATCATTGACCCTGTTGTGCAAGGTAGTCACTTGAGATTCAAGGTACTAACCTTAGAGACTAAATAGGTGTATGTTTTAGAAAGTTTGTGCACCTTAGTCTTAAATTCCCCTCATCTTCATCAGAAGAATCATTGGGGGATGAGATGATTGGACCAAAGCCCTCTCTCTCACCACCAGCTTTAGGTTCTGGGCTACTGGATTTCCTCTACTCACTTGCTCACTTGCTCACTGGCAGTCTCAGTTGAGATGATAGTGGGCTGAGTTTCCATGGTGAGGTCTTAATGATGTAATCACTTTCAAAAGTGAGAGCCTCTTCCATATGGACATCCTGAACAGGTTTAGAAGTGTCCACCTCAGTAATAGGTGACTGATGGGGGCTAGAAGTTGGAGCCTCAGAAGCACTTATCTCTCTTTGAGTAGGGGAAAAGAAGAGAGAATCATGGTACTCACTGAAACCTAGATCTTCATCAGTGTAGAAATCAAGGTTGGGGATTGTTTGGTTGAGATCTAAAGGCTGGGGATGGTAACTATCCCCTAAAGGTTAATCACTTGAGTGTTGAGACTCAGAGTGATGGCTTAAGGCAGTTTGACTTATGAGCTCATCAGGCTAAGCATGAGGAACCTCAGCACTGATCCTTGAAGAGATGGGAGTGGTCTACTCCTCAGGAGAATTGGGAGCTCTAGTTTGCACTTCCTCCTATATGGGTGAGTGTATGGGGGCCTCCATAGACTGAATAGTCTGAGCAGGGGTTCGTTTGAATTTTCTTTTATAAGTGATGGTGATTTGAGGCTGTGTAGGTGGTTGGGAAGTAGCAGGTGTGGGTTCAACACTAGCTGGTGCTGCTAGGTTGTCACCTTGAGCAATGAACTCTAACATTTTGGGACCAGGGCTGTTTCTACCCCTGAGAAGCTAAAAGTGGGCTTTCTTAATATTTTAAAGATGCTGGGCTTCATCTGTCCCAGTTTAAGAATGTTACCTGTTCCCCTTAACTGTGAGCCCAGTTCACAGTTAAGAATGTACCGAAAATATCTAGGAACATGTAATATTCTAAGGATCTAAGTTTGCAAGTAAGTTGTATAAACAATTGAGAATACCTGAACTTGATCCCCTGAATCATTCCATGGATAATGAAGTAGAGATCCTCAGGAATCTGGTCCCATCACCATGCTTGTTTGTTAAGTTGTGGATGACCACATGGATCAGAAATCTCCACTGGGATAAGACCTTCCCTTTCCTAAAGGTCTTTATAGAGAAATCTCCCTCATACCCTATCTGCTCAAAAGAATGATTGACAGCTTCTTTGGGAAAGAACACCTCACCTCTTCATATCCAGCTGAAAATGCATGTTGATGATGGTCGGAGTGATGAAGACTGAGGTTCAGTCGTGCGATTGGTCCAGTCGGTCGCTTTCAGTCGGCCGACTGAGTCTCAGTCGGTCGACTGACTCATTCGGTCTCCTTTATTCACATCTCAATTAACCGACTAAGTCTTAGTCGGTTGACTGACTCATTCGCACCTTGTCATTCGGTCGAAGGATCATTCTTAAATGCCATTCGGTTGAATGACTCAATTTCATGTCCAGTCGTGCGAATGGGATCCATTCGCATGGTTGGTCCATATTCATGGTCCAATCATGCGAAGGGATCCATTCGCATGGTTGGTCCATATTCATGGTCCAATCAGGAAGTTGGAAGTTCTTGACATTCACTCCTCTCACTAAATCCTTCTGAATCAAATGATTCATCCTCCTTTGACTAATGTGTCCCATTCTCGATGCCAGGAGATTGAATCCTTCTCAGTAGCTTTAGATAAAAAACACTGAACCTCATGATCCGTTGTAGCAGCTGTTGACAGATCCAAGACATAAAGGTCTTTATATCTTGAAGCAGTCATCAGAACTTGGTCCTCTGGGATCATATATTCTTTCTTTAGCACGTAACACTTCTGGTTATCGAAGATGACTTTAAATCCTTTATCACAGATTTGGGAAACAGAAAGTAAGTTGTTCTGAAGTTGTTGAACGTAGTTCACCTTATCAAACTTAACTTTCTGATTTCCCACTTCTCCCTGAGCTGTGATATAGCCTCCTTTGTTTCCTGCAAAGGAAACATGCCCTCCTTTTATTTGTTTGACGTTAGATAAGAGGTCTCTATTTCCTGTCATGTGCCTGGATGCTCCGCTGTCTATAATCGACGTGTTGGTCTCAGCACTGTATCGAACACCCTGCACATACAAAGTAAATGAATTAGTTTAGGTTAGGAACCCAAGCTTTGATTGTCTTGGGTTTCCCAGAGGCATCACACATCATAAACTCCACCTATTGACCCTTAGAGGGTGAGGGTAGCTCAGGTTCCTTCTTGTTGTCAGTATCAGACACGAAGGTTGACTTTTCTTTCCATAAGCCAGATTTGTGCAATGCCTATTTATGATAAACAGTCGTCTGGCTTGAAAGTTGGACTTTAGGTTCACTAGCTCTTCTAGGTGGAGTTAAAGAGCTCCTCTTAGAAGACTTAGGTTTTGAGTCCTGAAGTTCAATCTTCTTCCTAGGTGTCTGATAAAATTACAGTAGGAAGCAATGTGTCCATATTCTCCACAGTTGTAGCACGCTCTGCTATCAACTCTATGATTAAACTTTCTTTGTGGAGAGGTACGCGACACTCTAGTAACATCAATCACTTTAGGTTTTGACTCTTGTATGTTTGATGTTTTCTCTGTTTAACAAAATTACTGTTTTAACTGTTTCACTTTTTGGTTAACTGGTTTTTGACTTGAAGCATGTGAAAAAGTAGCATTTGAAGTCCTTTTAGGTTCTGATTTGACTCTGTTTGACCCTGACTTTAAGTTAACTTTTTCAAATTCATTTTCCAGGTTAACACAAGGCAATTTACCCTTTGCCTTTGAAGTGGTTTCTTTTGTTTCTGACCAGATTCAGTAGATGAACATGAGGTGTCTGGATCAGTAACAAGAGGAGTAGTCACCACATGATCCTTGATAGGGTTATTACTTACTGGTCTAGACTTAGTGTTCATCAAGGCCTAAGGTGGTGGTGGAACCACTTTGTAGCCTAATCCCTCCCCGTTATTCCTTTCTCTCACTAAGTGTTGAACTATGTGTGAAGAACTAGTCCAACTATGCAGTTTCTGTTTTAATGAATTAACTTCTACTTCTACAACTGCCTTTTGCTTCTTAGTGTCTTCTAGGGAGTTTAGATAGTACCTAATGTCATTTGCTTGGTTAAAAGCCACTACTTCGGTTTCCCTAAGTTGTTTAGTCAATAGGTCTATTTTTTCTTTATAACTATGCTCCTTTTGTTTTAGTACTCTATTAGCCTCAGTGTACAGACGTAAATCTTTTACTAAGTTATCATTATGATCTAATAACCTAGAAAATTTTTCATCTATGCTATTCCTAAAAGTATCACAGTCAGAACAAGCATGATTATTAAAAATTTGGTCAGTGGTACTTACCTGAGTTGGTTCAGCAGAATTAGCCATCAGTGCAGCATCAGATGTTTCTGGTTCTGGTGATTCTGACTTTTCTGTCTCTGACGTGGAAGCTTCCTCATTAGGCTTGTAACTGGCCTCGGCTGCAGTTGTTTCTTCACTATGTGACATTGCTATCTCAACTGCTAGATCACCTTCACTCGCAGAATCATCATCAATATCCTCAACACTGGTAATGTTAGATTCTCCTGGTGAGACAAACCTAAAACTCCAATCCTGTCCTTCATCATCATGAGCAGTTAAGGCTTTTGGATCTTGTTTGATGAAGTAGAACTAGAGGCTTGCTTGTCTTGGCGAGTAAAGGACGAGAACGGGTTCCCATTACCCGTCTTCTTTGGCTTGACACATTCTCTTTTGAAGTGCCCTTTCTCACCACAGTTAAAGCAGGTCACTTTACTCTTGTCGAAGCCAAAGGTGGTATCCTTAGTAGCAACCAAGTTCTGTCCAGTCTTTTTCACAAACTTCTTCGCCCTCCGGACAGCACTTGCTAAGGCCCACATTATATCCATTCTCTCAAGCTCCATCTCATCCACCTGCTCGTAGTCCTCATCTGCCAGATGGCAGTTTCCAATCTTCCCGGCAACAAGTCCATCATATGAATGAACCACTGTTGCTAAAAGCTCCATATGCTCTCGAGCTACTTCCACGGTCACATTACCGAGGTTCTCGATCTTCAGTTTGGTAGCGTTTGCTTCTGGTCCAATATAATGGGTACATGATGACCCAGACGTGTCTGATCCAGAAGGAGAAGCATGTGAAGGACCTGACGAGCTAGACACAAAAGCAGTCTGGAGTGGTGCTCCAGATGTCTTAGCTTGAGGCGTGGCGTTGTATAAAGCTGGATTTTGTGTGTACGAAGACTTCTGAGCTCTATACTTCATCCTTAGTGCTTCTTCTCGCAACTTAAGAATCTGTCTATGACTTCGTCCAAACTTTCATTACCAATTGATGAGAGTTATCGAATTCCTTCTTTAACTCCTTTTCCTTGATTGCCTTCAATGATGCATTACCATCATATCTCTTCTCTAGCCCATCCCACAGTTTCTTGGACTGCTTGTTCTCTGAATACCGGTGGAATATGTCTTTGGGGATAGACTGAGTGATCAATGCATAAACTCTTTTCTCTGCATTGTACTTTACTTTCCGTGCGTCTGTCATCCTGCTTAATGTTAGTTTAACTCCATCAGCTCCCACCGGTGTACTATAACCTATCTCAACGGCTTCCCACAGATTAGGATCTACTCCATTAAGGTAGATCTCAAAACGTTGTTTCCAGTGGGGAAACTCATCTAAAGTCAAAAGCTTTGGTGGTTTATTGTGATTCCCCACCTCACTCTCAAGCACAGCAGGTTCTGTATCCTTGAGTCCTTCCCAGCAGTAAAGGCTGACATCTGATCTTCCATGACTAATAAACTTATAATCTAATCAAACAAACTTTCACTGATGCGACTGAAGGATGCGAATGAGCTAATCGTGCATATAAACTCTGCGATTGGTTCAAACGTGCGGCTGAACTGGACGATTGGTTCAGTCGTGGGAATGAATCTGGTGCGTATGAGCTATGCGAACGAACGGTTCAGTCGGCCTAATGAGGTGCGACTATGTCCAATCGTGCATATGAGCAATGCGAATGGAGTCCAGTCGTGCGAATGAGTCACTCGTGCGACTGAAGCTGCTGTTTTGCGAAAATTTCTAGGTTTGACGGGTTTCAGCCGTAAAGATTCGAAATTTCACAAGTTCTAATCGCCTAAGTTCGTAGAAACCAAACTTCGATGAGCAGGGAACTTCCAAGTTCACTTTTGATGCCAAAGATTGCGTTTTTAGTGCAAAAACACAAACTTTTATGCAATCTTGATTGAATCAACACGTAATCAAGAGCCAATAGCTCTGATACCACTTGTTAGGACCGGGTATTTGATCGAAATACCTAGAGATTAACGTGTAAACCAGATCAAATAGTGCGGAATCCTATTTGATTGGCGATCCAATCAGTGATAACACACAAAGAATCAATCAAGAATTGAAACTAACGTTAGAAATCGATTGGGAATCGATCTAACGTGTTCTATGAACTTGGAGAACGAATTGGAAGGTTTCTGGACGGCTAGGGTACGTCTGGAATCGTAATTGATCGAGAGTTTTTAGTTTTTCACGAATTGAGTTGTATTTATAGGTTGGCACTATCCAATCGTGCGACTGAACCATTAGTTTGGTTCAGTCGTGCGATTGAACCATGCGGTTGATTCATTCGTACAACTGAGTGTTCAGTCATGCGACTGAGCCAATGTTATGTTACAATCGTGCGACTGATCCAGTCTCCTGGTTCAGTCGTGCGACTGAGTCAATCGTGTGAAGTATTCATGCGTATGATTCATTCACATGAGCCATTCGCATGAGAACTTCATTAAGTTAAGTTTGAATGTTTTAATTAATATAACATAATGTGCAACCATTCAAATAATCATAAACCCAAACAATTCAGTCACGACTCATTAATGAACTATTAAACATTATAACCAACAGACTATCAATATCATTTCATTAATCATACCAAACAAGATCTATACATCACATATCATGATCTAGGGACAAACATGTATCAACAGTTTGTGTATGTGCTAGGGTGTGTGTGTGTGTTAGGTGGGGTTTTTAGGTGTTTGAACTCAGTTGCAAAAGGATTTGAAGGAAGAAACACACAAGTTGCACTAGGTGAGTTTCTAGACCCCGGTTTTTACTTGTTTTAAACTCTCTTTGGGGCTGAAAATGTATTAAAACGATTTTTAAAGGTTTATGTATGTATACCCATATGTATTATGCATGTTGGATGGTGATTCTTGAATGCTTATAGGTTGTTCATGTTTAGAATAGCCATGTTAAGCTTAGAACAGATGGGTTTGATGATTGGGTTTGAAAACATACTAGAAACATGTTACACAAAAGGTTCATGCGCCTAGATAAGGCTCATGCGCCTGAAAGTGCCATAGAAGGATTTAAGTATAACCCATGCGCCTGAACAGTAGCCCATGCGCCTAAAATTGCCTTAGAAATGTTTAAGTATAGCCCATGCACCTGAACAGTGGTCCATGCACCTAGAAATATTAGCCGGACGACTAAGTGTAGGGCCATGCGCCCCGATAGTGCCCATGCGCCCAAGTGGCCCATGCACCTAAGTGTCCATGCGTCCGAATAACCCATGAACCTAAGTGTTCATATGCCCGAATAGTGTCCATGCGCCTGAATAGTTCATGCACCTAAGTGATAAAGTGATTAAGTGTTGTCTGATGCGCCTACATAGTGATGAAACGCTCAAACAGGGCTCATGCACCCAAATAGTGTCAAAGCGCCTAGACACTTAGAAATTTTTACAGAATTTTTGGGAGTCTGTGCTTTTAGGGTTTTGCCGAGGTTTGACTAGGGCTTATTTATGATGATGTTCCATGCATGATTATGATTGTTCCTTATTATTATTATTGCTATTATTATTATTACTTATAGTGTGTGACTTTACGTGGTATGTTTATTATCATAACGTAAAGTATATTGTAATAATAAAGAGAAAGAGCAATAAAGAAAAGAAGAGGAACATTAATAAAATGTTAACAAGTCTTGCAAGCTTACAAGAGTGACACGACCATGTTGTCGTTAGCTCGACCATGTTGCGGGTTAGCTACCCCATATTGCACACGGGACCAGGACCTTTGCAGCGTGTCCTGGGTGATTGGGTCGGCCTTGCATACAGTAACGGAACCCTTTTGAGGGATATAGATAGCCCATCACCCATTTTCCACCGCGCATAAAGTTTGGGGTATTGCTTATTGGTCCATACAGAAAGTGAACGATAAAGATAAAAGATTACAGAACAGGTAAGGCATACAGTAAAGAGAACGAACAGGTGTTGTTCATATAGTTAATGTGTGCTCTCATATACAGTAAAGAGTTGTATTTCATATAAAGAGTATTTTCATATACAACATACAAAAAATATTTTATTACTTTTAAAACTAGAACTCACTCAGCAACGCTGACTTTTATACGTTTTCAGTTGGCAGGTAATTATTGTTGAGAATGGCATGAGGGTGAAGCTACTCGACAGGAAAAGACTGACATCCATTCGTATTTTATGTTGCTGTTGTTTTGTAATTCAGTAAAACAATTCTTTTGTAATCAGTTAAACGATGATGTATTGCTCACCAACAGTGGTTTAAATGAAATGAATAGTTTTTGAGAAATTATTTCCGCTGCTTAAGTTTGTATAATTATAATGTTTAATGTTTTAACTGCTGTGATTGACCAACTGTGAGGTCTCCGGGAACGGGGCCTTAAAAGTTGGTATCATAGTCAAAGTTTAAGAAAATTGGTTAAATAAACTTTTAAAAGCTAAACTTAACTGAAAATGGGACAAATGGAGGGATGTCAGCCCGAGTAGCTACGTGCCATCAGGTATGTCTTTTCTTAATGTTAACCGGTATTATGTGTGCATGCTATTTGATTTATGTGCTCTTAGTAGATTTAGATACTAATTAGGTCAGGATAGGAGATGCTTGGGGTATGAAGAGTAAAGTAAGTGGCAATCACAACTGGCCACTGTAATTAGGGACTTACTATACTTGACATAAAGTGAGCTATTCCCTTGAATGATCGCGTTAGTGTTTGAATCTTATAGCGTGTTAAAGCATGGTCTGTGGTAGACCTTTGAAGGTTTTGTCAGGTCAAGGTTGTGGTGGATGTGGTGCTGGACCGCGTGTCACAAGAAGTATGGCTAGGGCTGCTGAGGTAACACTCAAAGAGCCCAAGATCCATCACCTAGAAGCCGGTGATGATAGTGCTAGTCTGAGGACCATGTTGAAAGAAGCTGTTGTCGAGGGAGTTCAACGGGCCATGCAGATGATTTGCCCGGGTATAGTGACCGAGATAATTACGGCGGTGAAGGAGATGACCGTGATTGAAGTGAACAAGAAGAGTAGCAATGACAAGAACTACAACGGAAAGCGGGTTGAACGTGGGGGTTACACTCCACATAAAAAGGTTGCCAGGACGGATGACCGGCGTGTAGCTTCATCCAGCACGGTGACAAGGAAGTGTGGTAGGTGTGCTAAAGGGTATAGCGGGGAGTGCAAGTGGGGACTGAATGTTTGTTTTCAGTATGGAAAGGAGGTCCACAGGGCGAGGGATTGTCAAATGGTTAAATGTTACGACTGTGGCAAGACAGGACATGAGCAGAGACTGCAAGAATTCCAGGAACGAGAGTTTTGGGGCAATGATGATGACTGGAAATGTATGGCTGAAAAGGTGCGGTAGATGTGGAAGGGATCATACCGGTGAGTGCACGATGGGAATGAATGTATGCTTCAGGTGTGGCAAGCCTGGCCATATCGCCAAAGACTGTAAGAAGCTGAGGGCGGAGAGCTCTGGGGCGAAGAAGAAGCCGGAGGAAGGATGGCAGAAAGCAGGTGCCAGAGCTTACACCATGACTTGGGGAGGATGCCAGAGCTGATCCGATGTCATGTCAAGTATGTTTCTAGTAAATCAAATTTATGTCTCTGTATTGTTTGATTCCAGTGCTAGCAGGAGTTTTATCTCCACTAGTTCTGTGCTAAGTTGCCTGTTTGTAGTAAAAAGGTCAGTGCACCATTCGATGTAGAAATTGTTATTGGTAAGTCCACTAGAATTACTGATGTGATAGAGGACTGTGCCATAGAACTAGAAGGTCATAGGTTTGCTGCTAGGTTACACGTGATGCCCCTAGGTGGATTTGATGTAGTACTAGGGATGGACTAGCTAGCAACCTATGAAGCAAAACATCGTATGCCACAAGAAAATGATTCGATTAGTTGCGCCTGATAAGAGTTTGGTTACGATTCATGGAGATCGCGTTACTACGATCCCGAAGATGATTCGATGGTGGTGGCGGGAAGTGCATGAAACGTGGATGTAGTGCCTACTTAGCCTACGTAAAAGATGTGGATGCATCGGTACCGCAATTATCCGAAGTATCAGTGGTCTGCGACTTTCCGGACATATTCCCGGAAGACTTACCCAGCATGCCACCGGATCGCGAGATTGAGTTCCAATTCGATTTGATACCCGGTGCTTAACCCGTTGCCAAAGCACCATATCAATTAGCTCCTACTGAGATGAAGGAACTCATGAGCCAGTTATAGGAGTTGATGGATAAGGGTTCATTCGATTGAGTATCTCTCCATGGGGTGCTCCAGTATTATTTGTAAAGAAAAAGGACGGAAGTATGCGAATGTGCATCGACTACCTAAGCTGAACAAGCTGACAGTGAAGAACCGATACCCCTTACCAAGAGTTGATGATCTGTTTGACCAGCTCCAAGGTGCCAGTTGGTTCTCGAGAATAGATCTACGATCTGGCTACCATCAATTGAAGGTGAAGGAACAAGACCTTCCTAAGACAGCTTTCCGTACGCGTTATGGACACTACGAGTTTTTCGTTATGTCTTTTTATCTAACTAGCGCGCCAGTTGCCTTTATGGATTTGATGAATCAGGTGTGCCGGCCTATGTTGGATAAATCAATGATTCTATTCATCAATGATATTCTGATCTACTCAAAGAGCGAAGAAGAGCATGCCGGTCACATTCAGGAGGTGTTGGAGACCTTAAGAAGGGAGAAGTTGTATGCCAAATTCTCCAAGTGCGCATTCTGGTTGCATGAGGTTCAATTCTTAGGTCACGTGGTAAATCCCGAGGGGATTATCGTAGACCCTGCTAAGGTGGAGGCTGTGATGCAATGGAAGTCTCCAATGACGCCATCTGAGATTCGTAGTTTCTTGGGGTTAGCGGGGTAGTATCGAAGGTTCATTCAGGACTTCTCCAAGATAGCCTCCTCGTTGACTAAACTGGCCTGTAAGGATGTAAATTTCGTGTGGGGCGAGGTGCACCATTTTCACTTACCACAAGAGCTTGAAGTACTTCTTCGAGTAGAAGGATCTGAACATGAGGCAAAGATGATGGTTGGAGCTTATAAAGGATTATGATTGCGAGATCCATTACCATTCGGGCAAGGCCAATGTGGTGGCTGATGCCCTTAGCCGAAAGGAGAGGCCCAAGCCAATTCAGGTGGAAGCATACCAACTGATCATGACCTCTAATGTAATGAAGCAAGTCAAGGAGCTTCAAGATGAGGCATTAAAAGAAGATCATCTTAACTCTTAACGAATGAGAGGTCTGGTTGGGGAATTGGGTGAAAACGCACTTGGTGTTAAACTCGATTGGACGAGTGTGGATTCCTCGTTTAGGGATATATGGGTGAAGATAATGGATGAAGCCCACAAAACTCGATACTCCATCCACCATGGTGCCACAAAAATGTATCAAGATATGAAGAAGGATTATTGGTGGCCGGGTATGAAGTGCAATATGGTGGGGTATGTGAGTAAGTGCCTTACTTGTTTGCAAGTGAAGGCCGAGCATCAAAAGCCGTATGGGAAGATCCAACCCTTAGATATATCGGAATGGAAGTGGAGCACATCACCATGGATTTCATAACGAGTTTCCACATACTTCGAAAGGGTACGAGGCCATATGGGTGATTGTCGACCGTCTGACGAAAAGTGCTCACTTCCTACCGATCCGCGAGACATATTTATCTGAGAGGTTGGTGGATCTATTCATCAAGGAAATTGTAACTCGTCACGATGTGCCTGTGTCTATTGTGTATGATCATGACACCCGGTTACCTCTAAATTCTAGAAGAAATTCATGATACCATGGGACGAGGTTACATATTAGCACGACTTATCATCCCCAAACTGATGGTCAGTCAGAAAGGACCATTCAGACACTGGAAGACATGCTTCGGGCATGTGTGATTGATTTTGGGGGAAGTTGGGATGACCATTTACCGTTAGCTGAATTCTCATACAACAACAGCTATCATGCCAGCATTGGTATGCCACCATACGAGGTGTTTACGGTAGGGAGATGCAAAACATATGTTTGTTGGGGTGATATTGGTCAGAAAGAATCGGGGAGCGTCGAGGTAATCGAGGCTACAACTGAGAAACTTGAGAAGATTAAAGCCTTCATGAAGGCAGCCAAAGAGAGACAGAAGTCATATGCTAAACGACGCAACTGATTGCGTTCCAGGTGGGTGACCGGGTTATGTGAAGGTCTCACCTTGGAAGGGTATTATCCGATTCAGAAGCGGGCAAGTTGAGCCCAAGATATATAGGCCCATTCCGAATCATTGCTCGAGTAGGAGAGGTGGTCTATAGATTGGAGTTACCAGATGATTAAGTGGAATCATCCGACATTCCATGTATCTCACCTGAGAAAGTACTTAGCGGATGAAACAGATGGTTCCACTACAAGACATCAAAGTAGATGAAAGGCTCATTATGTGGAGCAACCAGTGGCAATCATCGATCAAAGAGAAAGACTGAGGAATAAGGTGGTTCCTCTTGTGCGTGTACAGTGAAGCACATGAAGGGATCCGAATCTACATGGGAAACTGAAGAGGAGATGAGGCAGCATTATCCTCGTCTGTTTGAGGAATAACAGGTTTTCGAGGACGAAAATATATAAGGGGGTGGACTTGTAACACCAGTTTATTTTAAAAAAGACAAGAAGGAGGAATAAAAGAAAGAAAAGCAATAAAGTCCAAGTGTAGGGACTAAAAGTGTCCAAAAAAAAAGGAAAAGTCACAAAAGTTGGTGTAAGGTGGCATGGCCACTCACCCACTTGCTCTCACATCCCATTTTCATATCGGTTTTAGAGCGAGAGAGAGCAGGAAACTCTGTTGAAGAAGCAATAGAGAAAGTGAATTCAAGGTAAGAATTCAAGGTTTATATATCTATACGGGTTTTATCCTGGTTATATGCTTATGTCTTATGTGTTTGTGTATGTACTCGAGTGTGTGTAGTGTGTGTTTGGTGATACATGTATGTCCCTAGATCATGGTATGTGATGTAATAGATCTTGTTTGGTATGATTAATGAAATGATACTGATAGTCTGTTAGTTATAATGTTTAATAGTTCATTAATGAGTCGTGACTGAATTGATTGGGTTGATGATTATTTGAATGGTTGCACATTATGTTATATTAATTAACTAAAACATTCAATCTTAACTTAATGAAGTTCCCATGCGAATGGCTCATGCGAATGAACCATACACATGAAGAACTTCACACGATTGACTCAGTCGCATGACTGAACCAGGAGACTGGATCAGTCATACGACTGTACATAAGATTGGCTCAGTCGCACGACTGAACACTCAGTCGCACGAATGAACCAACCGCATGGTTCAATCGCACGACTGAACCAAACTAATGGTTCAGTCGCACGATTAATAGTACCAACCTATAAATACAACTCAATTCATGAAAAATAAGACACTCGATCAAGTACGATTCCAGACGAACCCTAGCCGTCCAGAAACCTTCCAAATCGTTCTCCAAGTTCATAGAACACATTAGATCGATTCCTTATCGTTTCTAACGTTAGTTTCAATCCTTGATTGATTCTTCGTGTGTTCTCACTGATTGGATCGCCAATCAAATAGGATTCCGCACTTTTGATCTGGTTTAACGTGATCTCTAGGTATTTTCGGTCAAATACCAGGTCCTAACAAGTGGTATCAGAGCTATTGGCTCTGATTACGTGTTGATTCAATCAAGATTTCATAAAGGTTGTGTTTTTGCACTAAAAACGCAATCTTTGGCATCAAAAATGATCTTGGAAGTTCCCTGCTCATCGAAGTTTGGTTTCTACGAACTTAGGCGATTAGAATTGTGAAATTTCGAATCTTTACGGCTGAAACCCGTCAAACCTAGAAATTTTCGCAAAACAGCAGCTTCAGTCGCACGAGTGACTCATTCGCACGACTGGACTCCATTCGCATTGCTCATACGCACGATTGGACCTAGTCGCACCCTCATTCGCCGACTGAACCGTTCGTTCGCATAGCTATCGCACCAGAGTCATTCGCCCGACTGAACCAATCGCCCATTCATTCACACGATTGAACCAATCGCAGAGCTTATACGCACGATTAGCTCATTCGCATCCTTTAGTCGCATCAGTGAAAGTTGTTTGATTAGATTATAAGTTTATCGTCATGGAAGATCAGATGTCAGCCTTACTGCTGGGAAGGACTCAAGGATACAGAACCTGCTGTTGCTGAGAGTGAGGTGGGGAATCACAATAAACCACCAAAGCTTTTGACTTTAGATGAGTTTCCCCACTGGAAACAACGTTTTGAGATCTACCTTAATGGAGTAGATCCTAATCTGTGGGAAGCCATTGAGATAGGTTATAGTACACCGGTGGGAGCTGATGGAGTTAACTAACATTAAGCGGGATGACAGACGCACAGAAAGTAAAGTACAATGCAGAGAAAAGAGTTTATGCATTGATCACTCAGTCTATCCCCAAAGACATATTCCCAGTATTCAGAGAACAAGCAGTCCAAGAAACTGTGGGGGGCTAGAGAAGAGATATGATGGTAATGCATCATTGAAGGCAATCAAGGCAAAGGAGTTAAAGAAGGAATTCGATAACTTCTCATCAATTGGTAATGAAAGTTTGGACGAAGTCATAGACAGATTCTACCACTTGATGAGCGAATTGCATACACATGGAGTGGCTACTACCATGGAAGAGAAAGTAAGCAACTTCGCAGACGGGTTGCCTGATAAGTGGGCTACATTCGTGTCTAACCTGAGACAGAATGGAATCCTTGTAAAGCTGGATATAAATGACTTCATTCTTAAGTTGCGAGAAGAAGCACTAAGGATGAAGTATAGAGCTCAGAAGTCTTCGTACACACAAAATCCAGCTTTATACAACGCCACGCCTCAAGCTAAGACATCTGGAGCACCCCTCCAGACTGCTTTTGTGTCTAGCTCGTCAGGTCCTCACATGCTTCTCCTTCTGGATCAGACACGTCTGGGTCATCATGTACCCATCATATTGGATCAGAAGCAAATGCTACCAAACTGAAGATCGAGAACCTCGGTAATGTGACCGTGGAAGTAGCTCGAGAGCATATGGATCTTTTAGCAGCAGTGGTTCATTCATATGATGGACTTGTTGCCAGGAAGATTGGAAACTGCCATCTGGCAGATGAGGACTACGACAGGTGGATGAGATGGAGCTTGAGAATGGATATCATGTGGGCCTTAGCAAGTGCTGTCCGGAGGGCGAAGAAGTTTGTGAAAAAGACTGGACAGAACTTGGTTGCTACTAAGGACACCACCTTTGGCTTCGACAAGAGTAAAGTGACCTGCTTTAACTGTGGTGAGAAGGGCACTTCAAAAGAGAATGTGTCAAGCCAAAGAAGACGGGGGAATGGGAACCTGTTCTCATCTTTACTCGCCAAGACAAGCAAGCCTCTAGTTCTACTTCATCAAACAAGGATCCAAAAGCCTTAACTGCTCATGATGATAAAGGACAGGATTGGAGTTTCAGGTTTGTCTCACCAGGAGAATCTAACATTGCCAGTGTTGAGGATTTGATGATGATTCTGCGAGTGAAGGTGATATAGCAGTTGAGATAGCAATGTCACATAGTGAAGAAACACTGCAGCCGAGGTCAGTTACAAACCAATTGAGGATTTTCCACATCAGAGACAGAAAAGCCAGAATCACCAGAACCAGAATCATCTGATGTTGCACTGATGGCTAACTCTTCTGAACCAACTCAGGTAAGTACCACTACCAAATTTTTATAACCATGCTTGTTCGATTGTGACACTTTTAGAAATAGCATAGATGAAAAATTTATTAGGTTATTAGATCATAATGATAACTTAGTAAAAGATTTACGTCTGTGCACTGAGGCTAATAGAGTACTAAAACAAAATGAGCATAGTTATAAAGAAAGATAGACCTATTGACTAAACAACTTAGGGAAACCGAAGTAGTGGCTTTAACCAAGCAAATGACATTAGGTACTATCTAAACTCCCTAGAAGACACTAAGAAAACAAAAGGCGTTCTAGAAGTTGAAGTTAATTCATTAAAACAGAAACTGCATAGTTGGACTAGTTCTTCACACATAGTTCAACACTTAGTGAGAGAAAGGAATAACGGAGGGATTAGGCTACAAAGTGGTTCCACCACCACCTGAGACCTTGATGAACACTAAGTCTAGACCAGTAAATAATAACCCCATCAAGGATCATGTGGTGACCACTCCTCTTGTTACTGATCCAGACCCCCATGTTCATCTACTGAATCTGGTCAGAAACAAAAGGAGTCACTTCAAAGGCAAAGGGTAATTGCCTTGTGTTAATCTGGAAAATGAATTTGAAAAAGTTAACTTAAAGTCAGGGTCAAACAAAGTCAAATCAGAACCTAAAAGGACTTCAAATGCTACTTTTTCACATGCTTCAAGTCAAAAACCATTAACCAAAAAGTGAAACAGGTTAAAACAGTAAATTTTGTTAAACCAGAGAAAACATCAAACATACAAGAGTCAACCTAAAGTGATTGATGTACTAGAGTGTCACGTACCTCTCCACAAAGAAAGTTTACTCATAAAGTTGATAGCAGAGCGTGCTACAACTGTGGAGAATATGGACACATTGCTTCCTACTGTATTTTTATCAGACACCTAGGAAGAAGATTGAACTTCAGGACTCAAAACCTAAGTCTTCTAAGAGGATCTCTTTAACTCCACCTAGAAGAGCTAGTGAACCTAAAGTCCAACCTGTAAGCCAGATGACTGTTTATCATAAAAGGCATTGCACAAATCTGGCTTATGGAAAGAAAAGTCAACTCATGTCTGATACTGATAACAAGAAGGAACCTGAGCTACCCTCACCCTCTAAGGGTCAATGGGTGGAGTTATGATGTGTGATGCCTCTGGGAAACCCAAGACAGTCAAAGCTTGGTTCCTAACCTAAACTAATTCATTTACTTTGTATGTGCAGGTGTTTGATACAGTGCTGAGACTAACACGTGGATTATAGACAGCGGAGCATCCAGGCACATGACAGGAAATAGAGACCTTTTATCTAACGTCAAACAAATAAAAGGAGGGCATGTTTCCTTTGCAGGAAACAAAGGAGGCTATATCACAGCTCAGGGAGAAGTGGGAAATCAGAAAGTTAAGTTGATAAGGTGAACTACGTTCAACAACTTCAGAACAACTTACTTTCTGTTTCCCAAATCTGTGATAAAGGATTTAAAGTCATCTTCGTAACCAGAAGTGTTACGTGCTAAAGAAATAATATATGATCCCAGAGGACCAAGTTCTGATGACTGCTTAAAGATATAAAGACCTTTATGTCTTGGATCTGTTAACAGCTGCCACAACGGATCATGAGGTTCAAGGGTTTTTATCTAAAGCTACTGAGAAGGATTCAATCTCAGGGCATTGGAGAATGGGACACATAGTCAAAGGAATATGAATCATTTGATTCAGAAGGATTTAGTGAGAGGAGAGTGAATGTCAAGAACTTCCAACTTCCTGACTTTTGTGTGTAGCTTGCAAGAAGGCAAACAGACAAAGAAGGCTCATACGGAAAAGAAAGTTATTCAATAGAACTTCCTCTTGAGCTTCTTCACATGGATCTGTTGGTCCAGTTAGTACAAGGAGCATTGCAGGCGACGTGTATGTTTTGTGGTCACTGATGACTACCAAGGTTCACTTGGGTAATGTTTTGAAATCCAAATCAGAAACTTTGGAGACATTCAAGGAATTAGTAACCACACTGGAATCACTCTACAAGCTAAAAGTTCGACAAATACGCTCAGACAACGGGACAGAATTCAAGAATCAAGGGATGGAGGCATACTGCCAAGGAAAAGGGAATTGTGCATCAATTTACTTCTGCCTACAACCTCAGATGAATGGCGTTGCTGAGAGAAAGAACAGGAGTTGATAGAGACAGCACGGACTATGCTGGCAGACTCGAAACTGCCTATCCAATTCTGGAATGACGCAGTGGAAAATGCGTGTTATACACTGAATCGAGTCCTAATAGTCAGCGCCACGGGAAGACATGTTATGAGCTACTTCAAAGACGCAAACCGAATTTGGAGTATCTGAACCTTTTGCGCACCGTGTACACTTCTGAAGAAGACACAAAGAAGAAAATCGTGAGAAGGCAGTTGAAGGAATTTTTAGGATACAACATACCGAACAAGCGAGGTTAACAATAACTCAACGGGTCTTGTAGAAGTGTGGTGGTAATGTCGATATTCAGAGATATACCACACAACTACAGGCAAAGGACCTGCATACTTCTTCGATTATGATGGATTCTTCAAATCCTTCAACCTCCTCTCTCTCGCCTCGGATGATGAGTTAGCTACTAGGATGATGTATGATATTCTAAATACACCTCTAGCACAACAGGGAGAATCATCTACTCAGTCAGAAGGGGTAGTCGATGACAGTGACTCTCTTCTGAAGATGGAACTGAAGTAGATGACCAGAACGTCAGGAGGACCAGGTTCCAGTTCCTGAAAGTCCACAAGCACCCATAAGTGATGCCCCGACTTCGAACCTCAAACTCCAATCTCCTCAGATACAGAACAAAATGTTCACAATCTTGGTTCGGAGGGACTGTGCCGACTACTCCAGGATCACGACTAAACGTCTATCATCCCCTTGACAATGTTATTGGAGATGTCCGATCAGGAGTACAAACCCGAAATCAGCTATACTCAGCTGATTACGCCTCAGTTATGGAGAAGGGTTACATTCATGACGGTGCTTATCGATGTTTTGTTCGCAGGTTGAGCCAAAATATGTCAGTGAGCACTAAATGATGAGGCGTGGGTGAGTGCCATGCAAGAAGAACTTCTGCAGTTTCAGAAGTTAGGTGTATGGACTCTGCTTGATAGACCGAAAGGTGCTAAAGTCATTGGCACAAATGGGTACTAAAATGCAGAAGGATGACCAAGGAGTCATTATCAGGAACAAAGCTCGACTGTGGTGTCAAGGTTTTCGCCAAGTCGAGGGGATTGACTATAATGAGGTGTTTGCCACCCGTGCAAGGATGGAAGCTATTCGTATCTTCCTTGCTATGCATCGTACATGAGATTAAAGTCTACCAATTAGATGTGAAGAGTGCATTCCTTCATGGGGAAATCAGGGAAAACAGTCTATGTAAGTCAACCCGAGGGATTTGAAGACCTTATCATCGGGATAGAGTTTACAAGCTCGACAAGCTTTATATGGGCTTCATCAAGCTCCTCGAGATTGGTATGAGAAACTCTCGACTCATCTTGTGAAACACGGCTTTCGCAAGGGAGTCATTGACTGTACATGTTTATCAAAGAAAAGGATGGGGACCTACTGCTTGTACAGATATATGTTGATGACATAATCTTCGGGTCAAAGAACGAAGAGTATGCAAAGAGTTTGAAGCAGTGGGAAGAAAGAGTTCGAGATGTGTGCGATGGGGGAGATGAAGTTCTTTCTCGGGTTACAGGTTGATCAAACACCTAATGGATCTTTCTACATCAGACCAAGTAGTAGGAGACATTCTCAGTCGCTTTGACATGGAGGAATGCTTCTGCTGCTGGACTCCACTTGCTACAAATCATGATATAGCACCTGATGAGAATGGAGATCTTGTAGATGCCACTATGTACCGAGGAATGATTGATCCCTAATGTATCTCACTGCCTCAAGACTGATATCAGGTATGCTACATGTTTATGTTCCAGATATCAGGCTAAACCTAAGGTCAATCATTGATGGGGTCAAAAGGATTTTTCGCTATCTAAAGGGTACACCCACACTGGGGTTGGGTATCCTCATGATGACGATTTTGAGCTCACAGCGTATAGTGACTCGGACTATGGAGGCTGTAAAATGAACTACAAGTCTACATCAGCGGGGTGTCAATCTTTGGGAGAAGATTAGTTAAAGGCAGTGTAAGAAGCAGACATCGGTTGCATTGTCAACCTGTGAAGCTGAATGTGGCGCTGCAAGTTGTGTTCACCAAATCATTTGGATTCAACAGCAAATGCGGGATTACGGTTAAAAATTCTCATCTACTCCTATTTTTATTGAACTATGCTGCAATTGCAGTAACCAAAAATCCGGGCTTCAAAATCCTAAGACCAAAACACATCGGTATTAAATACCACTTCATAAGAGACTGTTTTGGAAAGAATTAATGATGTGGTTTAAATTAATACTGACTTTCAACGTGCTGACCTCTATACTAAAGCCTTTGATTAACCACGTTTTCAATATTTGCTAGAGGTCACGGCGTTAAAAAGAAAGTGAGGTAATTCCTTGATGAGAATAATGTGTAGTCCGATGTAGTTTTGTTAAAGTTTATTTTATTTATGTTATTGTTTTTTTCTTTTTGTCTGTTATATTTAAACTCATGTTATTTTGCTGTTATTAAAATCCAAAAATAATAAATCCGCAATGATTTTAGTATTTTAGGGGGAGAATATGTCAGCAAGTAACATTAATAAAAAAAAGAGGAGAGGGGGGGAACGGGAACTAGCTGAAGTGAGGTAGATTGTGTTTGTGATACCGATTCAATACCTTTGGAAAATGATAGTACACAGGAACAAATCAAGAGGGACTCTCAAATTTAAGTTTTGAAAAGATGCAAAAGTTCAAAGTATAAGTCTGTGTAGTCTAAGCAATATAATAAGGGAAGATGATAGAAAACTGGCAACTCCTAAGGTGACACAAAGAAGTAGACTTAGAGGCTGCTTAGACCACAAATGATATGTTGGTAGATTCAACACAATAGACAATTAGACCTGATTGGTGATTCAAGATCAAACTAAGGTGTTCAACTGACTGTGGGCTTCCATCTTATCACTGGTTAACACAATCAAATATATTCCAATAAGGGGTATTGAGCATTTAAATGCCACAAAAGTGTGCGGATGACCATAATTAGAGCAAAGCAAGAAAAAAAATGAAAGACACAATGCAATAAAGCTAATGACTTATGTTGTTGGTGCATATTGTGTCAAATAAAATAAGTGCTCTAACAAGGAGATAGGTTGTGTGCCTCTCTGATGTGCGATGGCACTGACCTGAGGATAAGCATAACCTAGATATCTAGAATTCATTGTTGTGTTGCCACTCTCTGCTGTGCGATGGCACTGACCTGAGGACAGGCTTCTCTTTGAAAACTCTAAGAATAGTCTCTTCTTGCAAACAATACCCGTAGACCACTCAAACCTCTGAGGAATGTTGATTACCATATAAGTGTGGGATCCACAAATGTTAGCTGAAATAATTAAACCTAAATCTGTCACCAGTCTGCGTCAAAAGTTTGTGTATGGATTAAGTGGACAAACATACTGACAATCTTAGTGGCTACATTCTCAGAGTTCAAATCAATGTGAAAATCTAAGAGTTTCAGTATGACTTCCTTAAGTTGCTAACGACTCTGGATGAAAACCGAGAGAATTTAGCATCAAAAAGTTTAATAACAAGTCCCAAATGATTTGATGTTCCTGTATGATTCCAAAATTGAATTGGTCCAGATATGATCAATCTAAGTTGAAGCTGTCTACTCCCAAACCAAATTCTGTAGATTTCCATCTTAGGGTTTTATCTCTCACAAAAAGTCCAAAAATAAACTTTAGTTGTGTAGTTAGTTTAAGTTTCTATGTTTATCTTTTAATTTGTGGTCTGTCGGACTACATCAGGGAAATCAGAAGGAAATTAACTTACCTAAAAGGGTCATGTCTGAGATGGCCACATGTTTTCAAAATTTAAAAGGTCACGTCTGAAGTGACTGAATTGGTTAAGATCTTACAAGTTATTATCAAAAGTGAAAGGGTCTTAACAGTAAAGGTTCAAAATGACGGTAAACTCACAAAGTGTGACCCATTCGCACTAGTGGATCATGGTTATCGACCAACTATGCGAATGGCTTCCAATCGGCGAATGGACATGAAAATGATCCATTCGACCGAATAGAAGGGGTGAGAATGAAACAGTAGACCGACTGAGGCTCAGTCGGTCAACTAAAGAGGCGAATGAAGGAAAACCGAATGAGTCAGTCGACCGACTGAGACTCAGCGGCCGACTGAATGCGATTGACTAGGCCAATCGTAGGACTGAGACTCAGTCGCGCCGATTGAACTGAGCGAATGAGGCAGTCGGCCGAATGAACCTGGGTCAGTATTTAAAGGGCCTCACTCGATCGCATCTCACTCATCACTCCCATAGCACCACGAATCGCGTTCTTTACCGTTACTCTGTCAAAATTGCCACAGATTCTGATTTACATTGCTGTTAAGTTTCTTTAATTCGAGTGACGTTTTACAGGTACACTACTTTGAATCCTACCAAAATCAGCACATTACCGACCTACAATAGAGACAACGATTGAATCAAGAACCGAACTGAGAAATGACCTAATCACCTATGTAATTTAAGCAAAATGTTAAAATTGAGTTTAATAGGTTATAGTGACAAGTAGACGAGGCTAATGGACCATTAAACACTGTAAAGACTTAGATTGGTAAAGATTCGACCCACAGGCGATCGAACAGTGGGGCAAGCGACTAGTCGTTCGAATGAACTCCAATCACACGAGTGAACCATACGATTGGATCTTTCGACCGAATGAACCCCCCGAATGAGTCCAATCGGCCGATTGAACTCAATCGCATGTCTCAATCGGCCGATTGAACTCAATCGCATGTCTCAATCAGCCGATTGAACTCAATCGCATGTTTCAAACAACCGAATGACTCCAGTCGCATGACTCATTCGCATGAATGAATCTGAATGGAAGTGAAACACCACACTTAGAACTGAATTCCAATGTATTATGTACTAATGATCAGGTGTTTTGTGTTTCAGGAAAAATGGCTGACCGATGGTCTCTTAATCCAAAGCACAACATATGTGCCCATTTGGACCACACGACACGAAACGGGGCCAAGTTCTCCGATATTATAGCCTTCCTCAAAGTTCACGGATACATAAGGCTATATCTACGCCCTGCACACCTTACAAATCACTACACCAGGCATCTGGGAGAATGCCTCAGTGGATCGTTCTCGTGAGCCAACAGCATCAGAAGCACCATTTTGGGTCAAGCTATCGACATTACCGCCACGGACATCCAAAGAATCCTTGAGTTGGGGATGACTCTACTCACCCCACTAAGTACATCCATTGACTGTGAGAGGGTGTTTTTCTCCGAATCAAGTATGCGGGGGACATTAACTCGGGGGTGCTAAATAAGAGCAACCTGTGCCCACAATACAATATCTGGCACATGTGATTCTTAAGTGCATCGCTTCGAGAAGGGGTGGTTTCGATGACCTATCAGATCAGATACAGAATGCCTTCGTGGCTCTGGTGCTGAACCACCCTTTCAGCTTCTCTAATATGATCTTTGCTTTTGGTAGAAAACATTGAAACAAAAGGGAAAGAAGGTTTTTGTATGTATCCACGATTTCTTCAGATGATATTCAATGAGAAGCTGCCTCAGCTCCCCAAGGAAAGTCACGATGCAGTAACTTTGGAACTTATGGAGAGACACTACTTTGGGTAGGATGGTGGTGTACCGGGGCAAGCAAGTTAAGTCCCAGGAAAGAGGTGATTGGCCACTTAGCATATGAAAGTTATGTGGCCACCGGGGAGACGCCAATGGCGTCACGAGGACAGTGACTCCGACGTGGAGCCAATTGTCCTCCCTACTGATGATTGAGGATGACAGTGGGGATGATGCTATTCCATCCAGAGGCACTGTGTCTGATTCTGTTCCCTCGGTGTCTGTATTCACCTGCTGAAGTAACTGAGTCAGCAGGATTTCATCAAGATTTTGTTCTTAACGAGGAAGATAAGGATGAATCTGATGAGGAGCCACTGACCCGAAACTGTGGGAAGGAAAGTTGTTCCCACAGAACATGGGTTAAGAGTTGTTGGTGAACAACCGAGAGGCTCCGGAGATACAGAAGCTGACCCAACTTATGCTCCGGGGTCCTCGGCGGGATTGTAGGGGAGCATCCACCTCGAAGGGAACGAGAGAGAAAACGGATGGCTCAACCCCATCGGCAGGACCCTAAGACAGAAGCATAGGGTAACCTTTATCACTACCACATCCACCATACCTTCCATCACTACCACCTCTTCAGACCACACATCCCCACCATATCTTCCACCACAGCACAGCACTGCTTCCCTCCACCACCACATTCTTCACTCCCTCATCACTGACCACCACAAGACAGACCCCAGCCACCACTACATCATTCACCCACACTCACCACCACTATCATCCCGACCTGACCCGATATTCTCCACCACCACCACCACCACTAGCCACCAACCGAGCCCTCAGCCTTCCCTCACAACCTATAGATCTCCTCTACCTCCAATCGGGTAAAGGAACAGTGTCGGCGTTAAATAGAATGGGTGTGCGATTGCTGGCGGCTGATGAGGAAAAGACGACTCAGATCCGCAGCTTTACGACCTGACTGCTGCACAATCGCATAAAAATTGCAGAGAGGATCGAGTAATTGAGGAGCAGGCCCAGCAATTGGCTGTAGAAACACTCAGATGGACCAACTCCGAGCTCAAAGTGTCGCAGCAGGTAAGCAAATAGAGGAGTTGGAAAAAGCTAAGAGGACCATTTTGCTAAAATTGAAAGGATCAAAGGAGGAACCTTTAAAGATAGGGATGGAGACCAGAGATAATGAGATGATGATGATGATGATGATGATATGATACTGATGAGAGAAAACCGAAGAGTGGTGTGCAGATGAAGACCTAAAGAAGGAGAAGCAGCTGAATATGTCTCAGCCCCAGGGCAAGAGAAGAGAACAAAAACAAACAAGATGAGTCAGCTTCTGCTTCTGCATCTTCACATGAGAGTCTAGCATTCAGGATAAAAGTAAATAGTAGATGTTTATGTATTTATTACTTTTGTATTCTGTATTGAAAAACCATGTACTAAAGGTTTATATTAAGTTAATGCATTTTGTTTGATAAATTACTAATGATTTGAGTGTGAAATGTGTAAATCAAACAGATCCAAAGTACCACAGAGATGAGTTTGATATTGCTCCCCTTCAACAGGTCAAGTCTCAACTCACAATGATTCTTGATCTGCAAGGGATTGTCAGAAGGTTAGTGAGTTATACCCCTGAAGAAGGTGAAATAATTCACGACCTATCTAACGAGCAACTGGCAGAGATGTTCAGACTCAATCCTGATGACATTGTCAAGGATGCTCCAACAGTTGATTCAACCAGTGACGACGAACTACATGACGTTGATGAAGTTGAGGTTGAAGATATTGCTGCTGAAGAGTACCCTCAGTACGCTGACAACGAGGGTAATGTGGTCCCCAATCTGGGTGAGTCCCTAGTCAGTGATATGTTTGAGGTACTAGACAAGATGGAGCAGGAAGCAGGAAAGACCGAAGGAACAGCCCAAGCCTCAAACGATGACGTATACATTCGAAAGGCTGAGTGGGCTGAATGTTTTAAAGAAGTCAGAGCCCAACGTGCTGCACCGAAGAGGGTTGCCTACACCAAGTTCTACAGCGTCAAGAAACATCTTACGGTGTCAGGCAGGATTATAGCATGGGCATATTTTGATGATCTTAACGTATATGCCGTTAAAAGGGAAAAGGGCATAGAGTACTTTAGATTTCCACATGATCTAAAGACTCTACCAGGATTTGAGCTCAACCAGCTGGCCAAATTGAAGCTGTTGTATGCTGACCCGAGAAAGATGTCAGGCTGGTTTGAGGCTGCCCTAAAGAAAGAGTACCACACCAGGTGGATTAACTTCAGACCTCAACAACCTACAAGGTATATTAGAAGGTCTGAGATGGATGCCATCACTGGAAAACCAAAAATTGTGTTGAAGTGGAGTCCTCCGCGCACTATGTCGAGAATCCCTCTCAGGGAAATGCCACAGGACTTCATTCCACATTTCAAATGGTGGTACTATGATTGGAGAACTGCTGAAGCTGTCATAGTTCTGAACAAAGGGGACCAAATGGATACCATCAGGGTATTCGACCCAATGTGGCTAACCAACTTGTCTGCTAATGATGTCTATTCATTATACAAGTGGCCATTGTTCTATGACACACAAGACATTGTACAAGCCCTCCAGTTCCAAAATGTTATACGACTTTGCTTCGCGTTTGATATTCACGCAGGAGTCACACAAGAGGACAAGTACAAGAAATATGAGGAGGTAATGAAGAAAACAAGACATTAGAGAGATCTAGGTCCAAGGGGGAGTTTGTTGATACATGTATGTCCCTAGATCATGGTATGTGATGTAATAGATCTTGTTTGGTATGATTAATGAAATGATACTGATAGTCTGTTAGTTATAATGTTTAATAGTTCATTAATGAGTCGTGACTGAATTGATTGAGTTTATGATTATTGAATGGTTGCACATTATGTTATATTAATTAACTAAAACATTCAAACTTAACTTAATGAAGTTCCCATGCGAATGGCTCATGCGAATGAACCATACACATGAAGAACTTCACACGATTGACTCAGTCGCATGACTGAACCAGGAGACTGGATCATTCATACGACTGTAACATAAGATTGGCTCAGTCGCACGACTGAACACTCAGTCGCACGAATGAACCAACCGCATGGTTCAATCGCACGACTGAACCAAACTAATGGTTCAGTCGCACGATTGAATAGTGCCAACCTATAAATACAACTCAATTCGTGAAAAATAAAGACACTCGATCAAGTACGATTCCAGACGAACCCTAGTCGTCCAGAAACCTTCCAAATCGTTCTCCAAGTTCATAGAACACATTAGATCGATTCCTTATCGATTTTTAACGTTAGTTTCAATCCTTGATTGATTCTTCATGTGTTCTCACTGATTGGATCGCCAATCAAATAGGATTCCGCACTATTTGATCTGGTTTACACGTGATCTCTAGGTATTTCCGTCAAATACCAGGTCCTAACAGTGTTTGGTGGGGTTTTTAGGTGCTTGAACTCAGTTGCAAAAGGGTTGAAGGAAGAAACACCAAGTTGCACCAGGTGAGTTTCTAGACCCTGGTTTTTACTTGTTTTAAACTCTCTTTGGGGCTGAAAACGTATTAAAACGATTTTTAAAGGTTTATGTATGTATACCCGTATGTATTATGCATGTTGGATGTTGATTCTTGAATGCTTATAGGTTATTCATGTTTAGAATAGCCATGATAAGCTTAGAACAGACGGGTTTGATGATTTGCTTTGAAAACATACTAGAAATATGTTACACAGAAGGTTCATGCGCCTAGATAAGGCTCATGCGCCTGAAAATGCCATAGAAGGATTTTAGTATAACCCATGCGCCTGAACAGTAGCCCATGCACCTAAAATTGCCTTAGAAATGTTAAGTATAGCCCATGTGCCTAAACAGTGGTCTATGTGCCTAGAAATATTAGTCAGACGTCTAAGTGTAGGGCCATGCGCCCAAGTGGCCCATACGCCTAAGTGTCCATGCGTACGAATAACCCATGCATCTAAGTGTTCATACGCCCGAATAGTGTCCAGGCGCCTGAATAGTTCATGCGCCTAAGTGATAAAATGATTAAGTGTTGGCTGATGCGCCTACATAGTGATGAAACACCAAACAGGGCTCATGCGCCCAAATAGTGTCAAAGCGCCTAGACACTTAGAAATTTTTACAGAATTTTTGGGAGTCTGTGCTTTTAGGGTTTTGGCTGAGGTTTGACTAGGGCTTATTTATGATGATGTTCCATGCATGATTATGATTGTTCCTTATTATTATTATTGCTATTATTATTATTACTTATAGTGTGTGACTTTACATGGTATGTTTATTATCGTAACGTAAAGTATATTGTAATAATAAAGAGAAAGAGAAATAAAGAAAAGAAGAGGAACATTAATAAAATGTTAACAAGTCTTGCAAGCTTACAAGAGTGACACGACCATGTTGTCGTTAGCTCGACCGTGTTGCGGGTTAGCTACCCCATATTGCACACGGGACCAGGACCTTTGCAGCGTATCCTGGGTGATTGGGTCGGCCTTGCATACAGTAACAGAACCGTTTTGAGGGATATAGATGGCCCATCACCCGTTTTCCACCGCGCATACAGTTTGGGGTATTGCTCATTGGTCCATACAGAAAGTGAAAGATAAAGATAAAAGATTAGAAAACATGCAAGGCATACAGTAAAGAGAACGAACAGTATATGTTCATATAGTTAATGTGTGCTCGCATATACAATAAAGAGTTGTATTTCATAGAAAGAGTATTTTCATATACAACATACAGAAAGTACTTTATTACTTTTAAAACTAGAGCTCACTCAGCAACGCTGACTTTTATACGTTTTCAGTTGGCAGGTATTTATTGCTAAGGATGGCACGAGGGTGAAGCTACTCGGCAGGGAAAGACTGACATCCATTCATAATTTATGTTGTTGTTGTTTTGTAATCCAGTAAAACAATTCTTTTGTAATCAGTTAAACGATGATGTATTGCTCAACAACAGTGGTTCAAATGAAATGAATAGTTTTTGATAAATTATTTTCGCTGCTTAAGTTTGTATAATTATAATGTTTAATGTTTTAACTATTGTGATTGATCAACTGTGAGGTCTTCGGGAACAGGGCCTTACAATATTCAAGATGGTGCAAGGACATCCAAATGACCTGAGAAAACCAATGAAAGGTTTCCTATTATGCAAAAGTTCATAAGGAGTCTCGCTATGAGACTTAACCACTAAAACTCTGGTTTCCACATAACAGGCAGTGTTGACTGCATCTGCCCAGAAGGTGATGGGCAGCTTAGAGTCTGACAGCATGGTACTTGCAGCTTCAATCAGTGTCATGTTTCTCCTCTCAGCAACATCATTTTGCTAGGGAGTCCTTGGAGCATTGTATTGTCTTGAGATACCTTTTTCATCAGAGAATACATGAAGGATATGGTTCTTGAATTCAGTTCCCAGATCACATCTTATGATTTTGACCTTGTGATCAATATGATTCTCAATCTTCAAGATGAAATTTTTCAAAATCTCAAGAGTCTTATCCTTAGTTCTAAGGAAGAAGACCCAAGTGAATCTTGTAAAGTCATCTGTGATCACTAAACAGTATGAGGTCCTTCCTAGACTCATTACACCAGTGGGGCCAAAGAGATCCATATGTAACAAGTGTAGGGGTGTAGTGATGGAGTTACTTCCCTTAGGCTTGTGAGATACCTTATGTTGCTTCCCTTTCAGGCATGCAACACAGTGGTCATCACTTGTAAACTCTTTCTTTGGCATTCCAATTACCAAATCATTCTTAATCAGTTTATTTATGTTTTTAAAGTTTACATGATACATTCTTTTATGCCATAGGAAAGACTCATCACTATTGGCTTTAAGCATAAAACTTCTCCAGAGGGAGATGTTTCTTGCAAATCCATCTTGTACATGTTCCCTTTCCTGAGGGCTCTAAGCAGAATATGCTCATGAGAAATGACCACCCCGGGCTTGAGAACAATGCACTCATGCTCAGTAAAGAGCATGTTATGACTCTGATCACATAATTGGGATACACTCAGAAGATTGTTACCAAGCTCCTTGACAAAGTATATCTTTTCAAAACTGAGTTTACCATTTGTGACCTTGCCCCTTCCTAGAATGTAACCACCTGCATCTCCTCCAAAGGCAATTGGCCCTCCATCAATCCTTTCAAAGTTCTGGAGTAGGGACATGTTGCCTGTCATGTGCCTGGAACAGCCACTGTCAATGATCTAGACATTTTTGTTTGTCTTTAGTTGTCCCAGCACAAAGAAAATGATTAGTTACATTTGGAAACCCAAGCCTTACTTGTCTTGGGCTCATTTCGAGATACAGAAGGTAATGCAATAGTAATAGATCCGATGGTTGTGCTAGGAGGATCTGAGCTGTTGTTGATGGAGAATTCTTAGTCACTTGGTCTTTCTTAGACTTCCACACCACCTTTGTAGTCTTGTACTTCACCTTCAATACTTCAGAAGCTTTTGATACTTCATAAGTTTTGATAACTAAGCCTTCGGAAGAACCTGCAGACACTGCAGCATACTTTAGTGCTTCGGAAGTATTCCTTCCTTCTGAGACCAATTTTTCATCCGAAAGCAATTTTCCACTTGCCTTCTTCTTAGATTTGGAGCTTTTGAAGGAAACAGATTTTCCTTCCGAACCTTGAATCTTCTTGGAACTCTTAGAACTCTTTGTCTTGGTCATGTGAAGAGTACCTTAAGGATTGTATGGACAATCCTCAGCAAGATGAGCAGTACTTTCACACATGACACACTCAATTTTCTTCTTCCTAAGAGCCTTCTACTGGGAACAAGACTAACTTTGGTCACATCCCCTCTCCACCCTCATCTTTGCAGATGCTGAGACAATTTTTTTGGGCTGGGAACTGTTCTTGGAGTTTGATTGTCCAGGCTGTGCAGTAGTGGTACATAGCTGATCAATCTTCTTCTTGGTACTGAGATGATTTGAACAAGAACCAAAACTCTTAGCAGATGAGTTTAGGTTGATGTCTTCAGTCTTTGCTACTTCAAATCCTGTAGAGATAAACACTTGTTTCTGCTTGGAGTCAAAAGTAGCTTTGATCTCTTGAGCCTTCCTTGCTTTCCTCTTGCTCTTCCTGATCAAGTTCTTTCTCATTGACTTGGTCATCACATTCTTCTTCTTATCCTCAGAAGGATAGTGGCCCTTCTTAGAATCCTCCTCTTCACTCTTATTAGAGGAATTCTTCACTATCACTTCTTCATCCTCTTCACTCAAAGGATCTATGAGAGGAAGCTCATCTTCACAAGTTCCACACCTAGGTGATATTACAGACAAGATTGTGTGTGGAGGAGCTATCTCATTTGATCCTAGTCCCTGCTTGTTTTGATAGCACACTTTGTTGTGCAGGGATGAGGATATCATGTTCTTAAAGGTCTCTTCTTCAAGAACACACTTGTATGCCCTAGCCTTGCTGATCACAAGCTCAGCCTGGCACTCAGTCAGCTTGGTTATGAGATCCTTTATCTGAGTCCTAAAATCTATATGCTCATGTTTTAGAACTGAAATGGTTTTCTCTAAGTCCTCAATCATTAGTTTATAATCATTTTCAGACTTTCTAAAATCAGCTTTTAAAATGTTTAAGGACCCAAGATCAGATCTCATTTCTAAGTTATAGGACCTGTATCTATTAACTTTAGCAATGCATTTTGGGGTACAGAGATGTTCCAATACCTTGGCTTCATCATGATCTGCCATCAGTGCTTGGTTTAGAGAAGCATTTTCCACCTAAAAGCTCCAGTCAAAGCCTCCTTCTTCAACTGCAACAGCAGCCTGCTGCTTTGGCTTCTCATTCTGGGGGGCTTTGTCAGTGTGGTTGGATCTGGACTGTGTTTGGCCACCGTTTGTTCCAGGTACCTTACACTCCCTGGCAAAATGGCCCACCAAGTTACAGTTGTAACACTTGACTTTGCCTTTGTCCAGGCCAAATTTTCCACTGGTTGCATTGCTTGGAAACTTCCTCCCATCCGCTTGTAGACCTTCTTGGCTCTATGAGTGAGAAGAGCCATATGCTGGACTATCTCTATGTACTCCAGATCATCTAGGTAGATACAGTCTAGGTCTTCAAGGGTGAAAAGAAAGCTGCCACAACTTTCATCAGATGACACAAAGGCTTGAGAAGAACTTGTCTCTTGGAATGGGCTTCCTTGGGTGTAGTTCTCCCTTGGTGTCTCTGGAAATGTGATGAAAGGACCCTTAGGTGAGTTGCCAGGGTAGCATATGAGATGATGTTGGGGTTCTATGCTATCCCTTTCAACCACATGTAGGGCTGAACCCATTTGATTGTTGGAATTGCCAGATGAACCTTGCATGTTCATCTCCATCTGGTAGCCACTGAGAATCCCATATAACTTTATCAGAGTAAGAGTTTTCAGATTCTCAGTCCTCTTGATCACCACACAGTAGTGTGTCCATTGCCTAGAGAGTGAGGACATGAACTTCCTTACAATGTCCCTGTTCTCAAGAGGAACTCCTCCATCCACAAGGTATCCACAATCTCAACATTCTTGAAGTATTACTGAGTCATGGTTACACATGTTTTAAAGGTGAAGTTTTCAAACTGCTACTTCAGGAGATCTTTCTTGTTCTCCTTGGCTTCAGAAGAACCCTCATACATCAGTTTCAGTGCATCCCATAACTGCTTAGCTGTTTTGCACTTCTTGAAACCTTTGTATACAGAGTTTGGAAGGGCAGTTTGAAGGGCTGTCATGGCTTTTCTATCAATCTCTACTCTCTTCCTATATTCATCAGAGTAGTTTGCCACATCCTTAGGGATCATACTATCACCAGTAGCAGAAGAAGTGCTAGGTATGAAAGGTCCATTTTCAACAGACTCCCGTATTCTTGAGTCCATAGACCTGATGAAACCTTCCATTCTTAGACACCAGGTATCAAAGTCATCAAGAGTGATCAGCGGGGACTTGTTTATGGTTCCAGTTTCCATATCAGTCTTGGAAATGGCTTCCATTTGAAAAGTTTAGTATTTGCATGTGTGAGGGATCTTAAGATGGTGAGATCTTATATCAAGAGCCTGCAAAGCTTTGATACCAAATGCAGGACCGGTGAAGGGGGTTCACTTACAACACAACAACACAAAGAAGAGATTAACTTAAACTTAAACAAATAGTGAACTAGATTAACCACAATAAAGACACTAAGAACACAAGTATGTAAGAGACAGAAACAAGTACATGGTTTTCAAGAATGTAATATATTGCTTTCTCTATGTTCTATTACAAGTGTTACAAAGCATATCCATAAAGTTACAAGAACATGAGATACTTTTACTACATCCTACAGTCGGCCATACTATGAAAGCCAGCTAGATACAATTGACTAGACTCAAAACAAAATCAATTGTAGAGTCAAAAAGTTAGATTGCCTTTTTGACTTTGTGACTATGACATGCCATAGCTCACATCCTTATCTATTACAAAAAAAGGATAAAGTACATGAAGTAGATTACAGATTCAAGACCTCAATATATAGTTACCAAAAGCATGGACCTTTTCACCAACTCATGTAAGTTGATGACGTTACAAAGATACGGCGGAAAGGTGTCCAGCTTTATGGAATAGTACATCAGATAAAGCATGTTACTAAAAGTCTTCAGAAGAAATCTGTCTTCAAGAGTTGAGGCTTTAAAAGACTTTGTCTCTGAAGCTTCGGAAGACTTCATTTTTGGCTTCGGAAGATATTGGTCTTGGCTTCGGAAGATTTTACACTTAGAATATTCTTGTTGCATGTGTGAAAGTTCCGAAGCATTCTTCTTCGGTACTGATGCAGCATGCATGCAGAAAGTCTTTGGTTGCTTCAGCCTCTATGCATATTCTCTACAACTTTTAACATAACGTAATCTCTCATATGAAATTCAATTGGTCGTCTACGTTAATCACCATATGAGTTTTGTTGATCTTGAACTGCCTTTAGATGAGCTTTAATTTGATGAATATTTTCATTCGTCTCTTCCACCACTTCTTTGTTTTCAATTTCTATTTGATCGACTCTCCCTAACATATAGGACTACGGAATTTTCTACCATAAGCATTTTAAATGGAGGTATTTCAATTTTCAAAAGATAACTATTATTATACGTGAACTCTGCTAATTGAAAATATTGTCCCAACTTCCATGAAAATCAATAATACACGCACGTAGCATACCCTTAAGAGTTTGAATCGTTATCTCGCTTTGTCTGTCCATCTATTTATGGGTGATATTTTTTGCCAATTATTAATTTGGTTCCCATACCATTTTGAAATTTTCTCTATAATCTTGAGGTAAAACATGTGTTTCTATCTGATAAAATAGATACTAGAATACCATATTTTGTCAACACATCATTAACGTATACTTCTGCCATTTCTTCAAACGGATAGTTTTCACGAATGTATATAAAGTGAACAATTTTTGTCGAATTATTAATGATTACCCATATTGCATAATATCCTTTAGAAGATTTAGGAAGTTTTATCACCAGATCCATCGCAATATGCTCCCACTTCCATAATGGAATCTATAACGGTTGTATTTGTTCATATGGTTTCTAGTGTTCAGCTTTGACTTGTAAACAATTCAAGCAATTTTTAATATATTTAGAAATATCTCTTTTCATTCAGGCAACTAATACTCTTTCTTCAAAATCATTGTACCTCTTAGTCACACCTAGATGAATTGAGTACTTTGACTTGTGCGCCTCACCAATCATTGTTTTAATCTTACAAGTTCAAGGAATCCAATTCGTCTCAAACAACTTTAATTCCTTTATCAGTTTCTTTAAAATCTTGAATTTGACTGATTATTCTTTCTTGTTATATATTTTCCTCTTTTAGTGCATGCATTTGTGCAACTTTATACGAACAAGTGAATTCACAAGCAATTTATACGAAATTGGAGTGTAATTCTCCTTCTTGCTTAAGGCATCAGCCATAACATTGCCTTTACCCTGATGATAAATTATTTTAAAGTCATAATCCTTGACTAACTCTAACCATCATCATTGTTGCATATTCAATTCCTTCTGGTCGAAAAAATACTTTGGACTTTTATGATTAGTATAGATAGTGTAGTTCGTACATACAAATAATTCCTCCAGATCTTCAATGCTAATACGACTGCCACTAATTAAAGATCATAAGTAAGGTAATTTGCTTCATGTGACTTCAATTGTCTTGAAGTATAAGCTATCACCTTCTCTCTTTGCATAAGGACATAAACCAATCCGAGACGTGATGCATTAAAGTAAACTACAAAATCTTCTATTCCTTTTTGCAATGCTAGGATAGGAGCTTTAGTTAACTTTTCTTTCGAAGTTTGGAATGCCTTTTCTTGTTCTAGGTATTATTTAAATTTGGAATTCTCTCGGGTTAGCTTTGTTAACGGGGAAGCTATCCTTGAGAATTATGAATAAAATGTTGATAATAACCGGCTAAACCCAAAAAACTTCTAACTTCAGTTGGAGTATTCGGAGGTGATCATTGCATAATAGTCTCTATTTCAGGAGACCTACCAAAATACCCTCCACCCACTACATGACCGAAGAATCGAACTTCCTGAAGCTAGAATGTATATTTAGAAATTTTGCATATAGTTTCTCTTTTCTTAGAATATAGAGAAACTCACGAAACTATTGAGCATGATCTTCTTTAGTTTGAGAAAAAAATAAGAATATCATTAATAAAAATAATAAGGGAACAATCAAGCATCCCTTTCTCAGTGGCAAAAACCTTACTGCCCACTGTCCTCACTAGTGGCTTCTCATCCGACTCTTCCTCCTCATCTATCTAAAAGTCGAGGTGGATAGGAGCCTACTTGGATCCATTCGGAGCCTCACCGCCTTGACCATCACCATGGTCGTTGTCGTCTTCGTCTGAATCATCAGTTGGTAGCTCAATAGGCTCGACGTCTGAGTCAATCTCATCGTGACGCCACATCTTACGACCAGGCGCCACGTAGTCCTCCCGGGCTAGATGCCCAAACAATCTCCTCACCGGGGGCTTCACCTGCTTACCCCGGTACACCTTCATCCTCCCAAGGGTGGTGTCATCCATAACCTCAAGTGTAACAGCATCATCTCTCTTCATTGGCAGCAAAGGAAGCTTCTGGTCAATAATCATCTGCAAGAAACGAGGGTACATGCAGAAGCCTTCCTTGCCTTTGGCCTCTATATTCTCCACCATGTACGTGAATATCATCCGAGAGAAACTGAATGGATGATTCAGTACCAGAGCCACGTAAACGTTCTGGATCTGATCAAACATCTTATCAAAGCCTCCCTTCCTCGAGGCTGTGCACTTGAGCAGCACATGGGCCAAGTACTTGAACTGGGAGCACAGGTTGCTCTTGTTGAGCACACCTGCATTAATGTCCCCATAGTACTTTATCCGAAGAAAAACCCCCGAACCGTTAGTGGATGCAGCCTAGTTGGAAGTCACCAACATCACCCAACTCTAAAACCCTCCTCAGATTATCCTCGTTGATCTCGATCTCCTAACCAAAAATAGAACTCCGCATGCGATGAGGCTCAGCAGACCTGTCTACTACAGTGCTTTCCCAGAAAGCCTACTGAATCGATCTATATGGTGTGCACGGAGTAGAGATAGCCTTGAAGATTGTCAATCTCCGTAAAAATGTAATAATCCCCGCGAACTCATAAGCGTTCCGGGATGTGACGTCAAGATGAGCACAAAGATTGTGCTTCGTGCTCATAGTCCATCTACTCGTCATGTTTTTGTAACACAATATACATATACGTTGGAAATTGTGTAAATGGATGACATTTGAATTTTAAGGAACATGAATCATTTTGCTCAATCGTGCGAATGGATAATACGACTGAGTCTTAATCGTGCGATTGAGCTTAGTCATACGATTGAGCCTATGAATGGGTTTAGTCGTATATTGTCCCATGCGGTTGACCCAGTCGTGCGACTGAACTCAAACGTATGGTTCATTCGTGCGATTGAGTCAGACGCCCAGCTCAATCGTGCGATTGAAGTTCATCAGCATGTCCATTCGCATGAGTCTCTGTTCGACATTGTTAAATCATTTCTTCGTCTATACGTATTGTTAAACGTTGTGGTTAGACTCATTAGACTCGCAAGCACTCAAAATAACACCAAATATTCTTTAAAATAACGATTTAGTCCATTTTGGTGGTTTATTTTGACATCTTAGTCTCGGTTCTTGTTTTTTACCACTTTAGGTCATTAGGGCTTGATTAAACCAAACATTTTATGCGATTCAGTCACTAAGTACCTGTAGATGAAGAGATTACACATTAGTATCACAATCACACTACAAAATCAATGAAATCGAATTTTGGTAGAGTAACTTTGCTTTCATGCGATTTGGGAGCGATTGAAGGGTGATGAGAATGTGCAACCGACTTCACCCTATTTATACTGATTTTACCTTCAGTCGTGCGACTAGACCTATTCGCAAGCTTCATTTGTGCAACTGGGTCTCAGTCGTGCGACTGGCTCAGTCGGTCACATCCATTCGGGCGACTGGGGTTCAGTCGTGCGACTGACTCATTCGGTCACCTCCATTTGTGCGATTGGTTCATTTTGGTGATCCAATCGCATGAATTGATCCATGCTTATGGTCCAATCATACATCTGGTCCATATGTATGGTTCAATCGTGCAATTGGCTCATACTCATGATCCAATCGTGCGGCTGGTCCATACTTATGGTCCAGTCGTGTGAATGGCTGAGACTTATGAGTTTGACCTCATGCACTTTCAAACACTGAACTTGTTATTTATTGATAAGACATTATGATCGTTGATTATCTCAGACATGACCTTTTTAATTTGAAAAACTTTAGATCACCTCAGCATGTTCCTTTTAACTTAAAACCTGATTGGTCACCTCAAACGTGACCCCTTTTAGTGAGTGATTCACAGATTGAATTCCGATGGATAGTCCAACTTTTACCTACCAAATGACTAAAAATAAATAAATAAAAACAACTAAAAATTTAAAAACAAAACCAACACATATTTTTGTAATTTTGAATGGAGATGGATTTAAACCTATTAGAGTACTTCTAACTGATTTTACTTCCTGAACAGCATAGCTTCAATTCTATTTTATCATTTTTGGTACAATTCATTATAGAATCATATAGGTATATTAGAATCATTTGGGAAACTTTAATAAACTATTTCGATGCTAGATTCTTGTTTTGATTGAGAGTAAATAGAAATTTTAGGAAATCATACTAGAGCTACAATCTACACACAATGATTTTGACTTTCAAGAACTACAGCTCACGATGATTGTCAGTATACTTGTCCTCTCAAATCCATACACAAATTTTTGATAAACATTAGTGACGAGTTAAGGTTTAATTATTTCAACAAGCTTTTGTGGATCCCACGCTTATATGGTAATCAACGTTCCTCAGAAGATTTTTGAGCGGTCTACGGGTATATTTCAAGAAGAAACTATTCTAAGAGCTTTCAAAGAGATGCCAAGCCTCAGGTCAGTGCCATCACATAACAGAGAGGTGCAAGCAACAATGAATTCTAGAATATTTAGGTTATGCTTATCATCAGTGTAGTGCCACCGCATAATAGAGAGGCACACAACCTATCTTCTTGTTATAGCATTTATTTTCTTTATGCACATAAAGCACTAACAACATAGGTTATTAGCTTGATTGCAATTTACATTTTTCCATGTGCTTTGCTCATGTTATATGGTCGTCCGCACACATTTGTGGTGTTTATTTTGCTCTTCACCCCTTATTGGAACTGCTTTGATTGTGTTAACCAAGGATAAGATGGAAACCCACAGCAAGTTGAACAACTTAGTTTGAATTTTAAACCACCAATAAGGTCTACTTATCTATTGTGTTGAATCTACCGACACATTATATAATGAACTAGCAGCCTCTAGGTCTACTTTCTCTATGTTACCTTGGTAGCATACTAGATTTACTATCATTTTTCCTTATATTTTGCTTAGACTTTTCAGACCTAAACTATGAATTTTGCATCTTAATCAATTAAACTCTTTTGAAGTCCCAAACAATCTATTCTCTGTATACTATCATTATCTATAAACGTTGAATCGGTATCACAGATTTGATTACTTTCTTTTTAGTTAAGTTGTCCTTCTCTCTTGTTTTTTAAGTAATTAAATAAAGCAGCTAATTTAATACTAATCTAACCTATTCTCTACCTAAAATTCTAAAACCGAAAATATTTTTGTGTTTTTGGATTTTAATAAACAGGAAGATAAAATAAAATTAAATTAAAAAATGTCAGACTAGGCATTTTCTTCCTCTGAAATCACATCACTTTTCTTTTTCATGCTATTAACCTCTAATAGATATAACAACCTCGGTTTAAAAAATGCCTTTGTGTAAAGGAGGGCGCGTTGAAAATTCGTATTTATTTTAACCACATCGATTAATTGCTTTTCAAAACAGTCACATATAAAGTGATACTTAATACGATGTGTTTAGTTTTAGGATGTTGGACTGGATTTTTTGTTATGGCTATAGCAGCAGAATTATAAACATAGATAGGAGTGTTAGAAAATTGCAAACCGTAGTCGCGCATTTGCTGTTGAATCCAGCTGATTTGTGAACAGCAACTTGCAGCAGCAACGTATTCAGCTTCACATGTTGACAGAGCAATGGAGGTGTGCTTCTTACACTGTCAGGTGACTAACCGTCTACCAAAGAACTGACATCCTGCTGATGTTGACTTGTAATTCATTTTGCAACCGCCATAATCCGAGTCAATATACGTTGTAAGCTCAAAATCATCATCATGAGGATACCACAACCCGAGTGTTGGAGTACCCTTCAGATAACGGAAAATCCGGTTAACACATATGAGATGGTTGACTTTTGGTTTTGCCTGATATCTGGAATAAAGACACATCGCACACATGATATCAGGACGAGACGCTGTGAGATACATAAGGGATCCAATCATTCCTCTATACATTGTAGCATCAACCAGATCACCATTTTCATCAGGTGCCACATCGTGGTTCGTGGCAAGTGGAGTTCTAACAGTTGAAGCATTCTCCATGTCAAACCGACTGAGGATGTCCCCTATATATTTAGTCTGATGTAGGAAGATTCCTTTTGGTGTCTGGTCCACCTGTAATCCTAGGAAGAACTTCATCTCCCCCATTGCACTCATCTCAAATTCTTCTTTCATGACAGATTCAAATTCTTTACATAACTTTTTGTTTTTGGAACCGAAGATTATGTCATCAACATAAATCTGTACTAGCAGTAACTCGCCATCCTTTTCTTTGATGAATAGTGTCCAGTCAATAACTCCCCTGCAAAACCATGTTTCACCAGATGAGTTGAGAGTTTCTCATACCATGCTCTTGGGGCTTGATGGAACCCGTGAGAGCCTTATCAAGCTTGTAAACTCTGTCCCGATGTACTTTTCCATAAAGCTAGATACCTTTCCGGTGCACCTCTGTAAGGTCACCAACTTACATGATTTGGTGAAAAGGTCCAGGCTTTTGGTAACTGTACATTGAGGTCTTGAGTCTGTAACTTTCTACTTCATGTACTTTATCCTTTTTGTAATAGATAAGGATGTGAGCTATGGCATGTCATAGTCACTAATCAAAAGGCAATCTGCCTTTTGACTCTACAATTTATTTTGTTTTGTGTCTACTCAACTGTATCCAGTTGGCTTTCAAAGTATAGCCGGCTGTAGGATGTAGTATAAGTATCACATGTTCTTGTATCTTTGAATCATGCTTTGTAACACTTGTAATAGAGCATAGAAAAAGCAATATATTGTATTCTTGAAAACCATATACTTGTGTTCTTTGTGTTCTGTCTCTTACATTACTTGTGTTCTTAGTGTCTTACCTTGGTTAATCCAGTCATACTGTTTGATTAAGTTTAGTTAATCTCCTCTTTGTGTTGTTGTGTTGTAACTGAACCCCCCTTCAATGATCCTGCATTTGGTATCAGAGCTTTTCAGGCTCTTGATATAAGATCTCACCATCTTAAGATCCCTCACACATACAAATACTAAACTCTTTAAATGGCAGCCATTTCCAAGAGTGATATGGAAACTAGAACCATGAACTAGTCACCACTGATCACTCTTGATGAGTTTGATACCTGCTGTTTAAGAATGGAAGGTTTTATCAGGTCTCTTGATTCAAGAATGTGAGAGTCTATTGAGGATGGACCTTTCATACCTAGCACCCCTTCTGCTCCTGGTGCTGGTATGATCCCTAAAGATGTGGCTAACTACTCTGATGAAAATAGGAAGAGAGTAGAGATTGACAGAAAAGCCATGACAGCCCTTCAAACTGCCCTTCCAAACTCTGTTATAGAGGTTTCAAGAAGTGCAAAACAGCCAAGCAGTTGTGGGATGCACTGAAACTGATGTATGAGGGTTCCTCTAAAGCCAAGGAGAACAAGAAGGATCTCCTGAAGCAGTAGTTTGAAAACTTCACCTTCAAAATAGGTGAAACCATGACTCAACAGTACTTCAGGTATGTTGAGATTGTGGATACCCTAGTGGATAGAGGAGTTTCTCTTGAGAACAGAGACATTGTAAGGAAGTTCATGTCCTCACTTCCTAGGCAATGGACACACTACTGTGTGGTGATCAAGAGAACTGAAAATCTCAAAACTCTTACTCAGACAGAGTTATATGGGATTCTCAGTGGCTACCAGATGGAGATGAACATGCAACGTTCATCTGGCAACTCCAACAATCAAATGGGTTCAGCCCTACTTGTGGTTGAAAGGGACAGCATAGAACCCAAACATCATCTCATATGCTATCCTGAGAACTCACCAAAGGGTCCTTTCATCCCCTTCCCAAAGACACCAAGGGAGAACTACACTCAAGGAAGCCCATTCCAAGAGACAAGCTCTTCTTAAGCTTTTGTGTCTTCTGATGAAAGTTGTGGCAACTCTCTTTTCACTCTTGAAGACCTGGACTGTATTCATCTAGATGATCTGGAATAATGGAAATAGTCTAGCAGATGGCTCTTCTCACTCACAGAGCCAAGAAGTTCTACAAAAGGACTAGAAGGAAGTTTCCAAGCAATGCAACCAGTGGAAATTTTGGCTTGGACAAAGGCAAAGTCAAGTGTTACAACTGTAACTTGATGGGCCACTTTGCCAAAAAGTGTAAGGCACCTAAAACAAATGGTGGCCAAACACAGTCCAGACCAAACTACAGTAACAAAGCTCTCCAGAATGAGAAGTCAAAGCAGCAGGCTGCTATTGCTATAAAGAAGGAGGCTTTGACTGGAGCTTTCAGGTGGAAGATGCTTCTCCTAACCAAGCATTGATGGCAGATCATGATGAAGCCAAGGTATTGGAACATCTTTGTACTCCTGAATCATTGCTAAAGTTAATAGATACGGGTCCTATAACTGGAGATGAGATCTGACCTTGAGTCCTTAAACATTTTAAAATCTGATTTTAGAAAGTCTAAAAGTGATTATAAACTGAAGATAGAGGACCTTGAGAAAACTATTTCAGTTCTAAAACATGAACACATAGATTTTAGGACTCGAATCAAAGATCTCATAACCAAGTTAACTGAGTGCCAGGCTGAGCTTGTGATCAGCAAAGCCGAGGCAGAAAAGAGTGTTCTTGAAGAAGAGACCTTCAAGAACATGATATCCTCATCCCTGCACAACAAGTGTGCTATCAAAACAGGCAGGGACTGGGATCCAATGAGATAGCTCTTCCACACACAATCTTGCCAGTAAGATCTCCTAGGTGTGGAACTTGTGAAGATGAGCTTCCTCTCATAGATCATATAAGTGAATAGGATGAAAAAGAGATAGTGAAGAATTCCTCTGAGAAGAGTGAAGAGGAGGATTCTAAGAAGGACCACTATCCTTCTAAGGAGAAAAAGAAGACTGTGATGACCAAGTCCATGAGAAAGAACTTGATCAAAAAGAGCAAAAGAAAGGCAAGGAATGCTCAAGAGATCAAGGCTACTTTTGACTCTAAGCAGAAACAAGTTTTCATCTTTGCAGGGTTTAAAGTGGTAGGGACTGAAGACATCAACCAAAACTCTTCTGCTAAGAGTTCTGGTTCTTATTCAACTCATCTCAGTAACAAGAAGAAGACTGATCTGTTGTGTACCACTACTGCACAGCCTGGACCATCAAACTCCAAGAACAGTTCCCAGCCCAAAGGAACTGTCTCAGCATCTGCAAAGATGATGGTGGAGAAGGATCTGACTAAAGAAAGTCCTGTTCCTAACAAAAGACTCTTGTGAAGAAGAAAATGGTATGTGTCATGTGTGAAATTACCTCTCATATTGCTAAGGATTGTCCATACAATCCTAAAGGTACTGTCCATATGACTGGTACAAAGACTTCAAAGAGTTCTAAGAAGATTCAAGCTTCGGAAGGAAAACCTGTTTCCTTCGAAAGCTCCAAGTCTAAGAAGAAGGGAAGTGGAAAATTACCCTCGGAAGAAAAGTTGGTCTCGGAAGAAAGGAGTTCTTCCAAAGCACTAAAGTCTGCTGTAGTGTCTGCAGAATCTTCCAAAGGTTCAGTCGTCAAAACTTCCGAAGTCCCAAAAGCTTTCGAAGTTTTGAAGGTCAAGTTCAAGACTCCAAAGGTGGTGTGGAAGTCTAAGAATGACCAAGTGACTGAGAATTCTCCATCAACAACAACTCAAGATCCTCTTAGTACAACCATAGGATCTATTACTGTTGAATTACCTTCTGTTAACGAGCCCAAGACAAGCAAGGCTTGGTTTCCAAATGAAACTAATCATTTTCTTTGTGCAGGGATAGCTGAAGACAAACAAAAATGTCTGGATCATTGATAGTGGCTGTTCCAGGCACATGACAGGCAATAGGTCACTACTCCAGAACTTTGAAAGAATTGATGGAGGACCAGTTGCCTTTGGAGGAGATGAAGGTGGTTACATTTCTAGAAGGGGCAAGGTTACAAATGGTAAGCTCGGCATTGATAAGGTAAACTTTGTCAAAGAGCTTGGGTACAATCTTCTAAGTGTATCTCAATTTTGTGATCAGAGTTATAACATGCTCTTCACTGAGCATGAGTGCATTGTTCTCAAGCCTGGTGTGGTCATTCCTCATGAGCATATCCTGCTTAGAGCCCCCAGGAAAGGGAACATGTACAAGATGGATTCGCAAGAAACATCTCCCATTGGAGAAGTTTTATGCTTTCCGTCTAAAGCAAATAGTGATGAGTCTTTCCTATGGCATAAAATAATGTGCCATGTAAACTTTAAGAACATGAACGTATTAATTAAAAATGATTTGGTAACTGGAATACCAAAGAAAGAGTTTACAAGTGATGACCATTATGTTGCATGCCTGAAAGGGAAGCAACATAAGGTATCTCGCAAGCCTAAGGAAAGGAACTCCATCACTACACCCCTACACTTGTTACATATGGATCTCTTTGGCCCCACCAGTGTAATAAGTTTAGGAAGGACCTCTTACTGTTTAGTGATCACATATGACTTTACAAGATTCACTTGGGTTTTCTTCCTTAGAACTAAGGATGAGACTCTTGAGATTTTGAAGAATTTCTTCTTAAAGATTGAAAGCAATCTGATCACAAGGTCAAGATCATAAGATGTGATCAAGGAATTGAATTTAAGAACCAAATCCTTGATACATTCTATGATGAAAAGGGTATTACAAGACAATACAGTGTTCCCAGGACTCCTTAGCAGAATGGTGTTGCTGAGAGGAGAAACAGGACACTGATTGAAGCTACAAGAACCATGTCGTCTGACTCTAAGCTGCCCATCACCTTCTGGGCAGAGGCAGTCAACACTGCCTGCTGTGTACAAAACATAGTTTTAGTAGTTAAGACTCATGGCAAGACTCCTTATGAACTTTGGCACAAGAGGAAACCTTTCATTGGTTTTCTCAGGTCATTTGGTTGTCCTTGCACCATCTTGAATACCAAAGATCAAATTGCCAAGTTTGCTGAGAAATCAGATGATGGACACTTTATTGGATATTCTTCAGAAGCTAAGGCTTATAGAGTATACAATCTCAGAACTAGAGTTGTTGAGGAGTCAGCCAATGTGACTTTCAATGAACACACACCCTGTGTTGCTGGTTCTGGTCCGGATTGGTTATTTGATCTTGATTTAGTTACCAACTGTTTAACAAATCTTGTGATAATGTTTTAGGATCTGTAGAAAATTTAAATACAGGTGATCCTGATTCAAGATTTGAGCTAAGATGACCTTCAAGTCATACATCTTTAGCTCCGTAGGAACTACTTCTGCAAATGAGGTTTCTGTCAGCACTACAATGACAAACTCAGCTGATACATCTGGGATGCCTTCAAATTCCATCTTAGAGGCTCCACAACCAGATAAGAACACCTCAATTGTAGAAGACAACAATGGTGATGGTGACAGTGACCAAGAATTTCTTGATGCCACTAACCAGACCATAAATGAGAACATCAATGATGTCACACACTGCTTGGATCAAGTCTCTCTTGAAAAGTGTGCTAATTTGGTGGGAGAAACATCTATGCCAGATCTAAATTTCTCTAATTTAGATATTTCTCAGCAACTTGCTGTGATCCCTCAACTTAGGATCCACAAGTCTCACCCTACCACAAACATCATTGGAGATGTTGTCTCAGGGGTAAGAACAAGAGGAAAAACCCATAAAGCGAATGTTTGTCTTCACTCTTGTTTCTTATCCCAGATAGAGCCAAAGAAAGTTGATGAGGCTCTAAAGGATGGAAGTTGGGTTGAAGCTATGCAACAAGAGCTGCTTCAATTCAAAAGGCAGAAAGTTTGGAACCTTTGTCCTCTTCTTATGGAAGACTACCATTAGAACCAAATGGCTGTTTAGGAACAAGACAGATGATAGAGGTACCATCATCAAGAACAAAGCTAGACTGGTTGTTCAAGGATACACGCAAGAAGAAGGGATTGACTACACTGATGTCTTTGCTCCAGTAGCAAGATTAGAAGCTGTTAGGATATTTCTGGCATTTGCTGCATCCAAGAACTTCAAGGTCTTTCAGCTTGATGTGAAGTGTGCCTTTTTGTATGGAGTGATTGATGAAGAGGTATATGTCGAACAGCCACCTGGTTTTGTAGACCCTGATCATCCTGATTATGTCTGCAAGCTTGACAAAGCTCTCTATGGGCTGCATCAGGCACTAGGAAATGCTACGAGACACTGTCTGAGTATCTTTGTAAACATGGATACAGGAGAGGTACTATAGATGGAACTCTCTTCATCAAAGGACAGGAAATGACATATTGCTAGTTCAAGTGTATGTGGATGACATCATCTTTGGTTCAACTAATCCAAAGCTCTGCAAAGACTTTGAGAAGCTTATGAAAAACAGATTTGAAATGAGTGCCATGGGGGAACTTAATTTCTTTTTGGGAATTCAAGTGAAGCAAGTTGAAGATGGCATCTTCATAAGTCAGTCAAAGTATGTTCAGACATACTCAAGAGATTCAACATGACTGATTGTAAGATTGCTAAGACACCCATAGCTAGAAACCACTCCCTTAGACCCGATCTTGAGGGGGAATATGTAGATGAGCACTTATACAGGGCTATGATTGGATCTCTTATGTATCTTACTGCTCGCAGGCCTAATATCATGTTTGCTACATGCATCTGTGCAAGATATCAAGCTAACCCTAAGATGTCTCACCTCATCACTGTCAAGAGGATTCTAAGATACCTCAAAGGTGCATCAACACTTGTTTATGGTACCCTAAGAATCCTGACTTCAATCTGTATGCCTATACAAATAGTGATTATGGTGGTTGCAACATGACTGCAAAGTCTACATCTAGGGATGTCAATTCCTTGGTGGAAGGGTTGTCTCATGGCAATGCAAGAAACAATCATGTGTCTCTGCATCAACTGCTGAACTGAATACATTGCTGCTGCAAGCTGCTGTGCTCAAGTGCTTTGGATTCAAAATCAGATGTTGGACTATGGGTTAAACTTTAAGGAGACTCCCATTCACATAGACAACAATAGTGCTATCTTAATCATAGAGAACCCTGTGCAGCACTCAAGGACAAAGCACATGAATATCAAGTATCATTTAATAAGAGATAACTATGAAAAGGGATTAATTAAACTAGTCAAAGTTCACACAGATGAACAATATGCTGATCTGTTTACAAAGGCTTTTGATGAACAGAGATTTATATATCTTATATCAGCTATTGGGATAATTAACTTTGAGTAGGTTTTTCTTAAAACTAATTCTTATTATTTCTTAAAATATGTGTGTCCTAAGTTGTCTAGTTCATCACTTTCATATGCTCATGTTTTCTTTGGATGAAAATTTCTTTTTGAAGACTTTCCTTAGATTTTTGACAATTTCTGATACTTCGAAAGTTATGCTTTTAACTTCGGAAGCAAATCATGCCTTAAAAATAAATAACTGTCTAAAAATTTACCTTCGGAAGAGTTCTTGGATCTATCTTCCAAAGCTTAAATACTTGTCTCAGACAATTACTTATTTTCAAGGACCATTTACTTCTGAAGCAAAATTAACTCTCGGAAGCTTTGTTGTTTTATATACAAAGCACTCAAGTTTTAATTTCTCTTCCGAAGCAAAATTCTCAAAACTCTCAGAAAATTCTTCCAAAGTTATTTTAGCTTCGGAAGCCTTTTTAATTAAAACTTCCGAAGATAATTAACTTTCGGAAGCTTTTTGACTTCCAAGAAAACTACTTTTTGAGCAAAAGTAAACTACTTTTTCAGAGGTGAGACCAACATCCGGATTTCAAAGTTTATCCTCTTTCATTAAACTTTATATGAAATCCCTCTCACATATAAACCCAATGGTTTCCCCTTCTTACTATCATCTGTTCTTCCTCCAAACCTAAAACCCCAAATTTCTCTCTGAAATTTCTTTCTTCCTTCTTTCTTCATCTTTAAGCTACCTCAAAATGGCCAACCTTGCTCACAGAAATGATCCTAACTTTACCATGCAGCTACACAGACAACGTAATCAGGTTGCTCTGTTAAGCTCTGAGAAAGATCCTCATTTCTCAGAGGTTTGTTGATTTTTAGCTCTGTCTAACTACTTCCCACCCTAACCATTGATCCTCCTCCCTATGAGGATCAACTGCTTGATTTCTGGAAGACCTGCCAAGAGGTCATTATGGACGGGAAGAAGGCATTGTCTGCCACAGTGTCGGGGAGAACAAGCTTCATCACTCCGGCCATCATCAAAAGGCATCTTCAGCTGGATGACGCAAAAGGTTAGGTGTTCTTCCCAAAGGAAGCTGTCAATCATTCCTGTGAGAAGATGGGATATGAGGGAAATTTCCCTATAAAGACCTTTAGGAAAGGGAAGGTCTCATCCCAGTGGATATTCCTGCTCCATGTGGTCATCCACAGCTTATCAAACAAGCATGGTAGATGGGACCAGATTCCTGAGGACTGAAAACGGAAGGAGACTTGGCCCCATGTCTCTATCCACTATGGATGAGGATATTATGGTGATCAAGCAGAAGATCAAAAGTGGAGAGCTCATTGACTTACACTCCACTCCAAGTCAAGCCCTACCTGAAGTGGAGGTTAAGGTTGAACAACCAAAGACAACACAACCTGGACCTCCTGCTGAAACTCAGCAAGCTTCATCTTCTGATCCATAGCAGGGTCAACCTCCCACTTCTTCTGAGCCTGAGAGAGAGGAAATCCCAACTGAGAAAGACAGTGAAGATCAATCTAGTACTACAGGCCAGTCTTCTCAGTTAAAACCTGTAAAGAGAAGAAGAGGATGGCTTCTAAACCAAAGCCAAGAAGAAGAAGACTGCACCCTCTTCTAAACCCTAGGATGAGTCAGAACATCTTAAGGTTGTGCAACCAGAGGATGATACATCAAATCCAATTCAAACAGCTCATCTGGTATCAGGAAGACCCATCTTGTCTTGGACATATACCACAAATCCAAAAATATGGCATGTCATTAGAGATCAAGGCACTAAAGACATTTACACATGGCAAGATATGTTTCAGTTGCCTATGCATGACCTCTTTGATATGTGAAGACACTTTGATAGTCTAAGAGATCCTGATCACCATGTGAAGAAAGGATTGGTGATCATCCTAATGAGGACTGTTGATATCTGAAGTCTACTAAGTGTTTTGGTAGCATCAGCCTAGGGGGAGTTTGTAGAGATTAATGAAGAGGCTGATGCAACCTAAACATCCAATGATTATCCTGCATGCTGCACAAGTGCAATGAAGAAGAATGCTTAGGAAGTTTTACACATGCAACTAGAAAATACTCTAAGTGTGAAATCTTCCGAAGCCAAGACCAATATCTTCCGAAGCCAAACATGAAGTCTTCCGAAGCTTCAACTCATGAAGACAGATTTCTTCCGAAGACTTTTAACACATGCTTTATCTGATGTACTTTTCCATAAAGCTGGACACCTTTCCGCTGCACCTCTATAAGGTCACCAACTAACATGAGTTGGTGAAAAGGTCCATGCTTTTGTTAACTATATATTGAGGTCTTGAGTCTGTAACTTTCTACTTCATATACTTTATCCTTTTTGTAATAGATAAGGATGTGAGCTATGGCATGTCATAGTCACTAATCACAAGGCAATCTGCCTTTTGACTCTACAATTTATTTTGTTTTGTGTCTAGTCAATTGTATCCAGTTGGCTTTCAAAGTATAGCCGGCTGTAGGATGTAGTGTAAGTATCTCATGTTCTTGTATCTTTGAATCATGCTTTGTAACACTTGTAATAGAGCATAGAGAAAGTAATATATTGCATTCTTGAAAACCATATACTTGCGTTCTTTGTGTTCTGTCTCTTACATTACTTGTGTTCTTAGTGTCTTACCTTGGTTAATCCAGTCATACTGTTCAATTAAGTTTAGTTAATCTCCTCTTTGTGTTGTTGTGTTGTAACTGAACCCCCCTTCAATAATCATGCACACTTTAAGACCTATTTGGTGCCAATTACCTTAGCACCTTTTGGTCTATCCACCAGTGTCCATACTCCTAGCTTCTTAAATTAAAGGAGTTCTTCTTACATGGCACTAACCCATGCCTCATCGTTTAAGGCTTCCCTTATATATTTTGGCTCAAATTGAGACACAAAACATCGACAGGCACTGTCGTGAAGATAGCCTTTTTCCATGACTGAGGCATAATCAGCCGAGTATAGCTAATTTCATGTTTTTACTCCCGATTGTACATCCCTTATGACGTTGTTCAGAGAATGATATACATTTAGTCGAGAACCAGGAGTGGTGGGAAAAACTACTTCCCGATCTAGATTTGGAATTCTCGGTTCAGTATCTGTAGCCGTTGGAGTGTGAGGTTCCAAAGAGTCAGAGGCATCAACATCTAATGCTTGTGTACTTTCAGTAGCAGGAACCAGTTCCTCCTGATCCACCTGATCATTCTTCACTTCTTCATTGTCAGAGGAGGCGTCGCTTACATCAAGTGCTCCCCCTAACTGACTAGAAGATTCACCTTGTGAAACTGATGTTGGTGAGTCTAGTGACGGTGTGTTTAAGACATCGTACATCATTTTGGTCGATAACTCATCATCAGGAAGGGAGAGAGGGATGTTGAAGTCTTAAAGAATCCATCATAGTTGAAGAAGAATGTGGGTCCCTTTCCAGCAGGAGGTGGTATGTCTCTGAACGTCAACATTGCACCACACTTCTACTTGACCCGTTGAGTTGTTATAAACTCTCTTGTTCGGTATATTGTATCCTAGAAATATCCCTTCATCAGCCTTCTCACTAAAGTTCCCTGACTGAGTTTTCTTCAGCAGCGTACATGGTGCGCCGAATGGTTCGAGATATTCCAGATTAGGTTTACATCGCTGGAGCAACTCATAACACGTTTTACCATGACATTTGACCACCAAGACTCGATTGAGGGAGTAACATGCATTGGAAACTGCCTCGTTCCAAAATTGGATGGGCAGTTTCGAGTCGGCTAGCATCGTTCTTGCTATCTCTATCAAGCTCCTATTCTTTCGTTCAGCAACTCTGTTCATTTGTGGAGTGTAGGCAGATGTGAACTGGTGTACAATTCCTTTCACTTTGCAGAATGCCTCCATCAACTGCTTCTGGACTCCGTGTTGTTGTCTGAGCGAATTTGTCACACTTTTAGCTTGTAGAGAGATTCCAATGTAGTCACCAGCTGTTTGAACGATTCAATGTCTCTGATTTGGATTTCAGAAACATTACCCAAGAAAATATTGAGTAGTCATCAGTGACTACATAACAGTACAAATCACTAGCGATGCTCTTGGTGCTGACAGGACCAAACAAATCCATGTGTAGAAGTTCGAGAGGCAAGTCAGTGGAATTTACTTTCTCTGCCTTGTGAGACTTCTTGGTCTGTTTACCTTTCTTACACGCTACACAAAATCCGGAAGTTGAAAATTCTTGACATTTACTCCATTCACTAAATCATTCTGGATCAGATGAATTATCTTCCGTGGATTTATGTGTCCCATTCTCCTATGCCAGAAGATTGAGTCCCTCTCTGTTGCCTTTGACAAGAAGCATTGAACTTGATGATCGGTTGTGGAGGCTTTTGATAGATCCAAGACATCAACAATCTAGGTATTTGTGATAGCACTATAACGGACACCCTGCACATTCAGAGGAAATTATCAGTTTAGGTGTGGGACCCAAGCCTTAACTGGCTTGGGTGACCCAGAGGAATCACACATCATAAACTCAACCCACTATCCATTTGAGGGTGAGAGCATATCATTCTACTTATTGTTCTCATTATCAGACAATGAACTTGACTTTTCTTTCCATAAGTCAGTTTTGTGTAAGGCCTATTTATGATAAACAAACGATTGGCTTACAATTTGAACTTTAGGTTCATTAATTCTTTTTGGTGGACTAATAGAACTCCTTTTCAAAGAACTTGGTTTAGTATCATAAAGTTCAATTTTCTTTCTGGGAGTCTGATAATAAGGACAATTCGAAGAAATATGTCCCCTCTGTCCATAACTATAGCATGATCTCCCTTCTACATGTTGGGGAAACTGTTTATGTGGGGTTGAGTGTGATACAGGTGTAGCACGAGTCTGGTTGGGTTTAGTCACTTCTCGTTTTGATGTTTCTGCTTCTTTAACAAAATTTATTGTTTGAACATTTTTAACATCTTTAACCTTTAGTTTATTTGGACTTTGACGTGTAACACGGGTTTCGTTAACCGGATTTGTCATTTTGGGTTCAGAAGAAGACATGTGTGAACCTGTCTTTACATTAACCTTTTCAAATTTGTCATCCAAATTAACAATAGGCATCTTTCCTTTTGATTCCACAGTAGACTCCTTCTGTTTAGTGATAGAGTTCACTGGTTTACCCGTAGATACAGGATCACTAACCAAAGGAGTGGACACCACATGATCCTTTACTGAGTTGTTATTTATAGATCTACATTTTGTATTTAATAGGATCTCATGTGGTGGTGGAACTACTTTGTAACCCAACCCTTCCCCATTATTTCGTTCTTTCACTAAGTGTTGAACTATGTGAGAACAACTGGTCCAGCTATGTAGATTTTGTTTTAATGAATTGACTTCGACTTCTAAAACTGTTTCTTCTTTCTTTGTTTCTTCCAAAGTATTTAAATAAAATTTTATATCATTAGCTTGATTAAAAGCAACAACCTTGGTTTCCCTTAGTTGTTTACCTAAAAGTTCTATTTTTTCTTTATATCTGCACTCGTTTTGCTTCAAAATACGATTAGCTTCTGTGCATAGTTGTAAATTATTTACTAAGCTATCATTGTGGTCTAAAAACCTAGAAATTTTCAAATCAATGATTTCTATAAATTTGTTACATTCAATACAAGCATGATTTTCAAAGAGTTGGTCTTTTGTACTTACCTGTGAAGAATCGGTTGAATCAGCCATCAATGCAGAGTTTGACTCTTTGGATGCTAGAGATTCTAAACATGTCGTTCTGAGTTCTTCTTCAATCAGGTGATTGACCACATTTACAGCTTCTTCATTATCTGACATTACTTGTTCAACTATGATTTCACCTTCAATGGCAGAGCCATCATCCAATCCCTCGACACAGGCAATGCTTGATTCATCCGGAGATACAAAACTAAAGGTCCAATCCTGTCCTTCTTCACCTTGATCAGTCAAGGCCTTTGTCTCTTTGCTTGATGAGGTAGTTGCACTCCTATCTTTGTCCTAACGATTGAAGGTTGAGAACGGATTTTCGTTACCTGTTTTCTTGGCTTTATACATTCACGTTTGAAATGCCCCTTTCACCATAATTAAAGCAGATAACTTTGGTTTTGTTGAAACCAAAGGTTGTGTATTTTGTGGCTACCAAATTCTACCCTGTCTTTTTCACAAACTTTTTCTCCCTTCTGACAGCACTAGCCAAAGCCCACATTATATCCATTCTCGCTAGTTCATTTTCGTCCACCTGCTCGTAATCTTCATCTACAAGATGGCAATTTCCAATCTTCCCTAAAACTAGACCATCATAGGAATAGACAACAGCTGCTAGAAGATCCATGTGCTCCTTTGCTATTTCCATAGTGATATTACCGAGATTCTCGGTCTTCAACTTAGTAGCATTGGCTTCAGGCACTATGTATTGGGTAGTGGATGATCCTAATGTTTCTTGTCCTGAAGCAGTGGTTTGGGAAGGAGCTGCTGAACTAGATGCAAAGGCAGTTTGAAATGGTGCTCCTGAACTGGTTGGAGTGGGAGATGAGTTATAAAGTGAAGGATTCTGGTCGTAGGATCCTTTCTGTGACCTGTACTTCATCCTCAGTACTTCCTCCCTTAATTTCAGGATGAAGTCATTTATGTCTAATTTTACAAGTATATTGTCCTGTATCTATTTAGACACAAACGAGTCCCATTTCTCCAAAAAACCATCAGCAAAGCTTGACACTTTATCTTTCATAGACGTTGTTACCCCATGAGTGTGCAGCTCACTCATCAGATGGTAGAACCTCTTGATAATATCGTCCAAGCTTTCTTTCCCTATTGAAGAGAAGTTATCAAACTCCTACTTGAGAGCCTTTGCCTTTAATGCCTTTAACGTTGCATTCCCATCATGTCTTTTCTCCAAAGCCTCCCATAACTTTTTCGTCTGTTGTTCTCAGAGAACTGATGAAATATATCTTTTGGTATCGACGGAGTCAACAGGGCATACACCTTCTTTTCAGCATTGTACTTAGCTTTATGGCTGTCTGTCATACCTCCCAAAGTGAGCTTAACACCATAAGCATCGACTGGCATACTATAACCTGTTTCAATGGATTCCCAAAGATTTGGATCGACTCCATTTAGATAGATCTCGAACCTATGTTTCCATTGTGGGTAATCATCTAACGTTATAAGTTTTAATGGTTTATTGTGATTCCCAATTTCATTTTCCAGAAGCAAAAGGTTCTAGATGCGAGAGTCCCTTCCAGCAGTTAACACAGGGAACTAATCTTCCATCTCTTTGAACTTTGAACTATAAAACTAGACTGGCTCACTTGTGCAAATGGATTATACGGTTGGATCACTCATGCGAATGAGGAGTGCGAATGAATTCAATCGTGCAACTGGATTCAGACGTGCCATTGAAAACGACGAATGGACTCAAACGACTGGAGTAGTTCGGTCGTGCGGATGAAGTATGCGACTGAAGTGTGCAAATCAATTCAATCGTGCGATTGGATTCAGTCATACGTATGGAGTATGCGATTGGAGACAAGCGAATGGGGTTGTTCAATCGTACGAATGAATGAGCGACTGAGTTCAATCATGCGAATGGGGTGTGCGATTGAGTTCAGTCGTGCGATTGGACCAATCGTGCGACTGAAAGCTACTGTTTTTGAAAAATCGAGGGTTTTTGACACTTTGACACAAAAACACGATTTTTTCAAGAACCCTAATCTGCCGTAAGTCAAAAAACATAAACTTTGAGACTTAGAGACGTCAAAAACACTGTTTACTCAAAAGGTGACTCCTTTGAATGAAAAACATGATTTTTACACCGAAACTAATCGAATCACACGCAAAATCAGGAGCAAATGCCCTGATACCACTTGTTAGGTTATGACAGTGTACGTAGGGAGTACTAACTGATAATGTGTGAAACTAGATCAAATAGTGCGGAATCCTATTTGATTGGCAATCCAGTCAGTGAGAACGCAATCCCGATCAAACTAACGATTAAAGAAACATTAAGAATGAGTAGAACAAGATCAGATGCGAACTATGAACTTGGAACAGGCTTTCTGGATGTTTTAGATGGCTAGGTTACAAGTATGTGTCAAAAGTGTTCAAGTGTTTTGAATTCTTCTGTTTTTTCACGAATTAAGTGGTATTTATAGGTTAGGGTTTTCCAATCGTACGAGTGAATCATGCGATTGATCCATACGCACGATTGAAGGTTCAGTCGTGCGACTGAGTCAATCTTATGTCTCAATCGTGTGACTGACCCAGTCTCCTGGTTCAGTCGTGTGACTGGTCCATTAGCATGAAGTATTCATGTGTATGGTCCATTAGCATGGTCCATTCGCATGAAGACTCATACAACTAAGTTTGAACACATTTATCAATCGTTATTGACTAAGAACTATGCATAACAACCTCAAACCTATATAGTAAGTTCATTATACTTTATCACACAATAATACAATGAAACATTAAATTTTATAAGCATCAACCACGTATTATATTTCATTCAACTCATTCATTACATATGTGTAAGACATGACAGACATTTACATTAAGCTCATAAACTAGGTACATATGTATCAACAAAGTCATATTTGCTGACTCCTTAACTACTCTAGTTCTGAGATTGTATACTCTATAAGCCTTGCTTGGGAAGAGTATCCAATAAAGTACATCATCTGATTTCTCAGCAAACTAGGAAATTTGATCTTTGGTATTCAAGATCATACAAGAACATCCAAATGACCTGAGAAAACCAATGAAAGTTTTCCTCTTGTGCCAAAGTTCATAAGGAGTCTTATCATGTGTCTTAACTACTAAAACTCTATTTCGCATATAGCAAGCAGTGTTCACTACTTCTGCCCAGAAGGTGATGGGCAGTTTAAAATCAGACAACATAGTTCTTGCAGCTTCAATTAGTGTCTTGTTTCTCCTCTCAGCAACACGGTTTTGCTAAGGAGTCCTAGGAGCACTATATTGTCTTATAATACACTTTTCATCACAAAATGTATCAAGGATTTGGTTCTTGAATTCAGTTCTTGATCACACCTTATGGTTTTAACCTTATGATCACACTGTTTCTCAATCTTTAAGATGAAGTTCTTCAAAATCTCAAGGGTCTAATCCTTAGTTCCAAAAAAGAAGACCCAAGTGAATCTTGTAAAGTTATATGTGATCGCAAAAAAGTAAGAGGTCCTTCTTAAAATCATTACACTGGTGGGGCCAAAGAGATCCATATGTAATAAGTGTATGGGAGTAGTGATGGAGTTTTTTTCTTTTGGCTTGTGAGATACCTTGTGTTGCTTCCCTTTGAGGCATGCAACTCTTTCTTTGGAATTCCAATTACCAAATGATTCTTAATTAATTTATTCATGTTTTTAAAGTTTATATGACATATTCTTTTATGCCATAGGAAAGACACATCATTTTTGGCTTTAGATAGAAAGCATGAAACTTCTCCTGAGGGACATGCTTAGATAGAAAGCATGAAACTTCTCCTGAGGGAGATGTTTCTTGCAAGCCCATCTTGTACATGTTCTCTATCTTGGGGGCTCGGAGTAGGATATGCTCATGTGGAATGACCACCCCAGGCCTGAGAATAATGCACTCATGCTCAATAAAGAGCATGTTATGACTATGATCACAAAATTGAGATACACTCAAAAGATTGTATCCATGCTCCTTAACAAAGTTTACCTTCTTAATACTGAGCTTACTATTTGTGACTCTACCACTTTCAGTTATGTAACCTCCAGCATCTCCTCCAAAAGCAACTGGTCCTCCATCAATCTTTTCAAAATTTTGGAGTAGTGACCCATTGCCTTTCATGTTCCTGGAACAGCCACTATTAATGATCCATACATTCTTGTTTGTCTTGAGTTGTTCCTGCACAAAAGAGATGGTTAGTTACATTTGGAAACCCAAGCCTTATTGGTCTTGGGCTCATCAAAAGAAGTTGAAGACAATGCAACAGTAATTGATCCTATTGTCATATTTTGAGGATCATTTGCTAATGTTGATGAAGAACTTTTAGTCACTTGGTCTTTCTTTGTCTTCCACACCACCTTTGTAAGCTTAGACTTGACCTTTAACACTTCAAAAATTTTGATAACTTCGGAAGTTTTGATGACTACACCTTTGGAAGAACTTACTAAAATTGCAGCAGGCTTCACTACTTCGGAAGTATTCCTTTCTTCCAAGACTAAATTTTCTTCTGAAGACAAGTTTTCACTATCTTCTTCTTCATTTTGGAGCTTCTGAAAGGAAAAGGTTTTCCTTCCGAAGATTGTTTTTCTTCAAACTCTTAGAAGTTTCTTTCTTGGTCATGTGGATAGTACTCTTTGAATTGTAGAGGCAATCCTTGGCAAGATGAGAAGTACTTCCACATGACACAGTCCATTTTCTTCTTTCTAAGAGTCTTCTTATGTAAGTAAGGCAAACTTTGCAAATGTTGTGGCAATTTTTTTAGGGATAGAACTACCTTTGGAGCTGGATGGTTCAGGTTGTGTAGCAATGGTACATAACTGATCAGCATTCTTCTTAATGCTGGGATGATTTAAAACATGAACTAGAACTCCTGGTACTAGAGTTCAAGTTTGTGTCTTCAGCCTTAATCACCTCAAATCCTTTAGAGATAAAGACTTGTTTCTACACAGAGTTAAAGGTGGCCTTAATCTCTTGAGCCTTCTTGTACTTCCTCTTGGCCTTTCTGATCAAGTTCTTTCTTCTTGACTTGGTCATCCCAACTCTTTTATTCTCCTCAAAGAAATAATGACCCTTCTTAAAATGATCTTCTTCACTCTTCTTAGAGGCATCCTTCACTATTTCATCTTCATCCTCTTCACTCATGAGCTCTATTAAGGGAAGCTTATCTTCATAGGTTTCACACCTAGGAGATCTTACAGACAAGATTTTGTGTAGAGGAGCTATCTCACTAGATCCCAGTTCCTGCTTATTTTGATAACAAACTTTTGCATGCAAGGATGAGGATATAATGTTCTTGAAGGTCTGTTCTTTAAGAACACATTTTTCTGCCCTGGCTTTGATGATCACAAGCTCAGCCTAGCATTCAGTTAACTTAGTTGTGGGATCTTTGATTTGAGTCCTGTGGTTGGTGTGTTCATGTTTAAGAGTTGTATGATTTTCTTTAAGTCTTCTATCTTTAGTTTATAATCATTTTCATCTCTTTTGAAATCATATTATAAGATATTTAAAGACTCAAGATCAGATCTCATCTCTAAGTTGTAGAACCTGTATCCATTTACTTTAGCAATACAATCAAGTGTACAGAGATGTTCCAATACCTTGGCTTCATCATGATCTGCCATAAGTGCTTAGTTTGGAGATGCATCTTCCACCTGAAAGCTCCAGTGAAAGCCTCCTTCTTCAACAGTAAGTGCAGCTTGCTGCTTTGGCTTCTCATTTTGGGTGGCTCTCTTAGTGTAGTTTGGCCTGGTTTGTGTTTGGCCACTATTTTTCCTTGGTGCCTTACACTCCCTTGCAAAGTGACCCATTTGGTTACAGTTGTAACACTTTACTTTGCTTTTATCCAGCTCAAACTTTCCATTGGTTGTATTGCTTGGAAACTTCCTCCCCGTTTGGTTGTATTGCTTGGAAACTTCCTCCCTGTTTGGTTGTATTGCTTGGAAACTTCCTCCATGTCCTCTTGTAGAATTTCTTGGCTCTATGAGTGAGGAGAGACATTTGCTGAACTATCTCCATGGATTCCAGGTCATCTGGATGAATACAGTCCAGATCTTCAAGGGTGAAGAGAAAGTTGTTTGTCCTTTCATTAGAAGACACAAAGGCATGTGAAGAGCTTGTCTCTTGGAATGAGCTTTCCTTGAGTGTAGCTTTCTCTTGATGTCTCCGAGAAGGTGAGGAAAGGACCCATTTATGAATAGTCAAGGTAGCTTATCAGATGATGTTATAGTTCTCTACTATTCTTTTCAACCACATGGAGAGCTTAACTTAATTGATTGCTGGAGTTACCAAATGAACTTTGCATGTTCATCTCCATCTGGTAACCATTGAGAATAACATACAACTCTATTAAAGTAAGAATCTTAAGATTATCAGTTCTCTTGATAACAACATAATAATATGTCCATTATCCAGGAATAGAGGACATGAACTTCCTTACAATGTCCTTGTTCTCAAGAGTCACTCTAACATCCATTAGAGTGTCCATAATCTTAACATACCTGAAGTATTGTTGAGTCATGGTTTCACCTATTTTGAAGGTGAAGTTTTCAAACTGCTGCTTCAGAAGATCCTTTTTGTTCTCCTTGCTTTAGTTAACCCCTCATACATTAGCTTCAGTGCATCCCATAGCTGTATAGTTGTTTTGCACTTCTTGAATCCTCTGTATATGGAGTTTGGAAGCGCAGATTGAAGGGTTGTCATGGCTTTATGATCAATCTCTATTCTCTTTATGTCTTTTCAGAAAAGTCAGCCACATCCTTTGAAATCATACCACCCATAACAGCAGCTGAATAGGTGCTTGGTATGTAAGACCCTAAGACAACAAATTCCCATATCCTGGAGTCTTGTGACTTGATGAACCCTTCCATTCGTTGGCACCAAGTGTCAAAGTCTTCAGGAGTGATTAGTGGGGACTTTGTCATGGTTCCAATTTCCATATCAGCTTTAGTGAGAGCTGTTATTTGAGATGTTAAGTATTTTGTGTGTGAGAGGGATCTTAAGATGGTGAGATCTTACAATCAAGAGCTTGGAATGCTTTGATACCAATTACAGGATCGTTTAAGGGTGATCACTTACAACACAACACACAATGAGGAGAGTATATTTAAGAAAACTTAACAGATCAAATAGGAAATTGGAAACAATATGGTTTGATACTTAGAACACAACCAAATATGAGACAGAACAAGAACAAATAACACAAGGATATTGGTTTTCAAAAATGTTGTATATTGCTCTCAAGTTCTTCTACAAGTGTTAAAAGCATAAAAAAGATACAAAGAACTGGGATACTTTATACTACATCCCACAGCCGGCCATGCTTAGAACGCCAACTGAAAACATTTTATCTATACAAGAACAAACTCATATATAGAGTCAAAAGGCAGATTGTCTTTTGACTAGTAACTATGACATATCATAGCTCACATTAGACTTGCACAAACCGAGTATTGAGCCGGACCCGGAACCGGGTTCAAACCGGATTCGGGCCGGTCGGTTTTTTGTGTACCCGGGTATTGATGAACCCGGGTATGAACCTACGTCGGGTTGGATCACCTTAAAACCCTACCCGACCTACCCGGTTAGGGTCGGTTCCAGAATCGGGTACAACCAGGTTTTGTTTTTTTTTATTTTTACTATTATTATTGCTATTATTACTATTACTATTACTATTGCTATTGCTATTGCTATTGCTATTGCTATTACTATTGCTATTGCCATTGCCATTGTCATTGCCATTGCCATTGCCATTGCCATTGCCACCGCCACCGCCACCGCCACCGCCACCGCCACCGCCGCCGCCACCGCCGCCGCCGCCGCCGCCGCCACCGCCGCCACTGCCGCCACGGCCACTGCCACTGCCACTGTCACTGCCACTACCACTACCACTACCACTACCACTATTGTTATTATTATTATTATTATTATAACAACACTAAAAAAAACATCTATAACTCATTAATTTATTATTTATTTATTAAAACAACTTAAGATACATTAACAAATCAATAAAAATAATATAAAACTTTTATGTTAACGAGAGTAAACGAGAGTATTGTTTGCGTTTTTTGCGTATGTTATTTTGTGTTTGAAGCTTGGGTATCTTACCATACAACCCACACTTATTTATACTTATTTTAGGGGCAAAAACAACAGAAAACAGTCAAAATCAACAAAAAACAGTCAAAATTGGTCCCCAACGGCTATATAACCGTTAAAAACGGCTGCTTTAAAAATAATAAAAAAACGTTCGAAACCGGATACAACCCGGGTTCAACCGGTTCGGGTCGGGTCGAGTCGGGTCCGGGTACAACCCGCCGGTTTTTTCCGGGTACGAACCGGGTACACCCGATATCGGGTTGTACCCATACCTGGGTACGGGTCGGGTATGCGGGGTCGGGTATGGACCCGGTTTTTTTGTGCAACTCTAGCTCATATCTTAATATATTAAAAATGATAAAAGTACATAAAGTAAAAAGCAACAGACTCAATATCTCAATGTACAGTTACCAAAAACATGGACCTTTTCACCAACTTGTGTAAGTTGGTAAGTCGTTAGAGTTGTAGCGGAAAGTAATCCAGCTTTATGAAAAAAATACATGAGATAAAACATGTATTAAAAGTCTTCAAAAGAAATCAGTCTTTATTTTTTGGTTTCGGAAGACTTCACTTTTGGCTTCGAAAGATGTAGGTCTTGGCTTTGGAAGAATTTACACTTAGAATAATTCGGATGCAATGTGTAAAACTTTCAAAGCATTTCTACTCCGCACTTAACTGTATGCATGCAAGAGAGACTTAGAATGTTTTATGTGCATTAGACTTTCATGAAACCTTACAACCTTGTTCTTGTACATAAACTTTTGCAACCAATCTTGTCATACATTTTATTATATTACTGGCATCCCATTTAAATATATACACCCACTTTAAACCAATGACTTTAATGGTTCGCGTAATCACCATGTTTCATTATCTTTAACAAAAGCTAACTCAATTTTCATTGAATCTTGCTAAACATTATGATTTTTTTGCTTCTAAGTTTCTTAGGGGTGTTTGGTTCGAATGAATGGAATGGAAATAAGAAACTATTATATATTTTCAAATAAAATTATATTTGAGTGAGCAATTAAAAGTAAACCCAAAAAAATGTTTCATATTAAATTCTCTTTATTGTGGGATTTCAAAATCATTCCATCTAGAGAGGTAATTTGAGGTGAAACATTTTTTTGGGTTTTACATTTCATTACCCACTCAAACATAATTTTAATTAAAAATTACACTATTTTCTCAATTTCATTCCATTTATTCCAATCAAACGTCCTTAGGGAGCGTTTGGTTGGAAGAATGAAATGAAATGGAATAGGACTGAGAAACTAATATAATTTTCAAGTAAAATTATGTTTGAGTGGATAATGAAATAAACTCAATAGAATGTTTAACCTTAATTTTTTTGGTTGTGAGATTTCAAAATCCTTCCACCTAAAGAGGGAAATTGAAATCCTACAACCAATAGAATTGAAGTGAAACATTCCTTTGAGTTTTACATTTTATTATCCACTCAAACATAATTTTACAACGAGTTGGAAATGTTTCACCTCATGTGTGAAAATCATTTGGTAGTTCCTTATGATTTTCACACATGAGGGTTTGCATTATCGTTTGTCTGTTGTTGAATACCTGTTTAAACATGCACCTACGTTTCACAGACCGGACCTGCTTCGAACTTAACTGGTTTAGTTTGCAGACCACTATTGAGTTGCAATGCGTGGGCTGAATTTGATGTTCAGGTTCGGTAACGTGGACCTGAAACTCAATCCATTCAAGGACCTGAAACCAATCCATTCAGTTTCGTTTTGTTCCTGTAGGTTGTCGGTGAAGTGATTACAATCATAAGGAACTATTTCTTGGTACACAACGTCCCTACTTAGGTGTATATGTTTTTGTTGGTTTCAACGATCATAATCAACTCTTGAATTTCATTAATACTTTAAAACTTACATTATATAAAAAATTAACATGCACTCCTAAAAACAAACACCACTACTCAACTAAACCCACTAACTTGCTAACTAATAAGACTAATTCAAATTAAAACTTGTTGCATACTCTAAACAAAACATGACTCAAATACTAGACTCATGACCCGTAACTTGACCCGATCAAGATTAACCCAACATTCACCCCCTTAATCTTAATTCGGTTCTCGGTTTCCTTGCTTCTTTCTTTCTTTCGTTCTTTCTTTCTTTCTTTATTCTTTCTTTCTTTCTTTCTTTCTTTCGTTCTTTCTTTCTTACCTTGCTCTTTCTTTCAATACCCGGTATCGGTTTTTTTTGTGCTATGCTTTGATTTTTTCTTACGTGCTTACTAGCTTTCTTACTTTCTTGCTATCCGAATCACCCTTGCGATTCCTTGCTTAAACTTGCTCCATGTTTTCTTGCTTACCATCAAACATAAACATTTAAATGTTTCTGCTTCCTTGCTGCTATAAAGTATCGACCTAACTTGCTTTTTATTCTCAACTTTTGCCACCGCTTCTCTTTCTTCTCAATCAATTATAACCACAACTTCAGGTGTTTGCTTGCTTGTTTTATAAATGAACTGCTTTAATTGAATCACCAGGTATTAAAAACAATTATCGGTGTGTGTCTGACTCAATTCTTATCTCTTCAATGAAAACCCCTAATTATACTTTTTTGTGCAAACTTACTTCACCCATTTGTAAGCAACATTTGTTACCTCTTATTTTAGGGTTTCTTATTAATTGCCGACCTTTTGATCTCTTTCTTCTTACCTTTCGACTCCTTTCTTTCATTTGTCGCCTTTCTCCTACAAAGATTCTGCTTTGTTCTTACTTGCATCTTGCTTCAACGATGCTTCAACTTGTTGTTGTGATCGGAATTCTCCGATCAAAACCTTTGCTGCTGCGTTCTTTCTTCCTCTTTTTTTTTACTCATTGCATGTACGCTGCTTTCTCACCGTACCAGCAACCTTGGCTGCCGAATTTCTTCTTCTTTAGCCCTACAGCCAAGGGCTGCTTCCCTCTCAAAACCGACTCTCAAAACGACACTATTTTCTTTACCTTGTGCTCTGATACCAATTGTTGGTTTCAAGCCAAGATCATAATCAACTCTTGTATTTCATTAATACTTTAAAACTTACATTATATAGAAAATTAACATGCACTCCTATAAACAAGCACCACTACTTCACTAAACCCACTAACTTGCTAACTAATAAGATTAATTCAAATTAAAACTTGTTGCATACTCTAAACAAAACATGACTCAAATACTAGACTCATGACCCGTAACTTGACCCGATCAAGATTAACCCAACAGTTTTCAGTTCGGGTCGAATAGTCGATAGGCTTTAGTATCTGGTTCGGTAGCTAAATAAATCATTGTCTTACGAGCGACCCCTTAATTACTTCCCATCTTCAGTTGATCGAACTATCGTTTAAGAGTTTGGAGACGGGCTTGTTGTAGTCGATTCGCTTCCAAAAACCTCACTCGAACAGCCTCCCAAATTTAACGAGCACTTGAGCCAATTCTGGAAGCATTGATAGATGATGGCTCGTGCCATGTTGTTCTTTTTAGCAACAACCGGTTCATGATTTTCGGGATCTACGAATTCCCGTAGATCTTGTGCTTCTAGAATTGCTTCCATCATAGTAATCCATGTGTTGTAATTTGAACTTCTCAACGTTGGACATTGCAAACTTGACGAACTTGTTTCACGATGCTGAACAACCTATAGCCTCCTTCAGATCTCGAACCATGCAAACACCGTTGCAATCAGATCGCTTTTGTGATCTTATGGTTTTATGTACCACGGTTTTCACTCGGTCCCTTGGATCTTCAAAGCTTATGGCTTTGATACTAATTGTTGGAGAACAATGATATCGAAACAAAAACACACGCGAATCGATTTGTGGAATGGACTAACTCCATGATGTCCTTTTGGGTTTTATATTAAACTTGATGAGAACTTACAATTGGATCTCTTGACACACATGCAGATGCGCTTTATATCTATAGATGTAAAAAACAAGATAACTTATCCCTAAACAAGTGGGATTTTAAGATAACTATTGAATAAGGATTAATCGTATCCCTCTCTACTATATGCCTACTATATAGTATTTCATTCTATACTCTTCAAAAATTTAAATCCATAATTGTTTCGTTTCGTTGAAGATTATATCACTTTACCGCTAAAATATGTGTGTTTTCTGCGACATATAAAATTAATTTTGCTAGCTTTACATTCATAAGTTTTATCTGGTAAGTTCCTTACGTAGACTATAAATTAGCATAATTTGGTGAATAACAAAACAATTTAACTTAAAGCAATATGATTAATTTCTCGCCAACATCGAAGAGAAGAAAATAGCATCAAAGAACGTATGCCATTAAAACAAACACCTCATCCCAGAAAGTAATTCTAAAAAAATAGAAAAAAACTTAAAACTCAACTGTTTGGAAATATTTTGAAAGTTATAGCTTCTTTAAAATGTAATAAGTCTTGATTTTTTAACATGAGTTCTCTTTATTGGTTTTCTTTTCTTTTTTTAGTCATTACGAATATGAATATGTGGTAGTTGAAAATTAGGAATTTGAGATGCATAAACTAAAAGTAAATATATTTATAAGGGTTGGCTTTACTTAACTATCTCCTAATTATATGTCATTCTTTTGATTTTTCAACATAAATATATCCATATGAATCTCCCTACATAAACGTGGTTTTGGTTAACACCAAGTAGAAATATGGCTGGCAGTGGAGACCTTAGTGCTATTACACCGAGAACAGGCGAACTTGTGGCTCGGAGGCCACGAGGCAGGCCAGCCGGGTCCAAAAACAAGCCGAAACCACCTATCATCATCACTCGAGACAGTCCCAACACGTTGCGGGCTCATGCCATGGAGGTTAGCCCCGGGTGTGACATTGGTGAGAGCCTAGCCACTTTTGCTAGGAGGAAGCAACAAGGGATTTGGGTGCTAAGTGCCGCTGGGTTTGTGAGCAATGTCATGTTGCGTCAACCGTCATCACCACCGGGCGGTCCCGGTTCGGGGCCCATAGTCACCCTTCACGGTCGGTTTGAGATTTTATCATTGGTTGGTTCTGTATTGCCGCCACCTGCTCCACCAGGTGTCACTGGCTTAGCCATATATTTGGTGGGCCCACAAGGTCAGGTTGTGGGTGGTGCCATAGCTGGCCCACTCATGGCCTCGGGACCTGTGGTGATCATGGCGGCCACTTTCATGAATGCCACTTTCGATAGGTTGCCTATTGACAAGGATGAAGCGATTGCAGCCACTACTACACATGATCAACATCACCATCGCGTTATCGGTGTTTCAGATATCTATGGGCCCCCACAAAACATGCTTTCTAACAACACCCTCCCTCCTCCCGAGATATATACTTGGTCAACTACTCGGCCGTTATCCAAGACATGAGTATATGTTTAGCATATTATCATACACAAAACAACACTCGAATTAACAAACTTCAAACATAAAGTATAACTCCAGCAAAAAATCCACAAATATTTAGTTTGTATTTTATAAATTTCAATACTTATGCAAGCCCAAATTGTATTACTTTAGGTAGGATCGACAAGCGATTATGACATTAGCCACGTGTTAAAACGTTTGATATGTAAACTCTTATTAGGGGAAAATGATCAATACAAGTGTATAACGAGTCAAGGGTAAAATAGTAATTCACATTCAAGAAAACACGCATAAATAATAATTTATGTGTGGAAGAAACTATCTACTTTCTGGTTGAAAATTGAAATTTTCTGATCATTTTAGCAATATTTTGCAATAGTTTTGTTGCATCGACTGTACCGGGAGATTGAGATGTCCATTCCTGGAAATTGTGGAGGCTACCAGTGAAATCGGTAAACAGCCCATCAACTCCAATTTTGTTAATCCAGTAATCAAATTCAATGTAAGGGTCTTCACTAAAGTTGAAATGCAAATACTGGTTCTCATTGCGAAAAGTGTATGGGTGCACCTGCAAGTGATAATAATGATGTTAAGTTTGACTTTTCAGGTCAAACAGAAAAGTTCAATTTTGTTTATACACAAATTTGATGAAAGATCAAGAACTAAATTACAGATAAGGTTTTAACATATTATAGATGGGAAATTACAAGTGTAAGAACTAGTGTCGGATTAACATCGATTCAAATTTCCTGAAGTTCTGAAGAGATTGAATAGACCTTTTAAGGTCAAACAGAGAAAAACCCAACTTCGTATTAACTTTTTAATGCTAAATCAATATGATTAAAATTTAACTTGTAACTTAAAACATATGGGAAAAGATTTCTGTTGAGAAATAATATCGAATCCCACATCAAACTGAATTTCCAAAAAGTGATGGTTTGATCAAACTGTGACTAATGTACCTGTAGATTGTGGGCGTGTGCTCTGGTCACGAGATCAGTAGGCATTTGAATGTAGTTATCTTTTACAGGAACAATGGTGTCTTTCCATGGACCAATCCCAACAACATATTCTTTGATGTAGTTGAAATAATGATCTGAAGTGATTTCTGCATAAGTCTATAAACAAAAGTAAATGACATTTTTGAAAGCCAATGAAAAACACCACATGATCATTTTTAAAAGGTGATTTTAAAAGTGCTTTTTTAAAGGTGATAATGTGGTTGAAGTTGTAATAAAATGCCTTTGATGTGCTTTTGTTGTTTGAAGTTGTAAATTGTAATAAGTAGATAACTATCTGATTGAATCCTCTCTGAGATCTAAAATATAAATTGATAGCTTAAAGTACTGAAAACTACTTTTTTGTGAATGCAAGTTCCAGAAGTACTGATCTTTTCCTTTACCTGATTTGTGTCTTGTGTTCTAACATCCACATCATCAATTAGTAATATCTTTGGTAAATCTGTTTGGTTATGGATATGAACAAGTGATGACGGAGCGAATGACTGAATGAAACAAGGTTGTTTTAGCCATTCCTTTGATAAATATGAACCTTTATACCCATATTTCTTAAGCATTTCCACAAAAACTTCCTCAAATATTTTCCCTTTAGGCCATTTCACCTGAAATGTAAGTTAAAAATTTCATGAAACTGATGTATTTTTGACATATGAAGCTTAATCTTGAGAATATAACTCACATGCTGGTTCATCAATACAGGATTTTTAATTTCTGGATAGATTCCAACGACCCTTGGTGCATTAATTGCAATTTGAATGAACTCTTCGAATGTAATGATAGGAAACTTACCTGCTCATGGTATAACATCGATTTATATGTTATATTCACACAAACATATGTGGTTAGCTTAACTAGTTGAAAGTGAATATGTTATATTAAACAATCAGAATCATATAATCAACTACAAGGAAATGGCCGTACAAGATATAGATATTGTAAAGTTGTAATAACAATCACATATTTCAAGTGTTTGGCAGATTCTGTTATTTTACAGTTACTTGAAGTAATAATCAAATAATCAATTTAAACCATAAATCCAAACCATTATATTTACTTATTTAGAATTTGAAAGGAGAATACCATTATATTGCTGATCACGGAACGTAAACCTCTGCTTTGCCCTCAATGTTTTTAGTTCTTTTAATGTAAAATCAACTGCAAGTAGTCAAGTAATTAGCAAACCATTTACATGATGACAATAATGGAAATATTTTGATTCAAAACTAAAGGAAGCCAGAAGATACATATGAAAAGTCCAGTTTTGTTTTCTCCTTCAACTACATATGTCTTCACTCGGTTTGCAAATTCTTTATGTTCTGCAATATCAGTTGTATCATCAAGTGTAACATCATGATGGCACATAAGAACACCATCTTTGCTAGCTAAAATATCTGTTTCTATGAAGTCTGTGCCTTCTTCAATAGCTCTCTGCAGGAATAACAAATACGCAAATCTTTAAAAGCATGTTAACCATTTCAAGAAAATGACATTTAACCAATTCTATTATGGGTGGCAAAATTGGGCCGGTCTTGTGAGTTAGGGAACGGGTTAAAATGAGTAGTTTTTAGTGTGTTTAAATGATAGGTTAGACTAAGGATGGTCATGGTCTGGTTCGGACAAGATTTTTAGGCAAACCAATGGTTTGGTGGTTTTGTATAAACGTAAACCAATTTTGATTAATACTTAGAAAGACCTAAAACATCTAGTTCTAAGCCTCATTTCAAAAACTACTATGTTTGACTTTAAATAAAAGTCAATTTCTTTTCCAGGAGGAAACAAGTGGTTTAATATATGTACCAGGTAAGCAGGACCGGTTTCCTCTGGGAGTTCTCCATTTGAACCCCGGTGTGCAACATTAAATGGACGAAACGTCTGTAGGGACTTTTTCGTATTTTCTTTATCACTTGGAAGGGGATAGAGTCTCCTTGCAGAACAGCCAATAAAGAGTAGCAGAAAAGTAACGACGCAACCTGAAAAACAGTTTATTAGTCTAATAAGTTACACAAATTATGAACACATAAAAATAACCTCAAAATCTGATTTGAGATCAACAGTTTTTTTCTAAACTTCCTATTAATACACAGTTTTTTTTATTTTTAAATAGTTCGAATAGTCCACATATGGTAAGAACAATATTGCAGAATGTAAAATTCCAGTTTCAGAATCCTACAAACAGACTTACATAATCGACCTAAAATGTCAAAGTGGTCATTACTGATACCAAAGAAAAAAAACCTTTCACGCATCATACGAATGACACCAACCTATTTTACCCAACTGAAAACTAATTAGCATGAGTTCAAGTCCTAATAAGCAGCTTTAATGTTCAAACACACACTGATTCATTGATTTTTATGTAATGGAAGTTGTACATTTAAGATTAGAGTATGATCCATTATATTATAAAAAAAATCAAGATTTCCATATTTGTACAAAATGACATTAAAATTGGTCTTATTCAAAGAACTAAATAATCCTTCAACAAGTCAAACTGTTATGGAACACAAAGATGAAACTTTCCTTTAAAAGTAACAAAGATTCAATTCCAAATAATAACAACAGCTTCGATAACAAATCACCGACTATCTATAGATTACTTGAAAATGAAATCCAAATTACAATGTACCTAATCAGAGATCAGAGCCAACAAACAACAACACTCACTGTGACTTTTGAAGTCAAACCTAAACTTCCTAGGAAATATACAAAAATTTCCCCACTTTCAGCATTAATTCCACAATTCAACCCAATAAACACATTCTTTAAAACACTTATCACAAACCCTTATCGATTTTGAACCCTTCAAAACCATTATCCATTTCGAACAATGTTGTATTTCCACAAGCAACCAAATACCACAGTACTTCGTAAACATCAAAAACTTTTACATTTTCACAAACCCAAAAGCGAAAATTGGGATATGAAGTTGAAATTAGATGCTTACAGGATGAATTCATGTTGATTTGATAGCTGATTGAAGATGGTGGTGTTGATCTTAACCCCCACGAAACCTCCGATCTTGTGGGGTTTTGAGTGTGAGCTGATTCGATCAGCAAGAGAAACGGATGCTTTGTGGTGAATCAGCCCTTGGATCACAAGATCAACCCTTTATCCACGGAGAGTTTACCTGTAATTTGAAATTTTGAGGGGTTTTTTGTTTGGATTCGCATATTCTCTTTAACATTATCTTTTCTTTTCATATTGTAATCTATTATTATTATTAGATTATATTAGATATTATAAGATATTAGATTACATGTTTGGTTTATATAACTTTTATTTTGGACAGCTCATGTTTTGTTTATATATCTAGGGAATACCGAACTAACTTAAAGATAGGTCAGGCAAATCGTATCTTATCGTGTTTAATGTGTTACAGACAACGTGATTATTACAAATATCAAACATGAAAACAACACATTTAACATTTAGATTTGATGGTTTGAGTTTGACAGTTATGTGTTTTAGCTATCAAAAAGAATAAATGATAAATCCAAAACTCCTAATTTTAATTATTTTAAAAAAATAAAAAATACATAGTATATTTTTTTGTTAAACAGGTCTTATCGTTGCATGTCTCCGATGACCTCGGTTTTTATGAGCACGGTTGTTTTTGGGGTGCAATGATGGTAAGGCGCCGTTCGGCATGGTAACTCCAGTTGCAGTCGTGGCTGCCTCTTAGCCTCTTTCTTTTGCAACGATGATGATGAATTTGGGTCTGAGTTGTGCTTTCTTTCTTTTGTCTACTGGAACGCAGATTCGGGTTGCTTAGTATTTTTTTTGTTTCTTTTGTTTGCGACACCTTGCTTGGGCAATGGTAATGTCGTTAGATGTGTTGGTGGTGAGGTCGGTGTTGTTTGGTGATCAGGATGTGTTGGTGGTGAGGTCAGGGTTGTTTGGAGATCAGGCTTACACCGCCGCAACGAAGCAGGTTATCGTAACCCGTCGGTTTTGACATTCGCCGACGTTCTGGCTGCGCAACCTTGTCCCATCTCTATGACGATAGATCACTAATCATCCGAGTCGAGATGTGAAATCAAATGCAACTGTTTATATGTTTGATATTGGACCATGGTTCATCTCGGTTTCGGCGTTGTAATTCTTTATCAATTCAAAACCCTACCCTCTGTCAATATCGAGGGTTGTGATGGTGAATTGAAGACAATCCGATTGAGACACTACTATTAAAGATAATGTTATTTACATTACATCAAGGCTATGATGATATAAAAAGGGATCCGTTGTTTGCGTGGCAGTAATTCTGAGTTACAGCCGCTACGGATTACCTATTATGAGCCGTTAAAAACAACAGTGATGAATCGCGCAACGCGCAACATGGAAATAAACCTAGTGGTCTAAGAAAGAGAAGCATGAAGCCGATGGCTTGTTTCTTTATTCTTTCTTAGCAATACGAGTTTGTTATGTTATAAGAACATAAAATAAAAAATAATTATTTTTTATTCATACCGACCACCAACGTTATTAATATATGTTTATATATGTTATACATCTGAATGTTTATTTTAGTTAATGTAAAACAAATAAAAATTAAACTTGTAAACGTAACGTCATTTTTTCTTTAGATTTTAAAAACTCTCTTATTAATAAAAATAATATTATTTAAGTAATCAGATCTTTCACTTCAAAGAATCATAGTACAATATTAAAATTTACTATAAATCTATAACATACAATTAGTTAGACACATGTTCAAACTATATCTACCTACCATTTTCCCACCAACTTCATATTAAATCATCTTACGGAACATAAAATGTTACATATGAGTTTTCAAAACAAATGTATGCCATAATAGGTGAAGCAAGATAAACGGTAAAATCAATATAAATAAAAAATAAAAACATCATATGTAAAACAAATAGAAAACATTCCTTACCCAACCAATATGTTCTTTTATGTGATTGTAAAATATGGCTGCTATACATATAATGCAGGATCGGTTTTGATACCCAACACAAGTATTTTCTCTCAAACTCACTAACAAACACTTAAAAAACAGAGATCTTTTAAGAGTTGATTATAATATACTAAGTAACACAAGGAAACACAAGAGACTAATTTTCATGATATTTGTATATATTATTTCTCAACTCAAAGTTTACAAGACTCTTACCCGCTTTTTACAAGAGTTTACAGTGAGAAACTATATATACTACTATCTACAGCCGGATATATTATGATACCAGCTGGAATCCTCTAACTAAAGCAGATACTACAAAGCTATAGTTTAAGGTATTATCTAAGATATGGTAGTCATGATATGTCCATGACTTACCTTTTGTGACCAACTAAAGTTGGTAACTTGTACTAATATATAAAGGTGAACAGTGGAATAAAGTATGGTCAACTACATGGCCTTTTGGGAAAACGCAATGTAGTATCAAAGGGTATCATTTAACAACTAATCTAGCTTTGTTCTTGATGATCAAGTTTCTGTCATCTCTCTTGTTTCTGAAAACCAATTTGGTGCCTATAGGTACTTGACCAAATGGTAGCGGGCAAATGTTCCAAACCTTTTGTCTCTTGAATTGAAGTAACTCTTCTTGCATTGACTCAACCCAGCAACTATTTGTTGCACCCTGAAAGGATCATACATGCCAACTCAATGGGTGAATTGATGATTGTTTAGCTGGAATCCCATAAGTCCAAGATGCAATGCGGATGAAGAAGTACAAGAAAAATAAAAAGTATTATCTTCCGCATTAATCAATGTGGAAGACAAAAATCTGATGCGGACAAGTGTTTACTCTTCCGCATTAACTAATGCGGAAGACACAACACTTATGCTGAACAAGTTACTCTTCCGCGTTGACTAATGCGAAAGAATAAAAGAAGATGCGGACAAGACTTTGATCATCCGCATTGACAAATGCGGATGACCAACCAAATGCGCACTAGTATGTGTTCATCTGCATTAACCAATGCGGATGACCAACTTACTAATGCTGATGATCAAGTGGAAATGCGGATCAAGATTATCTTATCCGCATTTGTCAATGCGGATGAACAAGCAGAGATGCAGATCAAGACTTAGACTAGTTTCTGATGTAATAGGTCAGGGGTAGTTTAGTCATTTTGTAAAGGCATCTTGTCTTGTCTATAAATAGAATAGTTTACCTCGTACTGAGGTGACGGTTGATAGAAAGAGGATTTTGTTGTAATTATTCTCTGTAATTTGTCAACTATCATATATCAATACAAACATAATTTATGAGTAATTTTCTTGCTTGATTGTTCTTCAATTGTTTGTTTCCGCCACTCAATCGTTGACTTGATTATCATATTCGATTCTCAGTAAGAATATCACTCTTACTAAAACCCAGTCACTATCCTTTAAGGCTTCTTCTACATTCTTGGGTTCCATCTGAGACAAGAAGCATAAGTACAAGTAGACATTCCCATGATGAGTTTGTCCCCTTGTTCTTACACCATCAGAGACTTCTCCTATGATGTTCTTAGCTAGATGAGTGTTGTGATACCTTAGTCTAGTAATCACTTCCAGTTGCAAAGAATGATCCAAGTTGGACATATTTTGCTCAGGAACATGAACACTTGGTCCAGCTGATGTTTCAATGTCATTCAATGAGGACTTATTGAATAAGAGAGAAACATCATCAACATCAGTTGACTGAGAAGTAGTATTAGTAGTTGCCTGCTCTTTCAAATACTACTTCCATCAGCTTGGTGTTGTATGTTATCACCTGATGAGTTATTAGCTCACTTTGTTGATAACTGTTAAAGCTCCACTAGTTCCAGAATGGTCATGCTATCGGATCCACCAATGATGGGAGCTTGGGGTTTAGAGATTCATGGAGAACTTGGAAGAGGTCTGGGTAACTCAAATAGCTGGTCTTTGTTAGAATCACTTTGAGTACCTATTCCAGCTAAAACATTCTCACAAGATGGTTTAGAATATTTGGAATAGTTCTAATCAAAAATATGACCAAGGCCATTCGCCCTAACACAAGGAGTGTGCTTATTACAACACTGTTGGATGATTCCTTAAATTGTTGATTTTTGATGTTATAGACTCTATAAGCAATAGAGGTGGAGGAATATCCAACAAAGATAGCATTATCTGACTTCTCAGCAAATTTTCCCATTGTCCTTTGGGTTAATTATGGTACACCTACTGCCAAAGGACCTTAGAAAGCCAATGAATGATGGCCTCTTGTTCCATAGCTCATAAGGGGTCTTTCCATGTGGCTTGACAATAAGGACCCCGTTCTGCACATAGCATGTAATGCTGACTGCTTCTACCTAAATGTTAGAGGCAGCTTTGAATCAGCTAACATGGTCCTAGCAGTCTCAATCAGTGTCATGTTCCTCCTCTCAGCAACACACCATTTTTGGTGAGGAGTTCTAGAGCACTGTATTGTCTGGTAATTTTCTTGCTAATTTTCTTGCTTGATTGTTCTTCGATTGTTTGTTTCCGCCACTCAATCGTTGACTTGATTATCATATTCGATTCTCAGTAAGAATATCACTCTTACTAAAACCCAATCAATTGGTATCAAAGCTTTGGCTCTCGATTCTTTTTCAGATCTGTGCACAGACTGAATAGAACTCGATTGATCTGATAATCAAGTTGTTAGTAGTAGATATCATCATCTCTACTTAGCAAACAGCAAGAATACTCCTGTCAAATAGCAAGAACACTCATTCTGAACCTCAATAGAACTGCTTGAACAAGTTGGACTCATCAAACATAATCAATCTTAAAATCAACTAAATCTATACTTACACAAATCAACATGGATTCTAACAGTTACTCTGAATTAGGTCATACACCTAAACCACCCATGCTTAAACACAAATCTGAGTTTAAACAATGAAGAATACGGTTTAGAAATTATATCACAGGTGTAGATCCTGACTTTTGGATCTTAATATGTAGGGTCCACATATTCCTGTTACTTATCAATAGCTCAAGCTGCACTGTACAACTGCTAGAATACCATTGAAGACCTAACTCTGGATGAAGATGATTATAAGAAAATCAAAATTGATCTTAAAGCATACTCTATTTGACTCAAGCACTCAAAATGGATGTGCTGAAAAGATTAGAAAAATATGGAACTGCTAAAGCTGTTTGGGATGCTCTCAAAATTATGTGTGAAGGTAGCAGTGAAGTTGCTGAAATTAACAAAGACAAGCTGGTCAATCAGTATGAAACCTTCCATCACACCAAAGGAGAATCCATATCAAAACAACTGCACAGATTTGTACAGTTGGTCAATGACTGGAAATTATGGAGTGTCATACAACATTAAAGAACTCAACAAGAAAATGCTTCACAGTCTGCCTGAAAGCTGGAAGCAAATGTCACAATGTTGAAAAAACTCTTGATCTTGAGAGTACCACTCTAGACATTATGATAGCCAAGATTGAAGCTCTTGAACTTGATGAACGAAGCAGAAATCTGAGTGGGCCAAGAGTGATTAAAGCCTACAAATTCCCTTCAGAATCACATTCTGTTGAAAATGCTTTCATCACAAAGGAAGATGACTTCATTTCATCAAGAGATCAAATGAACAATACTGGGTTCATAGCATCTCCATCATTCAATCACCATTCAACTTCAGCACAAGCTTCAAAAGTCTCCACTGCACCTACAATCTCTCCAGAAGACTTAAAATCAGAAGAGCAAAAGGCAACCTACAATGCCTTTGTTGCAAGTTTTGAAGCATATCTCGGGGGAAGACTCACTTCTGCCCATATAATACAAGAAGATTTAGAAGAATTAGATCATGATGATGTTGAGGAGATGGATCTACAGTGGCAAATGGCAATGATTGCCATGAGAGCTAAGAAATTCTTCAGAAAAGGAAGAAAATTAAGCCTGAATGAGAACACAAAGCTTGGATATGACAAATCCAAGGTAAAATGCTTCTACTGTGGAATGACTGGCCATTCCTCAAGAGAGTGCAATGCTCCTAAAAGAACCAACCATTCAAGGAACTTTCCTGGTCAATCATCCTCACAGCCCAATTCAAGCTATCACCCAACCAACCATCAATAGCAATACCATCATTCTCATATCAACAAACATACCAGAGTCAACCACAGCTGACAAATCAAGCCCATGCAAGCAGTCAGCCTTCTGCCAGTGCCCTTGTGATCAAACAAGATGGGATATGTGACTGGAGTGTGTATGCTGAGGAAGTCAAGCCTCAATTTTAGAATCATGCTCTCATGGCTCATATCAATGATGGACCATCTGCAATGCCTACTGAGGTAAAAACTAACCTTTGTAGTGAGAAATGCATAAATGAATTACAAGAGTATAGAGAACATAATCATAAACTGCCAGATAAATAAAAGAAGAAAAGGTGAAGTCAAAATGATGAAGAGAGAACTAAAAAGTTTTGAAATCAAAATCAAATCTCTCATTTCTGACATAGAAAAATTGCATGGTGAGAAATACAATCTTGCAGCTAAAAATGAGCTACTTACTGAAAAGTTAGCTCAAGCTAAAGCTCAACAATCTATGACTGAAGTGAAACTTGAAAAGTTTCAAATGTCTTCAGTCAAGCTACAAGAAATGCTGGATTCACAAAAGGATCCAAAGGATATGTCAGGGATTGGGTACAATTCATGTCCTCCACCATACAATGACAATTACACTGTCATGCCTGACTCTGTATCACTCTCTGAATCAATTGAACCTAAAATTATGGAACCTAAATCAGAAGTGAAACAAGTGACAAATCCTCAAAACAAACCTAATGTCTATTTTGAAACCAATGAGGACAAAATCAAGTTAGGACACCTAATCAAAATCAAAGAGTGTTCCGACAAGACAGTGATTGTCAAAAACATCAAGCCCTGTAAAAGCAATTGTACCTTTTATAAAATTCATACCATCTGTTTTACAAGGGAAAAAGAAATATGTCAAAACAGTGAAACCCACTACTGAGAGTAGTTCTGATAATGAGATTGTATCTCCACAAAATTCAAGCAAATCAAAAAGGTTTCACTGAAAAAGAAACCAACTGTAAAACTGAGTTTCACACACAAAATTCATCAGACCCACAGTCATCCAAATTAAGGCAGGGAGTTGGGTTTGATATCTGTAATAAAGAACATGTTGACCAGTTTGAAAAAGGGTGAGAAGTAGGTTGAAGAAACAGAAATAGCCCAGACAAATGAACAAGAGTAGCATTGTGAAACAATCTACAAAAGGGCTGATTCTGACTCATCACCTAATGAAAAGAAAGTGACACATCAAAGAAAGTATCAGTTGAGTCACTCAAAGAAATCTGATTCAAGAAACAAACAAATGTATTGTGATATTTGTGACATGTTCAATCACAAGACAGATAAATGCTTCTTCAATCAATATTGTTCTATTTGTGATATGAATATCACTCCACCAAAAATTGCTATTTCAACAAGTATTGTTCAATCTGTGACATGAACAATCACAATACATTTGATTGTTACTTCAATCAGAAGGGGTTGAGAATTCCACAAAACAAGCCCATCTCAAAACATCTACTGTGATGCATTCTGTCAAACATCATTCATAACAATCAATCTAGGCTTCTAGATCAACATATGACAGAGTAACTCAAAAGATGTAAGGAAAGGTCAAAGAAGACATCTCACAATGAAACACAAACTTGACCTTCCAAGCAAAATCAACTTTTGATAATGAAACTCGGGCTAAATTTTTACAAAGAATAGAACCAATAATTTCATTATTCATCTGAATCCTCAGTAGATGTAGATGAGATGACTCGACCAATTCATTATCAAAAATCTCCCAAATCACCTCATCTAAATCACCATTCAGAGGAAAATACCAAGAGGTGACTATCATGAATAGGAACAGGATACCCAAGACCATCATGGCTTGGGTTCCTTATTCTAATTAGTTCTTTTTGTTTGTAGGTTTCCACACAGGTCTAATAGCCTATGGTATGTAGACAGTGGATGCTCCCGACACATGACTGGAGATCTGTTAGGACCTAGTATTTGACGAAAATACCTAGAGATCACGTGTAACCAGATCAAATAGTGCGGAATCCTATTCGATTGGCGATCCAATCAGTGAGAACACACGAAGAATCAATCAAGGATTGAAACTAACGTTAGAAATCGATAAGGAATCGATCTAATGTGTTCTATGAACTTGGAGAACGATTTGGAAGGTTTCTGGACGGCTAGGGTTCGTCTGGAATCGTACTTGATCGAGTGTTCTTGTTTTTCACGAATTGAGTTGTATTTATAGGTTGGTATTATTCAATCGTGCGACTGAACCATTAGTATGGTTCAGTCGTGCGATTGAGCCATGCGGTTGATTCATTCGTACGACTGAGTGTTCAGTCGTGCGACTGAGCCAATCTTATGTTACAGTCGTACGACTGATCCAGTCTCCTGGTTCAGTCGTGCGACTGAGTCAATCGTGTGAAGTTCTTCATGTGTATGGTTTATTCGCATGAGCCATTCGCATGGGAACTTTATTAAGTTAAGTTTGAATGTTTTAATTAATATAACATGATGTGCAACCATTTAAGCAATCATAAACCCAATCAATTCAATCACGACTCATTAATGAACTATTAAACATTATAACTAACAAACTATCAGTATCATTTCATTAATCATACCAAACAAGATCTATTACATCACATACCATGATCTAGGGACATACATGTATCAACAAACTCCCCCTTGGACCTAGATCTCTCTAATGTCTTGTTTTCTTCATTACCTCCTCATATTTCTTGTACTTGTCCTCTTGTGTGACTCCTGTGTGAATATCAAACGCGAAGCAAAGTCGTATAACGTGGAACTGGAGGGCTTGTACATGTCTTGTGTGTCATAGAACAATGGCCACTTGTATAATGTATAGACATCATTAGCAGACAAGTTGGTAGCCACATTAGGTCGAATACCCTGATGGTATCCATTTGGTCCCCTTTGTTCAGAACTATGACAGCTTCAGCAGTTCTCCAATCATAGTACCACCATTTGAAATGTGGAGTGAAGTCCTGTGGCATTTCCCTGAGAGGGATTCTCGACATAGTGCGCGGAGGACTCCACTTCAACACAATTTTTGGTTTTCCAGTGATGGCATCCATCTCAGACCTTCTAATATACCTTGTAGGTTGTTGAGGTCTGAAGTTAATCACCTGGTGTGGTACTCTTTCTTTAGGGCAGCCTCAAACCAACCTGACATCTTTCTCGGGTCAGCATACAACAGCTTCAATTTGGCCAGCTGGTTGAGCTCAAATCCTGGTAGAGTCTTTAGATCATGTGGAAATCTAAAGTACTCTATGCCCTTTTCCCTCTTAACGGCATAAACGTTAAGATCATCAAAATATGCCCATGCTATAATCCTGCCTGACACCGTAAGATGTTTCTTGACACTGTAGAACTTGGTGTAGGCATCCCTCTTCGGTGCAGCACGTTGGGCTCTGACTTCTTTAAAACATTCAGCCCACTCAGCCTTTCGAATGTATACGTCGTCATTTGAGGCTTGGGCGGTTCCTTCGGTCTTTCCTGTTTCCTGCTCCATCTTGTCTAGTACCTCAAACATATCACTGACTAGGGACTCACCCAGATTGGGGACCACATTACCCTCGTTGTCAGCGTACTGAGGGTACTCTTCTACAGCAATATCTTCAACCTCAACTTCATCAACGTCATGTAGTCGTCGTCACTGGTTGAATCAACTGTTGGAGCATCCTTGACAATTCATCAGGATTGAGTCTGAACATCTCTGCCAGTTGCTCGTTAGATAGGTCGTGAATTATTTCACCTTCTTCAGGAGTATAACTCACTGACCTTCTGACAATCCCTTGCAGATCAAGAATCATTGTGAGTTGAGACTTGACCTGTTGAAGGGGAGCAATATCAAAGTCATCTCTGTTGTACGTTGTATCTGTTTGATTTACACATTTCACACTCAAATCATAGTAATATATCAAACAAAATGCATTAACTTAATATAAACATTTAGTACATGGTTTTTCAATACAAATACAAAAGTAAATAAATACATAAAACATCCACTATTTACTTTTATCCTGAATGCTAGACTCTTCACGTGAAGGTGCAGAAGCAGAAGCTGACTGATCTTGTCTGTTCTTTGTTCTCTTCTCTTGCCCTGGAGCTGAGACAGATTCAGCTGCTTCTCCTTCTTCAGTGTCTTCATCTTCACAACACTCTTCGTTTTTCTCTTCATCAGTATCACTCTCATTATTCATCATCATCATCATCTTCATTATCTCTGTCTCCATCCCTTATCTTTAAAGGTTGCTTTCCTCCTTGATCCTTTATTTTAGCAAAATGGTCCTCTTAGCTTTTTCCAACTCCTCTATTTGCTTACCTGCTGCGACACTTTGAGCTCGGAGTTGGTCCATCTGAGTGTCTGAGCAGCCAATTGCTGGGCCTGCTCCTCAATTACTCGATCCTGCTCTGCAATTTTATGCGATTGTGCAGCAGTCAGGTCGGTAAGCTGGCGGATCTGAGTCGTCTTTTCCTCATCAGCCGCCAGCAATGCAACACCATTCTATTAACGCCGACAGCTGTTCCTCTACCCGATTGGAGGTAGAGGAGATCTATAGGTGTGTGAGGGAAAGGCTGAGGGCTCGGTTTGGTGGCTAGTGGTGGTGGTGGTGGTGGAGAATATCAGGTCAGGTCGGGATGATCGTGGTGGTGAGTGGGGGGTGAATGATGTAGTAGTGGGCTGCGGTCTGTCTTGTGTGGTCGGTGATGAGGGAGTGAAGAATGTGGTGGTGGAGGGAAGCGGTGCTGTGGGGAAGGTATGGTGGTGGATGGGTGTCTGAAGAGGTGGTAGTGGTGGAAGGTATGGTGGATGTGGTAGTGATAAAGGTTACCCTACCCTTCTTTTTTTGGCCATGGGGTTGAGCCATCCGTTTTCTCCTCGTTCCCTTCGAGGTGGATGCTCCCCCTCCAATCCCGCCTGAGGACCCCGGAGCATAAGTTGGATCAGTTCTGTATCTCGGAGCCTCTCGGTTGTTCACCAACAACCCTCAACCCATGTTCTGTGGGAACAACTTTCCTTCCCACAGTTCGGGTCAGTGGCTCCTCATCAGATTCATCCTCATCTTCCTCGTAAGAACAAAATCTTGATGAAATCCTGCTGACTCAGTTACTTAGCAGGTGAGACAGACACAGAGGGAACAGAATCAGACACAGTGCCTCTGGATGGAATAGCATCATCCCACTATCATCCTCCTCTGAATCATCAGTAGGGAGGACAATTGGCTCCACGTCGGAGTCACTGTCCTCGTGACGCCATTGGCGTCTCCCCGGTGCCACATAACTTTCATCTGCTAAGTGGCCAATCATTCTTTTCACTTAGGGCTTAATCTGCTTTCCCCTGTAAACTCTCATCCTCCCAGAGAGTAGTATCATCCATTATCTCTAAGGCCACTGCGTCATGACTCTCTTTGGGCAACTGTGGCAGCTTCTCGTTGAAGACGAGCTGTAAGAATCTGGGGTACATACAAAACCCCTCTTTTCCCTTTACCTCCAAATTCTCCACTAAGTAGGAGAATATCATGCTGGAAAAACTGAAGGGGTGGTTCAGAACCAGTGCCACGTAGGCATTTTGAATCTGGTCTGAGAGGTCATCAAACCCACCCCTCCTCGATGCAACACACTTGAGGATCACGTGTGCTAAGTACTTGTACTGGGGGCTCAGGTTGCTCTTGTTGAGCACACCTGAGTTGATATCCCCAGCGTACTTTATCTCAGGAAGCATCCTCTCACTGTCAATGGATGTAGTTTAGTAGGATGATCAGCGTCATCCCCGAACTCTAGGACCCTCTGAATGTCGGCAGCAGAGATCTCAATATCATGGCCTAGTATCGAGCTCCTAATACAGTAAGGCTCACGAGAGCGGTCCACCAAGGCATTTCCAGAATGCCTGATGGAGTGATCTATATGGCGTGCAAGGCGTGGAGATAGCCTTATGAATCCGGGACCGTCTCAGAAAGGCTATAATGTCGGTAAACTCAGCCCCGTTCTGGTGGTGTGATCCAAATGGGCACAGATGTTGTGCTTTGGATTTATGGACCACCTTTTGCCATTTATCTGAAACACACAAGACATAGAACCATTAGTACATAAGACATGAAAACTTATGTTCTAAGTGTAAAGTTGAAAGTCATTTTGATTCATTCGTGCGAATGAATCATGCGACTGAAGTCAGTCGCCTGTTTGAGAGATGCGATTGAGTTCAATCGGCTGATTGAGACATGCGATTGAGTTCAATCGGCTGATTGAGGCATGCGATTGAGTTCAATCGGCTGATTGAGACATGCGATTGAGTTCAATCTGCCGACTGGACTCATTCGGGTGGTTCAGTCGGTCGAATGATCCAATCGTAAGGTTCAATCGTGCGATTGGAGTTCATTCGAACGACCAGTCGCTTGCCCCACTGTTCGATCGCCTGTGGGTCGAATCTTGACCAATCTAAGTCATTTAACAGTGTTAATGGTCCATTTGCCTCGTCTACTTGTCACTAATAACCTATTAAACTCAATTTTAACATTTTGCTTAATTTACATAGGTGATTAGGTCATTTCACAGTTCGGTTCTTGATTCAATCGGTGTCTCTATTGTAGGTCGGTAATGTGCTGATTTTGGTAGATTCAAAGAGTAGTGTACCTGTAAAACGTCACTCGAATGTAAGAACTTAACAGCAATGTAAATCAGAATCTGTGGCAATTTTGACAGAGTAACGGTAAAGAACGCGATTTGGGGTGCTATTGGGAGTGATGAGTGAGATGCGATCGACTGAGACCCTTAAATATGACCTAGGTTCATTCGGCCGACTGGCCTCATTCGCTCAGTTCAATCGGGCGACTGAGTCTCAGTCGTACGATTGGCCTAGTCAATCGCATTCAGTCGGCCGACTGAGTCTCAGTCGGTCGACTGACTCATTCGGTCTCCTTCATTCGCCTCTTTAGTTGACCGACTGAGCCTCAGTCGGTCTACTGTTTCATTCTCTCCCTTCTATTCGGTCGAATGGATCATTTTCATGTCCATTCGGCCGATTGGAAGCCATTCGCATAGTTGGTCGATAACCATGATCCACTAGTGCGAATGGGTCACACTTTGTGAGTTTACAGTCATTTGAACCTTTACTATTAAGACCCTTTTCACTTTTGATAATAACATTGTAAGCTCTTAACCAATTCAGTCACTTCAGACGTGACCTTTAAATTTTGGAAAAAGTGGCCATCTCAGACATGACCCTGTTAGGTAAGTTAATTTCCTTCTGATTCCCTGATGTAGTCCGACAGACACACAAATTAAAAGATAAACATAGAAACTTAAACTAAACTACACAACTAAAGTTTATTTTTGGACTTTTTGTGAGAGATAAACCCTAAGATGGAAATCTAAGGGATTTGATTAGGAGTAGACAGCTTCAACTTAGATTGATCATATCTGGACCAATCAATTTTGGAATCATACAGGAACATCAAATCATTTGGGACTTGTTATTAAAACTTTTTGATGCTTAAATTCTCGGTGTTCATCCAGAGTCGTTAGCAACTTAAGGAAATCATACTGAAACTCTTAGATTTTCACATTGATTTGAACTCTTGAGAATGTAGCCACTAAGATTGTCAGTATGTTTGTCCACTTAAATCCATACACAGACTTTTGACGCAGACTGGTGACTGATTTAGGTTTAATTATTTCAGCTAACATTTGTGGATCCCACACTTATATGGTAATCAACATTCCTCAGAGGTTTTGAGCGGTCTACGGGTATTATTACAAGAAGAGACTATTCTTAGAGCTTTCAAAGAGAAGCCTGTCCTCAGGTCAGTGCCACCGCACAGCAGAGAGGCGGCAAACAACAATGAATTCTAGAATATCTAGGTTATGCTTATCCTCAGGTCAGTGCCATCGCACAGCAGAGAGGCACACAACCTATCTCCTTGTTAGAGCAGCTTATTTTATTTGACACCAATGCACCAACAAATAAGTCATTAGCTTTATTGCATTTGTCTTTCATTTTTTCTTGCTTTGCTCTAATATGGTCATCCGCACACTTTTGTGGCATTTAAATGCTCAGTACCCCTTATTGGAATATATTTGATTGTGTTACCAGTGATAAGATGGAAGCCCACAGTCAGTTGAACAACTTAGTTTGATCTTGAGATCACCAATCAGGTCTAATTGTCTATTGTGTTGAATCTACCAACATATCATTTGTGGTCTAGCAGCCTCTAAGTCTACTTTCTTTGTGTCACCTTAGGAGTTGCCAGTTTTCTATCATCTTCCCCTTTTATATTGCTTAGACTACACAGACTTATACTTTGAACTTTTGCATCTTTTCAAACTTAAATTTTAAAGTCCCTCTTGATTTGTTCCTGTGTACTATCATTTCCAAAGGTATTGAATCGGTATCACAGACACAATCTACCTATTTCAGCTAGTTACCCCTTCTCCCTTCTTTTTTTAATGTTAACTTGCTGACATATTCTCCCCCTAAAATACTAAAATCATTTCGGATTTAATTATTTTTGGATTTTAATAAACAGCAAAATAACATGAGTTTAAATATAACAGACGAAAAGAAAAAACAGAAACATTAAAATAACGTTAACGAAACTACATCGGACTACACATTATTCTCATCAGGAATTACCTCACTTTTCTTTTTAACGCCGTTGACCTCTAGCAAATATTGAAAACGTGGTTATCAAAGGCTTTAGTATAGAGGTCAGCACGTTGAAAATCAGTATTAATTTTAACCACATCAATTAAAGTCTTTTCAAAACAGTCTCTTATGAAGTGGTATTTAATACCGATGTGTTTGGTCTTAGGATGTTGAACCGGATTTTTGGTTACTGCAATGGCAGCAGAGTTATCAACAAAATAGGAGTAGATGAGAATTTAAACCGTAATCCCGCATTTGCTGTTGAATCCAAATGATTTGTGAACAGCAACTTGCAGCAGCAACATATTCAGCTTCACAGTTGACAATTGTCTGCTGCTTACACTGCCATGTAACTAATCTTCTCCCAAAGAATTGACACCCCGCTGATGTAGACTTGTAGTTCATTTTGCAGCCTCCATAGTCCGAGTCACTATACGCTGTGAGCTCAAAATCGTCATCATGAGGATACCACAACCCCAGTGTGGGTGTACCCTTTAGATAGCGAAAAATCCTTTGACCCCGATCAGATGATTGACCTTAGGTTTAGCCTGATATCTGGAACATAAACATGTAGCATACATGATATCAGGTCTTGAGGCAGTGAGATACATGAGGGATCCAATCATTCCTCGGTACATAGTGGCATCTACAAGATCTCCATTCTCATCAGGTGCTATATCATGATTCGTAGCAGTGGAGTCCCAGCAGCAGAAGCATTCTCCATGTCAAAGCGACTGAGAATGTCTCCTACATACTTGTCTGATGTAGAAAGATCCCATTAGGTGTTTGATCCACCTGTAACCCGAGAAAGAACTTCATCTCCCCCATCGCACTCATCTCAAACTCTTTCTTCATCACTGCTTCAAACTCTTTGCATAACTCTTCGTTCTTTGACCCGAAGATTATGTCATCAACATATATTGTACAAGCAGTAGGTCACCATCCTTTTTTTAATAAACAGTGTACAGTCAATGACTCCCCTGCGAAAGCCGTGTTTCACAAGATGAGTCGAGAGTTTCTCATACCAAGCTCGAGGAGCTTGATGAAGCCCATATAAAGCTTTGTCGAGCTTGTAAACTCATCCCGATGATAAGGGTCTTCAAATCCCTCGGTTGACTTACATAGACTGTTCCCTGATTTCCCCATGAAGGAATGCACTCTTCACATCTAATTGGTAGACTTAATCTTCATGTACGATGCATAGGCAAGGAAGATACGAATAGCTTCCATCCTTGCCACGGGTGCAAACACTCATTATAGTCAATCCCTCGACTTGGCGAAAACCTTGAACCACCAGTCGAGCTTTGTTCCTGATAATGACTCCTTGGTCATCCTTCTTGCATTTTAGTACCCATTGGTGCCAATGACTTTAGCACCTTCGGTCTATCAACCAGAGTCCATACCTAACTTCTTAAACTGCAGAAGTTCTTCTTGCATGGCACTCACCCACGCCTCATCATTTAGTGCTTCACTGACATATTTTGGCTCAACCTGCGAAACAAAACATCGATAAGCACCATCATGAATGTAACCTTCTCCATAACTGAGGCGTAATCAGCTGAGTATAGCTGATTTCGGGTTTGTACTCCTGATCGGACATCTCAATAACATTGTCAAGGGGATGATAGACGTTTAGTCGTGATCCTGGAGTAGTGGCACAGTCATCTCCGAACCAAGATTGTGAACATTTTGTTCTGCATCTGAGGAGATTGGAGTTTGAGGTTCCGAAGTCGAGGGTGCATCACTTATGGATGCTTGTGGACTTTCAGGAACTGGAACCTGTTCCTCCTGACTGTTCTGGTCATCTGCTTCAGTTCCATCTTCAGAGGAGGAGTCACTGTCATCGACTACCTCTCTGACTGAGTAGATGATTCTCCCTGTGTGCTAGATGGTGTATTTAGAATATCATACATCATCCTAGTAGCTAACTCATCATCCGGGGAGAGAGAGATGTTGAAGGATTTGAAGAATCCATCATAATCGAAGAAGTATGCAGGTCCTTTGCCTGTAGGTGGTGTGGTATATCTCTGAACGTCGACATTACACCACACTTCTACAAGACTCGTTGAGTTATTGTAAACTCGCTGTTCGGTTGTTGTATCCTAGAAAAATTCCTTCAACTGCCTTCTCGCTGAATTTTCCTTCTTGTGTCTTCTTCAGAAGTGTACACGGTGCGCCAAAAGGTTCAAGATACTCCAAATTCGGTTTGCGTCTTTGAAGTAGCTCATAACATGTCTTTCCGTGGCGCTTGACTATTAGGACTCGATTCAGTGTATAACACGCATTTGCCACTGCCTCATTCCAGAATTGGATAGGCAGTTCGAGTCTGCCAGCATAGTCCCTGTCTCTATCAAAACTGTCTTTCTTTCTCTCAGCAACGCCATTCATCTGAGGTGTGTAAGCAGAAGTGAATTGATGCACAATTCCCTTTCCTTGCAGTATGCCTCCATCCCTTGATTCTTGAATTCTGTCCCGTTGTCTGAGCAATTTGTCGAATTTTAGCTTGTATAGTGATTCCAGTGTGTTACTAATTCCTTGAATGTCTCCAAAGTTTCTGATTTGGATTTCAGAAACATACCCAAGTGAACTTGAGTAGTCATCAGTGACCACACAACAGTACACATCGCCTGCAATGCTCCTTGTACTAACTGGACCAAACAGATCCATG
>CM046457.1:15128636-15206136 GCA_025506515.1 Flaveria trinervia
TGAGTTGATATCCCCAGCGTACTTTATCTCAGGAAGCATCCTCTCACTGTCAATGGATGTAGTTTAGTAGGATGATCAGCGTCATCCCGAACTCTAGGACCCTTGAATGTCGGCAGCAGAGATCTCCATATCATGGCTAGTATAGAGCTCCTAATACAGTAAGGCTCACGAGAGCGGTCCACCAAGGCATTCTCCCAGAATGCCTGATGGAGTGATCTATATGGGTGAAAGGCGTGGAGATAGCCTTATGAATCCGGGACCGTCTCAGAAAGGCTATAATTGTCGGAAAACTCAGCCCAGTTCCGGTGGTGTGATCAAATGGGCACAGATGTTGTGCTTGGAATTTATGGACACCTTTCTGCCATTTTATCTGAAACACACACGACTAAGAACCATTAGTACATAAGACTGAAAACTTAGTTCTAAGTGTAAAGTTGAAAGTCATTTTGATTCATCGTGCGAATGATCATGCGACTGAAAGTCAGTCGCCTGTTTTGAGACAGATGCGATTGAGTTCAATCGGCTGAGGGAGATCATGCGATGAGTTCCAATTCGGCTGATGATTGAGCATGCGATTGAGTTCAACGGCTGATTGAGAATGCGATTGAGTTCAATCTGCGACTGGACTCATTCGGTGTGGTTCAGTCGGTCGAAGATGATCCAATCGTAAGGTTCAATCGTGCGATTGGAGTTCATTCGAACGACGTCGTTGCCCACTGTTCGATCGCTGTGGGTCGAATCTTGACCAATCTAAGTCATTTAACAGTGTTTAATGGTTCATTTGCCTCGTCTACTTGTCACTAATAACCTATTAAACTAAATTTTCACATTTTGCTTCATTTACATGGTGATTAGGTCATTTAACAGTCGGTTCTTGATTCAATCCAGTGTCTCTATTGTAGGTCGGTAATGTGCTGATTTTGGTAGGATTCAAAGAGTAGTGTACCTTAAAACGTCACTCGAATGTAAGAAACTTAACAGCAATGTAAATCAGAATCTGTGCAATTTGACAGAGTAACGGTAAAGAACGCGATTGGGGTGCTATTTGGAGTGATGAGTGAGATGCGATCGACTGAGACCCTTAAATACTGAACCTAGGTTCATTCGGCCGACTGGGCTCATTCGCTCAGTTCAATCGGGCGACCGAGTCTCAGTCGTACGATTGGCCTAGTCAATCGCATTCAGTAGACCGACTGAGTCTCAGTCGGTCGACGATCATTTGGTCTCCTTCATTCGCCTCTTTAGTTGACCGACTGAGCCTCAGCGGTCTATGTTTCATTTCTCCCCTTCTATTCGGTCGAATGGATCATTTTCATGTCCATCGGCGATGGAAGCCATTCGCATAGTTGGCGTAACCATGATCCACTAGTGCGAATGGGTCACACTTTGTGAGGTTTACGTCATTTTGAACTTTACTATTAAGACCCTTTCAGTTTTGATAAATACATTGTAAGCTCTTAACATTTCAGTCACTTCAGACGTGACCTATAAATTGTGGAAAAACCGGGGCCACTCAGACATGACCCTTTAGGTAAGTTAATTTCTTAGATTTCCATGATGTAGTCCGACAGACACACAAATTAAAAATAAACATAGAACTTAAACTAAATACACAACGAAAGTTTATTTTTGGACTTTTTGTGAGAGATAAAGCCCAAGATGGAAATCTAAGGGATTGATTAGGAGTAGAAGCTTCAACTTAGATTGATCATATATGGACCAACTCATTTTTGGAATCATACAGGAACATCAAATCATTTGGGACTTGTGATTAAAACTTTTTGATGCTTAAATCTCGGGTCATCAGAGTCGTTGCAACTTAAGGAAATCATACTGAAACTCTTAGATTTTCACATTGATTGAACTCTTGAAATGTAGCCACTAAGATTGTCAGTATGTTTGGCCACTAAATCCATACAGCTTTTGACGCAGACTGGTGACTGATTTAGGTTTAATATTTCAGCTAACATTTGTGGGATCCACACTTATATGGTAATCAACATTCCTCAGAGGTTTTGAGCAGTCTATGGGTATTATTACAAGAAGAGACTATTCTTAGAGCTTTCAAAGAGAAGCCTGTCCTCAGGTCAGTGCCACCGCACAGCAGAGAGAGGCGGCAAACAAACAATGAATTCTAGAATATCTAGGTTATGTATCCTCAGGTCAGTGCCATCGCACAGCAGAGAGGCACACAACCTATCTCCTTGTTAGAGCAGCTTATTTTATTTGACACATATGCACCAACAACATAAGTCATTAGCTTTATTGCATTTGTCTTTCATTTTTTCTTGCTTTGCTCTAATTATGGTCATCCGCACACTTTTGTGGCATTTAAATGCTCAGTACCCTTATTGGATATATTTGATTGTGTTAACCAGTGATAAGATGGAAACTCACAGTCAGTTGAACAACTTAGTTGATCTTGAGATCACCAATCAGGTCTAATTGTCTATTGTGTTGAATCTACCAACAATATTTGTGGTCTAGCAGCCTCTAAGTCTACCTTCTTTGTGTCACCTTAGGAGTTGCCAGTTTTCTATCATCTTCCCCCTATTATATTGCTTAGACTACACAGACTTATACTTGAACTTTTGCATCTTTCAAAACTTAAATTTTAGAGTCCCTCTTGATTTGTTCCTGTGTACTATCATTTTCAAAGATATTGAATTTGTATCACAGACACAATCCCATATTTCAGCTAGTTACCCCTTCTCCCTCATTTTTTTAATGTTAACTTGCTAACCATCTCCCCCTAAAATACTAAAATCATTTCGGATTAATTATTTTTGGATTTTAATAAACAGCAAAATAACATGAGTTTAAATATAACAGACGAAAAGAAAAAAACAGATAAACATAAAATACACGTTAACGAACTACATCGGACTACACATTATTTTCATCAGGAATTACCTCACTTTTCTTTTTAACGCCGTTGACCTCTAGCAAATATTGAAAACGTGGGTTTATCAAAGGCTTTAGTATAGAGGTCAGCACGTTGAAATCAGTATATATTTTTAACCACATCAATTAAGTTCTTTTCAAAACAGTCTCTTATGAAGTGGTATTAATACGATGTGTTTGTCTTAGGATGTTGAACGGGATTTTGGTTACTGCAATGGCAGCAGAGTTATCAACAAAATAGGAGTAGATGAGAATTTTAAACCGTAATCCCACATTTGCTGTTGAATCCAAATGATTTGTGAACAGAACTTGCAGCAGCAAATATTCAGCTTCACAGGTTGACAATGCAACCGATGTCTGCTTCTTACACTGCCATGTAACTAAATTTCTCCCAAAGAATTGAACCCCGCTGATGTAGACTTGTAGTCATTTTGCAGCCTCCATAGTCCGAGTCAATATACGCTATGAGCTCAATAATCGTCATCATGAGGATACACAACCCAGTGTGGGTGTACCCTTTAGATAGCGAAAAATCCTTTTGACCCCGATCAGGATTGACCTTAGTTTAGCCTGATATATGGAACATAAACATGTAGCATAATGATATCAGGTTTGAGGCAGTGAGATACATGAGGGATCCAATCACTCCTCGGTAAATATTGGCATCTACAAGATCTCCATTCTCATCAGGTGCTATATCATGATTCGTAGCAAGTGGAGTCCCAGCAGCAGAAGCATTCCCATGTCAAAGCGACTGAGAATGTCTCCTATACTAGTCTGATGTAGAAAGATCCCATTAGGTGTTTGATCCACCTGTAACCCGAGAAAGAACTTCATCTCCCCCATCGCACTCATCTCAAACTCTTTCTTCATCACTGCTTCAAACTCTTTGCATAACTCTTCGTCTTTGACCGAAGATTATGTCATCAACATATATTTGTAAAGCAGTAGGTCACCATCCTTTTCTTTAATAAACAGTGTACAGTCAATGACTCCCCTGTGAACGCCGTTTCACAAGATGAGTGAGAGTTTCTCATACCAAGCTCGAGGAGCTTGATGAAGCCATATAACGCTTGTCGAGCTTGTAAACTCTATCCCGATGATAAGGGTCTTCAAATCCCTCGAGTTTGACTTACATAGATGTTTCCCTGATTTCCCCATGAAGGAATGCACTCTTCACATCTAATTGGTGGACTTTAATCTTCATGTACGATGCATAGGCAAGGAAGATACGAATAGCTTCCATCCTTGCACGGGTGTGCAAACACCTCATATAGTCAATCCCTCGACTTGGCGAAAACCTTGAACCACCAGTCGAGCTTTGTTCCTGATAAGACTCCTTGGTCATCCTCTTGCATTTTAGTAACCATTTGGTGCCAATGACTTTAGCACCTTTAGGTCTATCAACCAGAGTCCATACACCTAACTTCTTAAACTGCAGAAGTTCTTCTTGCATGGCACTCACCCACGCCTCATCATTAGTGCTTCACTGACATATTTTGGCTCAAACTGCGAAAAACAAAACATCGATAAGCACCATCATGAATGTAACCCTTCTCCATAACTGAGGCGTAATCAGCTGAGTATAGCTGATTTCGGGTTTGTACTCCTGATCGGACATCTCCAATAACCTTGTCAAGGGGATGATAGACGTTTAGTCGTGATCCTGGAGTAGTCGGCACAGTCATCTCCGAACCAAGATTGTGAACATTTTGTTCTGCATCTGAGGAGATTGGAGTTTGAGGTTCCAAGTCGAGGGTGCATCACTTCTGGATGCTTGTGGACTTTCAGGAACTGGAAACTGTTCCTCCTAACTGTTCTGGTCATCTGCTTCAGTTCCATCTTCAGAGGAGGAGTCACTGTCATCGACTACCTCTTCTGACTGAGTAGATGATTCTCCCTGTGTGCTAGATGGTGTATTTAGAATATCATACATCATCCTAGTAGCTAATCATCATCCGAGGGAGAGAGAGAGATGTTGAAGGATTGAAGAATCCATAATGAAGCGAAGAAGTATGCAGGCCTTTGCCTGTAGGTGGTGTGGTATATCTCTGAACGTCGACATTACAACCACTTCTACAAGACCCGTTGATTATTGTAAACTCGCTGTTCGGTTGTTGTATCCTAGAAAATTCCTTCAACTGCCTTCTCGCTGAATTCCTTCTTGTGTCTCTTCAGAAGTGTACACGGTGCGCCAAAAGGTTCAAGATACTCAAATTCGGTTTGCGTCTTTGAAGTAGCTCATAACATGTCTTTCCGTGGCGCTTGACTATTAGGACTCGATTCAGTGTATAACACGCATTTGCCACTGCCTCATTCCAGAATGGATAGGCAGTTTCGAGTCTGCCAGCATAGTCCGGGCTGTCTCTATCAAACTCCTGTTCTTTCTCTCAGCAACGCCATTCATCTGAGGTGTGTAAGCAGAAGTGAATTGATGCACAATTCCTTTTCTTGCAGTATGCCTCCATCCCTTGATTCTTGAATTCTGTCCCGTTGTCTGAGCATATTGTCGAACTTTTAGCTTGTAGAGTGATTCCAGTGTGGTTACTAATTCCTGAATGTCTCCAAGTTTCTGATTTGGATTTCAGAAACATTACCCAAGTGAACCTTGAGTAGTCATCAGTGACCACACAACAGTACACATCGCTGCAATGCCCTGTACTAACTGGACCAAACAGATCCATGTGAAGAAGCTCAAGAGGAAGTTATTGAATGAACTTTCTTTTCCTTATGAGACCTTCTTTGTCTGTTTGCCTTTCTTGCAAGCTACACAAAAGTCAGGAAGTTGGAAGTTCTTGACATTCACTCCTCTAACTAAATCCTCTGAATCAAATGATTCATCTTCCTTTGACTAATGTGTCCCATTCTCCAATGCCAGGAGATGGAATCCTTCTCAGTAGCTTTAGATAAGAAACACTGAACCTCATGATCCGTTGTGGCAGCTGTTGACAGATCCAAGACATAAAGGTCTTTATATCTTGAAGCAGTCATCAGAACTTGGTCCTCTGGGATCATATATTCTTTCTTCAGCACGTAACACTTCTGGTTATCGAGATGACTTAAATCCTTTATCACAGATTTGGGAAACAGAAAGTAAGTTGTTCTGAAGTTGTGAACGTAGTTCACCTTATCAAACTTAACTTTCTGATTTCCCACTTCTCCCTGAGCTGTGATATAGCCTCCTTTGTTTCCTGCAAAGGAAACATGCCCTCCTTTTATTGTTTGACGTTAGATAAAAGGGCTCTATTTCCTGTCATGTGCCTGGATGCTCCGCTGTCTATAATCCACGTGTTAGTCTCAGCACTGTATCGAACACCTGCACATACAAAGTAAATGATTAGTTTAGGTTAGGAACCCAAGCTTTGACTGTCTTGGGTTTCCCAGAGGCATCACACAATCATAAACTCCACCCATTGACCCTTAGAAGGTGAGGGTAGCTCAGGTTCCTTCTTGTCATCAGTATTAGACACGTAGGTGGACTTTTCTTTCCATAAGCCAGATTTGTGCAATGCCTGTTATGATAAACAGTCGTCTGGCTTAAGGTTGGACTTTAGGTTCACTAGCTCTTCTAGGTGGAGTTAGAGAACTCCGCTTAGAAGACCTAGGTCTAGAGTCCAGAAGATCAATCTTCTTCCTAGGTGTCTGATAGAAATGACAGTAGGAAGCAATGTGTCCACATTCTCCACACTTGTAGCACGACCTGCTATCAACTTATAAGTAGACTTTCTTTGTGGAGAAGTGCGTGACACTTTAGTAACATCAATCACTTTAGTTTTTGACTCTTGTATGTTTGATGTCTCTGGTTTTAACAAAATTTACAGTCTTAACCTGTTTACTTTTTGGTTAACTGGTTTTGACTTGAAGCATGTGAAAAGTAGCATTTGAAGTCCTTTTAGGTTCTGATTTGAATTGTTGACCCTGACTTTAATTTAACTTTTTCAAATTCATTTTCCAGGTAACACAAGGCAATTTACCCTTTGCCTTTGAAGTGGCCTCCTTTTGTTCTGACCAGATTCAGTAGATGAACATGATGTGTGGATCAGTAACAAGAGGAGTGGTCACCATATGATCCTTGATGGGGTTATTATTTACTAGTCTAGACTTAGTGTTCATCAAGGTCTCAGGTGGTGGTGGAACCACTTTGTAGCCTAATCCCTCCCGTTATTCCTTTCTCTCACTAAGTGTTGAACTATGTGTGAAGAACTAGTCCAACTATGCAGTTCTGTTTTAATGAATTAACTTCGACTTCTAGAACTGCCTTTTGTTTCTTAGTGTCTTCTAGGGAGTTTAGATAGTACCTAATGTCATTTGCTTGGTTAAAAGCCACTACTTCGGTTTCCCTAAGTTGTTTAGTCAATAGGTCTATCTTTTCTTATAACTATGCTCATTTTGTTTTAGTACTCTATTAGCCTCAGTGCACAGACGTAAATCTTTACTAAGTTATCATTATGATCTAATAACCTAGTAAATTTTCATCTATGCTATTTCTAAAAGTGTCACAATCAGAACAAGCATGGTTATTAAAATTTGGTCAGTGGTACTTACCGAGTTGGTTCAGAAGAGTTAGCCATCAGTGCAGCATCAGATGATTCTGGTTCTGGTGATTCTGGACTTTTCGTCTCTGATGTGGAAATTCCTCAATTTGGTTTGTAACTGACCTCGGCTGCAGTTGTTTCTTCACTATGTGACATTGCTATCTCAACTGCTATATCACCTTCACTCGCAGAATCATCATCAATATCCTCAACACTGGCAATGTTAGATTCTCTGGTGAGACAAACCTGAAAACTCCAATCCTGTCCTTCATCATCATGAGCAGTAAGGCTTTGGATCCTTGTTTGATGAAGTAGAACTAGAGGTGCTTGTCTTGGCGAGTAAAGGATGAGAACGGGTTCCCATTCCCCGTCTTCTTTGGCTTGACACATTCTTTTGAAGTGCCCTTCTCACCACAGTTAAAGCAGGTCACTTTACTCTTGTCGAAGCCAAAGGTGGTGTCCTTAGTAGCAACCAAGTTCTGTCCAGTCTTTTTCACAAACTTCTTCGCCCTCCGGACAGCACTTGCTAAGGCCCACATTATATCCATCTTTCAAGCTCCATCTCATCCACCTGCTCGTAGTCCTCATCTGCCAGATGGCAGTTTCCAATCTTCCGGCAACAAGTCCTCATATGAATGAACCATGCTGCTAAAAGATCCATATGCTCTCGAGCTACTTCCACGGTCACATTACCGAGGTTCTCGATCTTCAGTTTGGTAGCGTTTGCTTCTGATCCAATATGATGGGTACATGATGACCCAGACGTGTCTGATCCAGAAGGAGAAGCATGTGAGGGACCTGACGAGCTAGACACAAAAGCAGTCTGGAGGGGTGCTCCAGATGTCTTAGCTTGAGGCGTGGCGTTGTATAAAGCTGGATTTGTGTGTACGAAGACTTCTGAGCTATATACTTCATCCTTAGTGCTTCTTCTTGCAACTTAAGAATGAAGTCATTATATCCAGCTTACAAGGATTCCATTCTGTCTCAGGTTAGACACGAATGTAGCCCACTTATCAGGCAACCCGTCTGCGAAGTTGCTTACTTTCTCTTCCATGGTAGTAGCCACTCATGTGTATGCAATTCGCTCATCAAGTGGTAGAATCTGTCTATGACTTCCTCCAAACTTTCATTACCAATTGATGAGAAGTTATCGAATTCCTTCTTTAACTCCTTTGCCTTGATTGCCTTCAATGATGCATTCCATCATATCTCTTCTCTAGCGCATCCCACAGTTTCTTGGACTGCTTGTTCTCTGAATATGGTGGAATATGTCTTGGGGATAGACTGAGTGATCAATGCATAAACTCTTTTCTCTGCATTGTACTTTACTTTCTGTGCGTCTGTCATCCCGCTTAATGTTAGTTTAACTCCATCAGCTCCACCGGTGTACTATAACCTATCTCAATGGCTCCCACAGATAGGATCTACTCCATTAAGGTAGATCTCAAAACGTTGTTTCCAGTGGGGAAACTCATCTAAAGTCAAAAGCTTGGTGGTTTATTGTGATTCCCCACCTCACTCTCAAGCAACAGCAGGTTCTGTATCCTTGAGTCCTTCCCAGCAGTAAAGGCTGACATCTGATCTTCCATAACGAATAAACTTATAATCTAATCAAACAAACTTTCACTGATGCGACTGAAGGATGCGAATGAGCTAATCGTGCGTATAAACTCTGCGATTGGTTCAATCGTGCGAATGAACTGGGCGATTGGTTCAGTCGTGCGAATGAATCTGGTGGTATGAGCTATGCGAACGAACGGTTCAGTCGGCCGAATGAGGGTGCGACTAGGTCCAATCGTGCGTATGAGCAATGCGAATGGAGTCCAGTCGTGCGAATGTGTCACTCGTGCGACTGAAGCTGCTGTTTGCGAAAATTTCTAGGTTTGACAGGTTTCAGCCGTAAAATTCGAAATTTCACAAGTTCTAATCGCCTAAGTCCGTAGAAACCAAACGGATGAGCAGGGAACTTCCAAGATCACTTTTGATGCCAAGATTGCGTTTTTAGTGTAAAAACACAAACTTTTATGCAATCTTGATTGAATCAACACGTAATCAAGAGCCAATAGCTCTGATACCACTTGTTAGGACCTGGTATTTGACGGAAAATACCTAGAGATCACGTGTAAACCAGATCAAATAGTGCGGAATCCTATTCGATTGGCGATCCAATCAGTGAGAACACACGAAGAATCAATCAAGGATTGAAACTAACGTTAGAATCGAAGGAATCGATCTAATGTGTTCTATGAACTTGGAGAACGATTTGGAAGGTTTCTGGACGGCTAGGGTTCGTCTGGAATCGTACTTGATCGAGAGTTCTTGTTTTTCATGAATTGAGTGTATTTATAGGTTGGTATTATTCAATCGTGCGACTGAACCATTAGTATGGTTCAGTCGTGCGATTGAACCATGCGGTTGATTCATTCGTACGACTGAGTGTTCAGTCGTGCGACTGAGCCAATCTTATGTTACAGTCGTACGACTGATCCAGTCTCCTGGTTCAGTCGTGCGCTGAGTCAATCGTGTGAAGTTCTTCATGGTATGGTTCATTCGCATGAGCCATTCGCGTGGAACTTCATTAAGTTAAGTTGAATGTTTTAATTAATATAACATGATGTGCAACCATTTAAGCAATCATAACCAATCAATTCAATCACGACTCATTAATGAACTATTAAACATTATAACTAACAGACTATCAGTATCATTTCATTAATCATACCAAACAAGCTATTACATCACATACCATGATCTAGGGACATACATGTATCAACAAGATCGTTCCTCACCATTCATGATTTCAAGTACATACAAGGAAAAACTACTGTGGCATTCGGGGGAGATTCAGAAGGTGGCAGGATAATAGGAAGAAGGATCTGTGACAACTGGGATGCTAAGCTTTGACAGAGGAATTATGTGAACAATGAATTTCAATGCTAAGCGTGTCTCAAATCCTGCGACAAAAAATATTCCACTCACTTACCGACACTCACTGCTACATAATGAAACCGGGTTTTCAGATTCTGAAGAATGGGTTGTCTTAAAAACTCCAAGAAAGAATAATACTTATGTCTTAAACCTGTGTTCTGCGCGCTAAGGAAGAAAACATGTCTTTTGTCTAAAGCATCATTTGATGAGTCATAGCTTTGGCATAGACGTTTGGGGCACACTAACTTTAAATATGAACAAGTTAGTCAAAGGAAACCCATAAACTATACATTAGTGATACTTCATCAACTGTAGAAAGAAGAGAAAACTATCCATTGATCCCACCTACATCTGATGAACATATGAATGAAGATGTTCCTCTTCAAGCTGATCCATCAGACACTTGTCACAAGACCTTAGTGTTGCTTCCGAAGAAGGTCCTAGCCTGGTACAATCTCTCTCAGATGACTTGTCACATGAGATCAGAAACTCAAAAACAGTGCGTCTCATCCAGAAGAAACTCAAGGCACTTCAATGATGCAAGCAACCTCAGTGCTGCTAAAGATGTAGCAGTTACTAAAACAGAAAATGACAATCCTCATAATTCAAAAACAATACAAGATGATAGTGCCTCTGACCATAATGAACTGAATGTCTCAATCTTGATGTAACTATTACGGGTGACATCATTCCCACCTCAAGATACACAAGAATCATCCAGTTGAGACCATTGTTGGTGATCTTAATGAGAGGGCGACAAGAAGCAAGTCAAAGTATTGCAAACATCTGTTTGTTCTCATGCTTTCTATGTCAAACAGTACCCAAAAAACATCAAAGAGGCGCTTCAAAACATAGTTGATTAAAGCAATGCAGGAAGAATTGCTCCAATTCAAGAAACAAGAAGTATGGCAGCTGGTAGATCCTCCTGAAGGACATACCCTATCAGTTACCAGATGGTTGTACAGGAACAAGACTGATGATAGAGGGATAGTCATCATAAATAAAGCAAGATAGTGGCACAGGGATACACTCAGGAAGAAGGAATTGACTACGACGAGGTGTTTGCTCCTGTTGCCAGACTAGAAGCAATCAGAATCTTTCTCGCATATTCTGCGTCCATGAAATTTACTGTTTATCAAATGGATGTAAAGTGTTCCTTCTTGTATGGAAAGATTGCTGAAGAAGTCTATGTAGTCAACCACCTGGCTTTGAGGATCCAGATTTCCCTCACAGAGTGTACAAGCTCGAAAAGCTTGTATGGTCTTCATCAAGCTCCAAGAAAGTGTGTATGAGACTCTATCATCCTTTCTTCTTGAACATGGGTATGAAAGAGGAAAGATTGATCAGACTCTCTTCAGAAGAAAAAAGAGGAAAAGACATGCTGTTAGTCCAGATCTACGTGGATGACATTATATTTGGCTCGACAACAAACAACTCTGCAAATAATTTGAAGATCTATGCATTCAAAGTTTCAAATGAGTGCTATGGGGGAACTCACATTCTTTCTGGGAGTGCAAGTCCAGCAAACAGCAGATGGAATCTTCATCAATCAATCAAAATATGTAGAAACCATGCTGAAGAAATTTCACTTTGCTGACTGTCAGTCTATCAGAAACTCCTGTAGATACTAAAGTGAAGATTGGACCTGACCCTGAAGGCAAATCAGTGGATCAAACTCACATTGATCAATGATAGGTTCACTTATGTATCTACAGCCGTAGGCCTGACATTATGTTTGGTGTTTGTGTGTGTGCTAGATATCAAGCTGATCCAAAAGAATCACATGTGAAGTAGTCAAGAGGATTTCAGATATCTAAAGGGCAAACCAGCTCTCGGATTATGGTATCCAAAGGAAGGAGAATTTAATCTCTATGACTACACAGACAGTGATTATGGAGGATGCAACTTCAACAGAAAATCCACTTCTGGCGGTTGTCAATTTCTTGGTCCCAGACTAGTATCCTGGCAATGCAAGAAGCAGACAAATGTGTTTGTGTCCACAGCCGAAGCTGAGTATATTGCTGCTTCAGCATGTTGCTCTCAAGTTTCTAGATTCAAAACCAGATGCTTGATTATGGTTTTAACTTTTTGCATACATCCAATTCTATTGACAACACAGCTGCTGTCTTTATAACTAATAATCCAGTTCAGCACTCAAAAACAAACATATTGAATTAAATATCATTTTTTGAGAGACTGTGCTGAAAAGGTTTAATCAAATTGATTCAAATCAATTAGCTGATTTGTTTACCAAGGCATTTGAACCTAGTAGGTTTGAATTTTTGCTTCAGTCAATTGGCATGATTAACCTTGATTAAAACTTTGAAAAATATCAAAAATATTTTAAAAAAATCAGAAAAACTACAAAAGAAATCAAGTCATGTGAAGAAAAGAATCATGGGAAATGATATAATTACAGTCGTTATATCATTCACTGTGCTTAATTTCAAAATGTAAAGACTGAAATGACTTACCAGATATGTTGGTAGGTTCAACTTGGAAGAAAAGATACATGCAGTGATGAATTAAAGACATATTCAATTGTGAAACACTCATCACTAAGTACAGGTATGTATTGGCTTATCTGAATGCATGTGTGTGTAGTAACCTAAACACACCAGGTAATGATACTTTATGAATCTCTTTCACCACATCATGTTTCATCTTTGTTTTGCTGAGCAAAGACCTGATGAAACTTGCACATAGTGTAGATGTTATGATCCAAAAGATTCCCAATGTGGAACACATCCAAAATTGGATGAATCACCAAAATAATACATTCCAAGTGAATATCCTATCATGGATCACCTTCCAAAGTGAAGTGAAAAGAATCCCAATGTGGATCAACATTAAAAAATCAAATTAAAAGAATCCCAATGAGATCAGTGAATATGAGATTTCATAACTTAAATAACCTGGTAAGAAAAGTTGTGAAAAAGTTCTACCATGCATGTATAAGAGGGTTGATCATTCCATGCTTATGTGTGTGAGGTACACACTGAATAATAAATCAACCAAAACATGATAAAATTTTTGCATCAAAATATCAACCAGGTATGAACTTAAGAGGACAAACATACCATCAATCTTCAAGTTCATAATCATGTCCATTAATTATAAAAGATGCACATGTGTAATGTAAGATTGATATGATCCCAACAAAGAGATTTTCTCTTCATTATTAATAAATCAAAAAAAATTTATTCAAAACTTTTAAATCTTTAAAGTTTCTCTCCAAATGTGGACATAAACTTTAGGGGAGTAATTTAAAATTTTTGAGTAAGTTCAAATTTTTGTTTATTAACTCAATTTTGAAAAACAAAACAAAAGAATTTTAGTTGGTGTTGTTGCAATAAGTCAACCATTATATCTCAGTTTATGCAGATTCTTAGAAGCATGATAAGCCCAAGATCTATCAAAATTGGGAAACTTGTATTTATTGTAACATACAAGTCAATCCAAGCAAAATTGACACCTCCAATAGCCAACTTCATAAGAAAAATCAATAAAGGACACCTCTTCATAAGATGAATAATCAATTCAATCACATTAACTTTTGATTTAGTTTAAAAGATAATGCAGGTAAGTGCATTAGTTAATGCGGATGAAGGTAACCCATGCATATAACTAATGCGGGTAACAATAATTTGTGGTGCAACTAATGCGGACAATGATTTTACTCTACCGCATTAGTGTGTAAATGTGAAGTTTGCTCTACCGCATTTACTACAACTCAAATGCAGACAACCAAAATGTCAAGTTTAACTTCCGCATTTGGAACAATACACAAATGCGGATAGCCAAAATTTCAAGTTTAACTTCCGCATTTGCAATAGTGCACAAATGCGGGTAGAATAAACAAACGCATTTGTAACAGTAGAAGTGATGCGGATAGTCAATCAAGAATTAAGTCTTCCGCATTAGCTACAGTCACAAATGTGGATGACCAAAAGTAGTCAAATGCGGATGACCAAAGTAGTCAAATGCGGACTGTCAAGTCAAAAGTTTGTCTTCCGCATATGCTACAGTTAACAAATGCGGATCACCAAAATCAAAAAAATTAACCTTCAGCATTTGCTATAGTGTTGACTGTATATGCTTGTAAACTTTAAATTTTTCAGATGTATTATTTGACTATTTAAAGAACTTTGAACAGGTCATTTAATACTTTTTAAATTTGAGAGAACTTATAGTGAGACGAGCGTAAAACTACAGTACACCACTATCATCCATCATCATCATCACAAACATTCAAAGATTTTGTTGTGTTTCATCCTTTAACATTCTTGTCATCGATTCAGAATAGTAGTCATTTCAAGATAAGGTATAACTTAATAGATTTTGAAACCAAAACCTAAGTCTCGAACGGCTAACCTAAATCGAACGATGAACCAGATACTATTGAAGAACACCAAAATCTAAATCATTAAGTGATGTAATACACATTTTCGATGTCAATAAACTGTAAACTGATAGGAATCCAACTAATATTGAAGACCATGACACCATGTTTACTGAGAAAAACAGAGCAATGTGAAAAAGAAAAGTGTGAAACAAATCAAAGTCAAAATTTGAACTAACACACATGTCTCTTGTGCAGATTACATGGCAAACCTCACATGGAGCAAGCTCCATAACGTCAGCGGTTATCTAAACCCTGATATGCCTGAAGCAGAAGGTCTCAGAGATATGATAAGATTCCTATCTACCACAAGGGTAGCATATGCTATAAGTAAGACCTACAATCTATGAGAATCCCATCTGGTCTTTCTGGGAATCGGCTGAAGTAGTTGAAGAAAATGGAGTGAAAACTCTTATTGGCAAGATCAACACTGAACACACACTGAGGATCATAGAAATCAGTTAGAAGATGTCTTCAATTCAATGACAATGCAAATGATCCTCTTGAATTGGATGATGAGGAGATAACCACATTTTTCTCTCTGAAATTGGTTATGAAGGGAGCTATGAAGCCAAACAGATAGTCAAAGGATTAGTGGATCTGCCATGGAGATTCCTAATTCATATGTTCCAACACTATCTATCGAAAAGGAAAACAGGATGGAATGACATTCCAGTCCTCACATCTTCTACCATCGTGCTCTCTGCACCAACAGAAGATTCAACATGTCAGCATATGTATTCAATGGCCTAATCTCAAACATTCAAGAAGGGTTGAGATACAAATTTCTTATGTACCCTAGATTTATTCAATTCTAATCAATGAAACATTTCATAACATTGCTAATGAAGGACCGGTACTTAATATTCCTCATTATGATGCAAGATCCTACAAGTACATCAAAAGAAGTACCCGAGGACTTCTACAGTGGTGCCCCTTCACCCCTTCTTCCTTAGATGTTTGAACAATACACCAAGCAGATCAAGCACAACCTCCTCCACAACCAATACCACAACCAATAGCTCACCATCACCTTCACCTTCACCAATACCATCACCTTTACCTTCACCAATACCATCACCTAACCATCATTTCCTTCACCACAACAAATGCCACCTATGATTACTCACCTACACACCACATCACACTCACCACCAACCATCTCCTATTCTTCCTTACCAACCATTATCATCACCAATTGATCACCCTGCTAACCAGAATCAACAAGTGCATCCAAATCATCTTCTGATGAGGAGGATCATCATGATCAAACCAGAGCTGTGAATGAACCTTCTGAGGCTGCTCCTTCTGAGAGCTATGCTGAATCAAACATCAATAGGCCTGATGAAAAAGATGAATTGATAACTGAGTTGTTACTCAAAGTAGAAAGGATGGAAAGAACACTAAACAAGAGAGCGGGAATTATAAACAGAATTCTGGAACTCGATGAAAAGAAGAGAATTGAAAGATCTCAAAGAAAAACATGCAGTTGAAAGAATGGAACAAGCCAAAGAGATTGAAAATCTAAAAGCTGCACTGAAACACTCAAGAGAAGAAGTGAGTGGTCATATAGACACTCTTGAAATATAACTATTGCCATGGAGGAACAAGAAAACATCATAGAGGAACAAGCTGATATCATCTCGAAACTGGAAAAAGAAATCAAGAGCAAGAACAAAAGAATATCTGAGCTTGAAATGATGATTAAAAGAACCAATGAGAAGGATGATGATGAGATGAAAACAAGTGGATGATAAAAGTGAAACTAAGATTAAAGACCAGAGCTTAGACATGGTAGTGTATTTGGGAAACACTGACCACTCAGACTCCGAAAAGGGTGAATTTGAAGAACTCTTCAGTGCTTTGGATAGTTTTGCTTCTGAACAATTCAGCACCGATGATGATTTTTAGGAATTCATTAACAATCAAAGAACTGAGGTAGAGCCTTTTGTATTCATTCCTAAATCACCAGTGCCATTGGAAAAGAAATTGTCTTGCAAAGTGTCCCTGCCATATCATTGACAGAAGAACAAAAAAGGAACTAAGAGAAAGATATGAACAAGAAAGGAAAGAAGAAACTACACATGAACAAAGTGAAATAAGGATCAAGAGCCAAGCACACCTGAAAGGGTCCCTAAACCAAAAGATCAAGCCAAAACCTCTAGCCCATAACTTCAAACTTACTCACAAAAGAGGAAGATTTGGCAGAAAAGGCTAAAGGCAAGAGGCCAATAATTGAAGAAGAACCGTCAAAGAAGCAAAAAGATGACCCAAGAAGTTTAGCAGCAATTGCTGAATTCTTGGAAGAACATGAGCAGGTAGAAGCTCAGTTGAAAAAGTTGGCCAGAGCAATTGATTTAGAAGAAGGAGAAATTGTTGATGAAGATGAGTGTTAAAGGATGTTCTCATGGACAGTCCTTATAAAAGGAACAGTCAATAGAAGAAATGGTAATCAAAGCTCAAACTGATGACCTGATGATTAAAGCCATGTTCTTGATCAATCAAGGCTATAATCCTGATGAAGTATTTGCAATGACTTATGAGAAAATGAAAGAGAGGAAGAGAAAGTGAAGCTATTGCTTGATCCTACATAGACATTGACTATGAGAAGACAATGTCAAGGATACTCCAATACTCAAAGACTCATCCATGAAGAAACCTACAAGGTATGAAGTTCGACTACCAGAAGGGGTTCTCTTCAAAAGCTTTCCCAAATGAAGAATCAACCTCATCTTATGAATCATTATTTCCTGATCCTTATAACATGTCTGATAAGAAATGAAGGAATACCTTTCAAGTCAGGGATTCATAAAAAGAAAGATTGCAAACATGAAGACAAATTCATTAAGGGCTGCCACACTACAATTAATCAATGAAAAGAAAGATAAACTCAAGAAACTGGAAGAAGAGTTGACAAAAACCAAACCAAGAAACAGAATGTCAGCTGAAGACATGTTGTAGAACATAAAAGATCAAGAACTACTTGCCTCGGTACTCCACAAATATCCTGAATGGTTTGCAGAACCATCTTAGTTGAAGTTGCAGGAAGGATTGACCACTGCTGAACTGATTAGAGGGGTATCTACTCCAAAGGGGAAGATAGATCAGAAGATAATAGCATGGAAGTATGATAGCACCTGGAACATGTTCATGGTGAAGAGAGTCTCAGGGCTAGTACAATTTTTCACAGAGTACTCAGCTCTAGTAAATGCCCTTAAGATTCATGATTTGAAGGAACTAGCTCAACTTGAACTGATCAATCATGCAGCTATGTTCAAGGGATTGAATTTGAGAATATACTTAAGATGTTCAGAAGGACAAACAAATTCAATTCATTAAAGACAATTTGCTTAAGAAAAGGTAAAACATTTGTCAATCCCCTGGAAAAGAAGAAAAAGGTGGAAGCAGAAGAAATAGTATTCCCTGAGTTGAAGGTGAAGCCAACTGAGTCTTAAAGAGAAAAGTGTGTCTGGTACTCACTCTTCCATTCCTATCTCAAATGTGTACTATGATGAGAAAACATATGAGCTGGTGATAGAGAGGAAGTGGGGAGGAAAAGAAGGAGCTGACATTAGACTTTTTAGTGGATATGAGTGAGACTACTTGATGATCATACATCCACTACATTTATACCAGCTATTTCAGGGAACTAAACAAAAAATTGGGTGAACAAGACATGCACTTCTTCTTGAAATGCATCAAGCTGTTGAAACTGGCCTATAACAGAATAAAGATTAAAAGAGATAAAAGAAAGAAGAAGAAAACACCACTGCAACTTGGAAACATAGTTAAGCTTGAAATAGATGTAGGAGGGAGTTTATTGATTCATAGAGATGGTCTTTCAACAATCTCCATATGGGAACCAATTTCTCTGAAAAGTTACCAATGGAAGCCATCTATAACATGAGCAAAATGAAAATACATGTGCTGAGTAGAGACAGGATGCCCGAAGCAACTGATTTTGTAAACATGATCAAGGCCATTCTGGATCCCACCAAAGCAGCATTCATACTACCTTCTGAAGACCCAGCTGAATCTTCACAACATCAATCACCTCCTAAAAATTGAGGAAAACTAGGCTATAAATCCTTAGGGGGAGTATTGTTGCACCCTGAAAGGATCATACATGCCAAATCAATGGGTGAATTGATGCTTGTTTAGCTGGAATCCCACAAGTCCAAGATGCAATGCGTATGAAGAAGTACAAGAAAAAAAGTATTATCTTCCGCATTATCAATGCGGAAGACAAAAATCTGATGCGGACAAGTGTTTACTCTTCCGCATTAACTAATGCGGAAGACACAACACTTATGCTGAATAAGTTACTCTTCCGCATTGACTAATGTGGAAGAATAAAGAAGATGCGGACAAGACTTTGATCATCCACATTGACAAATGCGGATGACCAACCAATATGCACTAGTATTTGTTCATCCGCATTAACCAATACGGATGACCAACTTACTAATGCTGATGATCAAGTGGAAATGCAGATCAAGATTTGTGACATTCGTCATTTTCGACTAGCTTTGTATTTGTTATCCTGTATTGTAACCCGACTTGTTTTGGTCTTTGGATCTTTGAATATTAATAAAATTATGGATTTTATGTTGTAATCATGTTTCATACTTGTCGTGGCGTGACCCACAGTTCGTTTCAGCAAAATCAGTTTTTTAACGTTTTCGGTTCGTTTAAGGTCCGGACTTGTATTTTAACCATCCAAACCAACCAAGACCTAACCCATAACTATTATAGAACCCTCCAAACATGTAGATACCTGGTCATAATTTATTTAAATTAAAATTTATTTTAAATAAAAGAATCAAAGTGCACCCTTTTACCCACCAGACAAACGCATTACCCGTTTCCTCAAACCCTAATCTTTCCCTATAAATACCACTCATTCTCAACCATTTCACCTGCACATTTTCATCTTCTTCTCCCAAAAGTTTTGATCTTGTAAGTTGTTCTAGCTAGTTTTGCTTAAGTTTGACTTTAAAAAGTCAACGGAACCGAATCTTGCATTTCAAATCATTTCGGGTATGTAATTGGTTATTTTCAGTTTTTCTAAGTTATATTATGTTCACAAAACCATTTTCATCTTTATTTAAGTCTTGTGGGCATTCAAACTCATATTTATGCATTTTAGACCCGTTTGGGTCGTTTTCGGGAAGCTTACTCGATTAACTTTCTTGTTTGAGTTTAGATCTGGAAGTTTTACCTTATTTTTAGTTCAATGATTTTGGACATGTGGTAACCATCCTCGGGTTCATACCGAGTCAAAGACCGAACCAAACCGAACGCTCGTTAAGCACTTTAATAACTTTTAAGTGACCATGTTACATCAAACACTTTAGATCTGAGTTTTTCTTGATATTTTAGTTATTATATGGTTAATATGGAGGTGTAGAACAAATCTTGGCTTGAACCCCAGTTTCGGGTAAAAACCGAGTAAAACCGAACACCCGTTTTAACGAGTTAGTCAATGTTCAAACCACCAAAAGTTCAACCTATCTTTTTAGTTATGTTTTAATTATATTACTCATATTACTTAAGATTTTGGAAGTGTTAGAACAATATTAGCTCAACCAAGTTTCGGGTAAGAATAAACCCGAGTAAAAGTCGAACTTATCGTCTTAACGAGCTAGTCACCGTTCAAAACGCCAAAAGAAAAATCTTTCCTAATTTTTTTAACTTATGTTTCACTTTATGTTATTTGTATTAATAATATTATGGTATGACGGAACCAAACTTGGTTTTATACTAAGATCGGGTTTAAGCGAATTTCTTTATTAATTAAAGTCTCAAACTCGGGTTTAAGAGAGTGTAAGTCAGACCTTGATGCTTACATTAATGGGATCGTGCATACTAGCACTAAACCAACTCCCATATGTAAAACTTAACAATGGTTGAGTAAAACTAAACATCAAGGACCCGTTTTCTTGTAAAACTCATTTTATACTTACGTTATTTAAACACACTTTGTAAAATACAACTAAAACTCTCGAAAACCCAAGCCTTATTTTTATGAACTTTTATACCATTTATATTTCATCTTCAATACTCAATACTTACTCAAGATCTTTCAATCTAGGACACACGCACATTAAAACCGTCGGACTCGCTTACTTGAGGATTTTATTCAAAATTTATTCATCAACGTCATTTTATTCCATTTGAGTAATTTCATCCCCTTTTCTCTTCTATACTTTGGGGGTAGCAAGCATACTTACTCAACCAAAAAAAATGATTTAACATCTAGATCCTCAACCCACAACCTCTAGGTTATGTGTTGCTTAGAATAATGTCCAATTGTATGTTATATACCTCATATGATTATTGCTACATGTTTATTGCTTTTGATCGTTTAGCCTCATCCTCATCCTCAATAAGTATGATCATACGCTCCTCCTTGTAATATGGTAGTTTTATCAATTAGAAAGGAGCCTCATTTATTTATGATTGATATACCTCAATTGTCACTTTTATTTACGGCTTCACATATTTGAGTTGTGGATTTTTGCCTTATATTATATTTATAAAGTCATGGAATTGCTCACCAACATACATGTTGACAAAACATATTTTATGCAATGCTACAGGTTTGATTATCGGTTGATTGAAGATTTAAAACGTTATTTTATTTTGGACCATTAGGTTATTAGTTAAGAACTATTTATTTTCTTGTATTTGTAAGAACATGTTATGAAATGAATGAGTTGATTAAATATTGTCACTTTAATAGTGTCGTGTGCATTTGAACAATCTTAGTTGCGCCCGGCATGTTTCGCCATTTTGGTCAGGGTGTGACAATATCTCATCCGCATTTGTCAATGCGGATGAACAAGCAAGATAGAGATCAAGCAAAACTTAGACTAGTTTCTGATGTAATAGGTAGGGGTAGTTTAGTCATTTTGTAAAGGCATCTTGTCTTGTCTATAAATAGAATAGTTTACCTCGTACTGAGGTGACGATTGATAGAAAGAGGATTTTATTGTAATTATTCTCTGTAATTTGTCAACTATCATATATCAATACAAACAGAATTTATGAGTAATTTTCTTGCTTGATTGTTCTTCGATTGTTTGTTTCCGCCACTCAATCGTTAACTTGATTATCATATTCGATTCTCAGAAAGAATATCACTCTTACTAAAACCCAGTCACTATCCTTTAAGGCTTCTTCTACATTCTTGGGTTCCATCTGAGACAAGAAGCATAAGTACAAGCAGACATTCCCATGATGAGTTTGTCCCCTTGATCTCACACCATCAGAGACTTCTCCTATGATGTTCTTAGCTAGATGAGTGTTGTGAATCCTTAGTCTAGTAATCACTTCCAGTTGCAAAGAATGATCCAAGTTGGACATATTTTGCTCAGGAACATGAACACTTGGTCCAGTTGTTGTTTCAATGTCATTCAATGAGGACTTATTGAATGAGAGAGAAACATTATCAACATCAATTGACTGAGAAGTAGTATTAGTAGTTGCCTGCTGTTTCAAAATACTACTTCCATCAACTTGGTGTTGTATGTTATCACCTGATGAGTTATTAGACTCACTTTGTTGATAACTTGTTAAAGCTCCACTAGTTCCAGAATGGTCATGCTATCGGATCCACCAATGATGGGAGCTTGGGGTTTAGATATTCATGGAGAACTTGGAAGAGGTCTGGGTAACTCAAATAACTGGTCTTTGTTAGAATCACTTTGAGTACCTATTCCAGCTAAAACATTCTCACAAGATGGTTTAGAATAGTTTGGAAACAATTCTAAGTCAAAAATATGACCAAGGCCATTCGCCTTAACACAAGGAGTGTGCTTATTAACAACAATGTTGGATGATTCCTTAAATTGTTGATTTTTGATGTTATAGACTCTATAAGCAATAGAGGTGGAGGAATATCCAACAAAGATAGCATTATCTGACTTCTCAGCAAATTTTCCCAAGTTGTCCTTTGGATTAATTATGGTACACCTACTGCCAAAGGACCTTAGAAAGCCAATGAATGATGGCCTCTTATTCCATAGCTCATAAGGGGTCTTTCCATATGGCTTGACAATAAGGACCCCGTTCTGCACATAGCATGTAATGCTGACTGCTTCTACCTAGAATGTTAGAGGCAGCTTTGAATCAGCTAACATGGTCCTAGCAGTCTCAATCAGTGTCATGTTCCTCCTCTCAGCAACACCATTTTGGTGAGGAGTTCTAGGAGCACTGTATTGTCTGGTAATCCCTTTGAATTACAGAATGAGTCAAGAACTTAATTCTTAAACTCAGTCCCTTGATCACTCCTGATTATCTTTACCTTATGATCATTTTGATTTTCAAATTTAAGAATAAAAGACTTTAAAGTTTCAGCAGTTTAATCTTTAGTTCTTAAAAGGAATACCCATATAATCTTGTAAAATCATCAACTATCACAAGGCAATATGATTTCCTTACAATGCTCATTATACTTGTTGGACCAAATAAATCCATGTGCAATAAGTGTAATGGGGTGGTAATAGAGTTAACCTCTTTAGATTTATGAGAGACTCTATGTTGATTTCCTTTCAGGCAAGCCACACAGTTATCTCTATAGAAAATTTCCTTTTTGGGCACACCATGTATCAAGTAATTTTTAACCAATTTGTTCATGGTTTTAAAATTTACATGACACATACGTTTATGCCATAAGGCAGACTCATCACTATCAGCTTTGGAAAGAAAGTATGATACTTCACCCAGTGGGGAAACAATGTTCATATCTAGCTTGTACATATCCCCTTTCCTAGGAGATCTAAGAAGCATCATTCCTAAGGAATTGTCATCCCAGGTTTGAGGATGATGCACTCATGTTCTGTAAAAAGCATTTGATTCTTTTAAACATAGAATTGAGAAACACTTAAAAGATTATGTTCAAGTTGTTTGACAAAGTTTACTTTGTCGACTTTTAACAATCCATTAGATACACTTCCTCTTCGTGAAATGTATCCTCCGGTCTCACCTTCAAATTGAACAGGAACTCCATCAAAATGTTGAAATTGTTGAAGTAGAGATCTGTTCCCGGTCATGTGTCTGGAGCATCCACTGTCCACTATCTAGACATTATTGTTCTTGTCTTGTGAATGTCTCTACACATAAGGTGAAATGTTAGTTTTGATTGGAAACCCAAGCATGGCTGGTCTTGGGGTTTTCCATTGATGATGACATAATTGAACCAAAATGAATGGTTGAGGGTTTGTAGAGATTAATAAAGAGGCTGATGTAACCCAAACATCCAAAGTCTATCCTGCATGCTGCACAAGTGCATTGAAGAAGAATGCTTAGGAAGTTTCACACATGCAACAGAAATATTCTAAGTGTGAAATCTTCCAAAGCCAAGACCAATATCTTCCAAAGCCAAAGATGAAGTCTTCCGAAGCCTCAGAGACAAAGTCTTCCGAAGCTTCAACTCATGAAGACAGATTTCTTTTGAAGACTTTTGACACATGCTTTATTTGAGGTACTTTCCATAAAGCTGGACACCTTTCCAACTGCATCTCTGTAATGTCACCAACTTACATGATTTGGTGAAAAGGTCTATGCTTTTGGTAACTGTACATTGAGGTCTTGAGTCTGTAACTTTTTACTTCATGAACTTTATCCTTTTTTGTAATAGATAAGGATGTGAGCTATGGCATGTCGTAGTCACTAGTCAAAAGGCAATCTGCCTTTTGACTCTACAATTGATTTTGTTTGTGTCTAATCAATTGTATCCAGCTGGCTTTCAAAGTATAGCTGGTTGTAGGATGTAGTATAAGTATCTCATGTTCTTGTATCTTTCACATATGCTTTGTAACACTTGTAATAGAACATAGAGAAAGCAATATATTGCATTCTTGAAAACCATATACACTTGTGTTCTCTTGTTCTATCTCTTATGTTACTTGTGTTCTTAGTGTCTCATTGTGGTTAATCCAGTTTTTTGTTTGATTAAGTTTGGTTAATCTCCTCTTTGTGTTGTTGTGTTGTAAGTGACCCCTTTTACCGGTCCTGCATTTGGTATCAGAGCATTCCAGGCTCTTGATATAAGATATCACCATCTTAAGATCCCTCACACACACAAATACTCAACTTTTCAAATGGCAGCCATTTCCAAGACTGATATGGAAACTGGAACCATGAACAAGTCCCCACTGATCATTCTTGATGAGTTTGATACCTGGTGTTTGAGAATGGAAGGTTTCATCAGGTCTCTTGATTCAAGAATGTGGGAGTCTATTGAGAATGGACCTTTCATACCTAGCACCCCCTCTACTACTGGTGCTGGTATGATCCCCAAGGATGTGGCTAACTACTCTGATGAAGATAGGAAAAGAGTAGAGATTGACAGAAAAGCCATGACAGCCCTTCAAACTGCCCTTCTAAACTCTGTGTACAGAGGTTTCAAGAAGTGCAAAACAGCTAAGTAGCTGTGGGATGCACTGAAACTGATGTATGAGGGTTCTTCTAAAGCCAAGGATGATAGAGGCATTATCATCAAGAACAAAGCTAGACTAGTTGTTCAAGGATACACACAAGAAGAAGGGATTGACTACACTGATGTCTTTGCTCCAGTAGCAAGACTGGAAGCTGTTAGATATTCCTGGCATTTGCTGCATCCAAGAACTTCAAGGTCTTTTAGCTTGATGTAAAATGTGCTTTTCTGTATGGAGTGATTGATGAAGAGGTATATGTCAAATAACCACGTGGTTTTCTAGATCCTGATCATCCTAATTATGTCTGCAAGCTTGACAAAGCTCTTTATGGGCTGCATCAGGCACCCAGGAAGTGGTATGAGACACTATCTGAGTATCTTTGCAAACATGGATACAGGAGAGGTACTATAGATGGAACTCTTTTCATCAAAGGACAGGGAAATGACATTCTGCTAGTTCAAGTGTATGTGGATGACATCATCTTTGGTTCAACTAATCCAAAGCTCTGCAAAGACTTTGAGAAGCTGATGAAAGATAGATTTGAAATGAGTGCCATAGGGGAACTCAACTTCTTTCTGGGAATTCAAGTGAAGCAAGTTGAAGATGGCATCTTCATAAGTCAGTCAAAGTATGTTCAGGGCATACTCAAGAGATTCAACATGACTGATTGTAAGATTTCTAAGACACCCATAGCCAGAAACCACTCCATTGGACCTGATCTTGAGGGGGAGTGTGTAGATGAACACTTATACAGGGCTATGATTGGGTCTCTTATGTATCTTACTGCTAGCAGGCCTGATATTATGTTTGCTACATGTATTTGTGCAAGATATCAAGCCAAACCTAAGATGTCTCACCTCATCACTGTCAAAAGAATTCTAAGATACCTCAAAGGTGTTTTAGCACTTGGTTTATGGTACCCAAAGAATCCTGACTTCAATCTGTATGCTTATACAAATAGTGATTATGGTGGTTGCAACATGACTACAAAGCCTACATCTAGGGGATGTCAGTTCCTTTGTGGACGGGTTGTCTCAAGGCAATGCAAGAAGCAATCATGTGTGTCTGCATCAACTGCTGAAGCTGAATACATTGCTACTGCAAGCTGCTATGCTCAAGTGCTTTGGATTCAGAATCAGATGCTGGACTATAGACTAAACTCAAGGATACTCCCATTCACATAGACAACAACAGTGCTATCTCAATCACAGAGAATCATGCGCAACACTCAAGGACCAAACACATCAATATCAGGTATCATTTAATAAGAGATAACTATGAAAAAGGATTAATTAAACTAGTTAAAGTTCACAAGATGAACAATATGCTAATCTATTTACAAAGGCTTTTGATGAACAGAGATTTAAATAAGTAGGTTTTTTCTTAAAACTAAGTCTTATTATATGTGTGTTCTAAGTTGTCTAGTTCATCACTTTCATAAGCTCATGTTTTCTCTGTATAAAATTATCTTTTTGAAGACTTTCCTTAGATTTTTGACAAATTTTTTATCCTTCGGAAGTTATGCTTTTAACCTCGAAAGCAAATCATGCCTTCAAAATAAATAACTGTCTAAGAAGATTTACCTTCGGAAGAGGTTTCCAATTTATCTTCCGAAGCTTAAATACTTGTCTCAAACACTTATTTATTTTTAAGGACTATTTTCTTCTGAAGCAAGATTAACTCTTGAAAGCTTTGTGTTTTATATACAAAGCAATCAAGTTTTAATTTCTCTTCCGAAGCAAAATTTTCAAAACTTTCAGGAAATTCTTCGGAAGTCATTTTAGCTTCGAAAGCTTTCTAATTAAAACTTCCGAAGATAATTTACCTTCGGAAGCTTTTTGACTTCCAATAAAACTACTTTTTGAGCAAAAGTAAACTACTTTTTCAGAGGTGAGACCGACATCCGGATTTCAAAGTTTATCCTCTTTCATTAAACTTTATCTGAAATCCCTTTCATATAAAACCCAATGGTTTCCCCCTCTTTCTATCATTTGTTCTTCCTCCAAACCTAAAACCCAAATTTCTCTCTAAAATTTATTTCTTCCTTCTTTCTTCATCTTTAAGCTACTTCACAATGACTAATCTCGATCACAGAAATGATCCAAACTTTACCATGCAGCTACACAGGCAACATAATCAGGTTGCTCTGTTAAGCTCTGAGAAAGTTCTTCATTTCTCAGAGGTTTGTCGATTCTTAGCTTTGTCAAACTACTTCACCTCCCTAACCATTGATCCTCCAGTCTATGAGGATCATCTACTTGATTTCTGGAAGACCTTCCAAGAGGTCGTAATCGATGGGGAGAAGGCACTGTCTGCCACAGTGCAGGGGAGAACAGTCTTCATCACTCCGGCCATCATCAACATGCATCTTCAGCTGGATGATGAAGAAGGTGAGGTGTTCTTCCCAAAAGAAGCTGTTAATCATTCCTTTGAGCAGATAGGATATGAGGGAGATTTCTCTGTAGAGACCTTTATGAAAGGGAAGGTCTCATCCCAATGGAGATTCCTGCTCCATGTGGTCATCCACAGCTTATCAAACAAGCATGGTGGATGGGACCAGATTCCTGAGGATCTCTCCTTCATCATCCATGGGATGATTCAGGGAGTCAAGTTCAGGTAATCTCAGTTTGTTTATACCAACTTTCTTTCTAACTTAGACTCCTTAGAATATTACATGTTTCCTAGATATGTCTAGTACATTCTTAACTGTGAACTGGGCTCATAGTTAAGGGAAACAAGTAACATTCTTAAACTGGAACAAATGAAGCCTGGCATCTTTAAAATACTGAGAAAGCCCACTGTTGGCTTCTCTGGGGTAGAAACAACCCTAGTCCCAAAAATGTTAAAGCTCATTGCTCAAGGTGACAACCTAGCAACACAAGCTAGTGTTGAACCCACGCCTATGTTTCCCTACCACCTAAATAGCCACAAATCACCCTCACCTACAAAAGGAAATCCAAACGAACCTTACTCAGACTATTCAGTCTGTGGAGGTCCCCATACACTCACCCTTACAGGAAGAAGTGGACACTTGAGCTCCCACTTCTCCTGAGGAGCAAACCACTCCCATCTCTTCAAGAATCAGTGCTGAGGTTCCTCATGCTTAGCCTGATGAGCTTATAAGCCCAACTACCTTAAGCCATCACTCTGAGTCTCAACACTCAAGTGATCAACCTTTAACGGATAGTTACCATCCCCAGCCTATAGATCTCAACTAACCAATTCCCAACCTTGATTTCTATACTGATGAAGATCTAGGTTTCAGTGAGTACCCTGATTATTTCTTCTTTTCCCCTACTCAAAGAGAGATGAGTGCTTCTGAGGCTCCTATTTCTAGCCCCCATCAGTCACCTACTATTGAGGTGGACACTTCTGAACCTATTCAGGATGTCCATATGGAAGAGGCTCTCACTTTTGAAAGTGATTACATCATTAAGACCTCAACCATGGCAACCCAGCCCACTATCATCTCAACTGAGACTGCCAGTGAGCAGAGGAAATCCAACAGCCAAGAACCTGAAGCTGGTGATGAGACTGAGGACTTTGGTCCAATCATCTCATCCCCCAATGATTCTTCTGATGAAGATGAGGGGAATCTAAGACTAAAGGTGCATAAACTATCTAAAACATGCACTTATTTAGTCTCAAAGGTCAGTCACCTTGAATCTCAGGTGACTACCTTACATAACAGGATCAATGATCAGCAACTTGAGATTTCTTATCTTAAGGAAAAACTAGTTGGGAGACCCTTAAGAAGAGCTCAACTAGGACACAAGAACCTATGGATATGATTGACCTATCTTCCAGCTCACCTATGCAAGTGGGTGATGCTACCAAAAAAGGGGAGAAAGTCATTACAGCTAAAGAAATTGGGAGTTCTTAAGAGAGAGTGGACATTGAGGACTCACCATCCTCACTCAATTGTGCATTCTCAACAACCTCCTCAATTCACATTGATGTGGACTACACAGACTCCTTCATATAGAGTTTGTTTGAGGATGGTATACCAAGGGCTATGTCATCTTCACCATCTTCCAATCACATCATTGGGTGGAGGTATGATAGCAACAGGAAAGCCCTAATCATCATAAGAGTTCAAGGGCAGCAAGAAGTCTTAAATTTTCAGACTTTGAACTACTATGAAGGTTTGGATCTAGTCAACATGCCACTTGTCAATCCAAGCAAATCAAGACAAGCTGACAGGTTGGCTCAAAGAATCCAAGACAGGATCACTGCAGAGTTCAGCTTCAGAAGGAAACTTAGGCAATCAGGCAATGCCATCGGTTAACTAGATGTTGAGGCAGACCCTAAGATTAGTTTCATAGGGGAAAGCTTGATTGAAGGCCCAGTGGCAGAACCTGAGAGGCCTGTCTCATCATCATCAACTGCTGCAGAGATTCACATTCCTTTTGAGACACTTCTTGGTGAAGGTGCTTCTCAACCTCTCTTTGGCTAGAGCTCAGAAGCTACATCAAGAAATGAAGGCCAAAGCTCTCTCCACCCTGAGTCACAAAGGTCTGTGGGTGACAAAGGGAAAAGAAAGATGACATCTATGGAGATTGAGGAGGAGGAGAGAGGAAAAGGAGGCTGAGGGGAGAAAGTTCCTCTGCTGGGTCCTTAAGACTCATGGAGTCTGCTATCAGGGCTGCCCCTAGACCAAATACACAGAATGATGAGTTAAGGGCAGTCAGGATAAACTATCTGTAGACAAGGAACTATGACATAGACAATGTCATTTCTCTCCCCTTAGAAGAGTTAAATGAACTGGTTGACCAGGAAAGGTCAGGGGAGAAGAAGGAGGCAGAAGATGCAGAACTTATATTACAAATCAAAGAAGAGAGAGAAAGAAAATATTATACAAACATATGCCTACCCTCTCCCCAGTTCAAGAAACTCCTGCACAAGAGGATGTGGTTCAACAAGAACATCAAGTAGATAAAGAAAAAGATAGGATCAAGATAATCAACTACTTGAGTGCCATAGGCCTCTAGTAGGCAGAAGCACTTCTTCCCCTACCCTATGGCTATGTTGAGTTTGAGTATCTCAAACAACTTGAACTTGAGATAGTCAAGGAAATAAAGACAACCAAAAGAAAGCTAAGGGAAGAAGCTGCTAAATCAAGAGCCATCATCCAGAAGAGTATGAAGAAGTCTGCTGACAGACAGAGGATGATGAGCTTCTTGAAGCTGTATGGATTCTCCGGAAGGAGACTTGGCCCCATGTCTCTATCCATTATGGATGAGCATATCAGGGTGATCAAGCAAAAGATAAAAAGTGGAGAGCTCATTGATTTACACTCCCCTCCAAGTCAAGCCCCACCTGAAGTTGAGGTTAAGATTGAACAACCAGAGACAACACAACCTGGACCTCTTGCTGAATCTAAGCAAGCTTCATCTTCTGATCCACAACAGGGTCAATCTCCCTCTCCTTCTGAACCTAAGAGAGAGGAAGTCCCAACTGAGAAAGACAATGAAGATCAATCTGGTACTGCAGGCCAGTCTTCTCAATTAAAACTTGTAAAGAGAATAAAGAGGATGGCTTCTAAACCAAAGCCAAAGAAGAAGAAAACTGCACCCTCTTCTAAACCCCAGGATGAGTCAAACATCCTGAGGATGTGCAACCAGAGGATGCTCAATCAACTCCAATTTCAGTAGCTCCTCTAGCATCAGAAAGACCCATCTTGTCTTGGACATACACCACAAATCCAGAAAGATGGCATGTCATTAGAGAACAAGGCACTAAAGACATCTACATTTGGCAAGATATGTTTCAGTTGCCTCTGCATGATCTATTGATATGAGAAGACATTTTGACAGTTTGAAGGATCCTGATCATCTCATGAAGAAAGGGCTGGTTATCATTCTAATGAGAACTGTTGATATTTAAAGTCTACTAAGTGTTTTGGTAGCATCATCCTAGGGGGAGTTTGTAGAGATTAATGTAAGGGCTGATGCAACCCAAACATACAAAGTCTATTTGCATGCTGCACAGGTGCATTGAAGAAGAATGCTTAGGAAGTTTCACACATGCAACAGAAATATTCTAAGTGTGAAATCTTCCGAAGTCAAGACCAATATCTTCCGAAGCCTTAGAGACAAAGTCTTCTGAAGCTTCAACTCATGAAGACAGATTTCTTCGACAGACTTTTGACACATGTTTTATCTGGTGTACTTTTCCATAAAGCTGGACATGTTTCCACTGCATCTTGTAATGTCACCAACTTACATGAGTTGGTGAAAAGGTCCATGCTTTTGGTAACTGTACATTAAAGGCTTAAGTCTGTAACTTTCTACTTCATGTACTTTATCCTTTTTTGTAATAGATGAGGATGTGAGCTATGACATGTCATAGTCACTAGTCACTAGTCAAAAGGCAATCTGCCTTTTGACTCTATAATTGATTTTGTTTGTGTCTAGTCAATTGTATCCAGCTGGCTTTCAAAGTATATCCGGTTGTAGGATGTAGTATAAGTATCTTATGTTCTTGTATCTTTCACATATGAGCAATATACTGCATTCTTGAAAACCATATACACTTGTGTTCTCTTGTATAGTCTCTTATATTACTTGTGTTCTTAGTGTCTCATTTGTGGTTAATCCAGTTTACTATTTGATTAAGTTTGGTTAATCTCCTCTTTGTGTTGTTGTGTTGTAAGTGACCCCCTTCACTGATCCTGCAGGGTTCAATTGATGTCTTTGAAGAGGAAGGTGTGGTTGCAGCATCTTGTGTGATCTTCCATTCCATCCTATGGTTGGTCAGTTTAGATAAGCTTATTGAAGCTTGAGCAACATGACCTTCTTCCGAAGCTTCATTGTTTCCGGAAGAAGAGTTCACTACCTTCTCTTCCAAAGCAGCCTTATTCTTCGAAGGTTTTGAGGAAGCTCTTTTGTTCTTTTGAGCTTTCCTTAGCTTAACTTCCGAAGACACTTTCCCTTTGGAAGAATGAGTTTCTTCCGAAAGCAACTTGGCTTCGGAAACCAGCTTTCCTTTCTCATCACTTGAACCATGTGATAAGGTCCAAATATGAATCCTTCCTTGGTTGCTTCCTTTTTAACATTATTTGCATAATGTGTGCTTGTTGGGTTGTAATAACAATCTTTAGCCAAGTGGTTTTGCATACCATACATTATACATGTAATGTTAATCTTTGGGGATTTTGATGGCTAAGGTTTCTTCATCTTCTTATCTTCCTCTACAGCCTTCCCTTTTGACTTCTAATCCTTTGGCAGGATAGAAGTGCTGGTACTACACTCCTTTCCTGAATCAGAAGTGCCTACCACCTGGAATCCAACTGAAATGAAAACACCCTTTTGCTTTGGGTCAATCTTCAGCTTAGATTCAGCTACTTTCTTGGCAGTTCTTCTGGTTGCCTTTGCTCGGTTTCTTCTAGCTTGGTGGATAGGGGTTGATCATCACAAGTAGAAATGGGTTGATTTACCTGTTCCTTCCCTGTCATGGTCTCCGCTATTGCATCATTCTTTAACTCAAGTAAAGATGGGTCAGCAGATAGGACCTCTTGCTCTTTAGTACCACACCTTGGTTGTCTTATAGAGTCATAAGAGTGTGGTGGAGCAATCTTATTGGTCCCCAACCCTCCTTTGTTTTGATAACAAATTTTGGAGTGGGAGGATGATGCAATAATGGCTTGGAAGTTTTGCTTAAAATAAACATGCTTCCTAGATTGAGCCTCAGCTATTACTAGCTTGGCTTGAGCCTTAGTTAACTTGGATATTAAATCCTTGATTTGAGTCCTGTAATTAGTGTTCTCATGTTTTAAAGAGGAAACTATTTTCTCTAACTCCTCAATTTTATGTTGATAATCAGATTAAGCCCTTCTAAAATCAGCTTTTAAGATGTTTAAGGACTCAATATCATATTTAATTTCCATGTTATAGTCTTGGTATATTTTAACCTTGGCAATACATGCTGGAGTACAGGGTGATCATATACCTTAGAGTTGTCTGTTCCAGCCATGAGTGCCTATGCAGGGGTGACATCTTAGACCATAAAGCTCCAATAAACTTCTTGTGCCACAACAGTAGTTTTAGTTGATTTTCCAGTAGTTTTTGGTGTGGAAGGATGCGAGGAGGCATGAGCAGATCCCGGGTTTGATTTGGGAGCATTGCATTCCCTAGCAAAATGACCCAGCTCGTTACAGTTGTAACACTTGGCTTTTGCTTTGTCAAACTCGAACTTGCTGGTTGTTGGGTTTTGAGGGAACTGCCCTCCTGTTCTCTTAAAGAACTTCTTTGCCCTGTAGGTTAACAAAGCCATTTGTTGGACTATGTCCATGTATTCCACCTTATCCGGGCTGAAACACTCTAGATATTCAAAGCAAAACTGAAAATCATTAAAGTGTCCACTCCTTGAGACAAATGCACAGCAGTCCTGAAAGGGACTGGGCTGAGCTTGTTGAGACCTTAGGGTCTCAAGGAATGTGATGTAAGGCCCAAAAGAGCTGGATGGTTGCTGTGAGTATGGCAGGTACTGTTGAGGTTAAGGGGGTCTTGCTTGAAGATCTGCTTCCTTGAAGGTCACTCTTGTTTTCCATCTCTACACGGTATCCATCTAGAATACCGTATAGCTCAGTCATTATAAGTGTGTTAAGGTTCTCTGTCCTCTTGATGGACACACAGTAGAATGTCCACTCGTTGGGAAGTACACTCATGAATTTCCTTGACAGGTCTCTCAATTCAGGAGCTATTCCACAGACTGAAGGGAAGAGATAAGATCCATGTACCTAAAGTATTGCTGGTGCAAGGTCTCTCCAGCAATATGAGTGAAATTCTTAAATTGCTACTTCAAGGAATCTTTCTTTGAATAAATAGAGTTGGAGTACATCAGGGTTAAGGCATCAAACAGTCCCTTAGCAGTTGTGTAATTTTCAAACCCCACCATAATGGAGTTGGAAATTGCTATCATCAAGATTGTCAATGCCTTTTCATCAATGTCTATCCACTTGAGGTCTTCTTCAGAGTAGTCCTCCACTGCCTTCTCTATCATGGCACCACCACCAGCAGGTGAAGCCACTTTTGGCTTTAGGGACCATGAGTAATGGATCTCCACATGCGGTTATCTTGATATCTGATGAACCCTTCTATACGTTTGCTCTATTGTCTGAAGTTCTCTGGGGTGATGATGGATGCTTTAGTCATCGTCCCCATTTCACATTCAGATTTCTGGTTCAAGGCCATGTTTTGAGTGTAGTAAAAGAGTGAGTAAACAAGAGGTTGATGAGGATGGTTAGATCACACAATCAAGAGCCTAAGAAGCTCTAATACCAATTGCAGGATCAGCTTTGATACTCAACACAAGTATTTTCTCTCAAACTCACTAACAAACACTCAAAAAGCAGAGATCTTCTAAGAGTTGATTATAGTATACTAAGTAACACAAGGAAACACAAGAGAATAATTTTCAAGATACTTGTATATATTATTTCTCAACTCTAAGTTTACACGACTCTTACCAGCTTTTTACAAGAGTTACAATGAGAAACTATATATACTACTATCTACAGCCGGATATACTATGATACTAGCTGGAATCCTCTAACTAAAGCAGATACTACAAAGCTATAGTTTAAGGTATATCAGATAATATCTTATCTAAGATAATATATTATCTAAGATATATCTTATCTAAGATATGGTAGTCATGACATATCCATGACTTACCTTTTGTCACCAACTAAAATTGGTAACTTGTACTAACATATAAAGGTGAACAGTGAAATAAAGTATGGTCAACTACATGGCCTTATAGAAAAATGCCATGTAGTATCAGAGGTCTGTAGCGGAGTGTCAGAGACCATACTTATGTCCACTGGTTCATTAGCAGCATCTTCCGAAGGTTAATTGGTTTCGGAAGAACAAGTTCTTCCGAAGCCTTTTATACTTCGGAAGGGGCTGCTTCTTCCGTGGCTTGGGGACTTCTGCTTCGGAAGTTATTGTCTTTGATTTCTTCTAAGTCTTGAACTTCGGAAGAGAATACTTTGTCTTCAGAAGTTGGAGCTTTTCATTTGGATGTTGATTTTGCACTTTGTCTTCGGAAGAGTTCCATATCCTTCGGAAGTTCCATACTTAGCTTCGAAAGTTCTTTATAAGTTGTATAAAAATTGTCTAAGTGTTTGGTTTTGGTTACACCAGCCTTCTTCTTGATCCAACATATAATAACCAACTCATGTTAAGCTAATATCCATCTCTTTAAACAACACTGGTGTGTGTCAACCCAAGCGTTGTGGCGGGTGTGATGATATATGTAGCGTTTCGTTTCGACGGCTTGTACATTAATATTCACATCATAAGTTTTTTAAAGTTCGTATATATCATTTTCAGTTTTTCTAGATGGATATGATTTGATAAAAAACAGTTGAGAGAGGTGGTTATACACTACTACAAAAAAGGTATTTGTTACGGTAGAAAAAACGAAACGTAAATAAAAATAAGTATATTGTAACATTATATTTACAATTTATTAAAAATAATATTTTGATAATTGTAAGAAAAAGTATAAACAAATGTAAGTGTGTCATGTGTCAAACGTAGTCGCGCATAAAAAAGAAAATAAACAAATGGAAAATCATAGGGTAAAAATCATAGAATTAATTAACTATAGAAGGGCATGTTGTAACTATCTGTGCCACGTGATAAAAAATTAAAAGTAGAAATACAAAGGCTTAAGCTACAAAATTACGTTGTTGTCGAAATACGTGTTGTAAAGCTAATATCAAATTATATATATTATTATTATTAACATATGTCTGTGCCTACATGAGATGTTTAAAGCTTTCTAGATTGACCACTAGCATTTGGTAATGTAAAGAGCACCCTCGTCATTTATGGTACATTAACTAAGAACTCTTCAGAAGGTGGTGACAAATAGAGTGGGGTGCCCATCGATGACAGTGTTGGGCCGTGGTTTGAAGGGTTGCGACAGAAGCAGCTGGTGGTTGAGGTTTATTTTTCTTCAGTTTTTGAAAACCAAATGCAATAAGTAGAGATGAAGAGGAGAAACATAGCCTTTATGGAGCCAACAACCTTTTACTTGCCGGCAGAAAAAACCACGAATCGGCTTTATTCTAGAAAGAGAAGAGTGAAACGATAGTAGAGAGAGATATTTTTTAACGATGTGGTGAGAGAGAAGGGATGAAGAAAATGGAAGAATGGATTTTGGTAAGATTGGTAGATAGTTCTGATATGTGGTTTTCATGTTTCAAAATATTATACTTTTATGTTCAATTTTAAGTTTTAAAGTATGTGTTTATAAATAAAAAAATTAGAAGAGTACTCGTGTAGACTTTGTGCTATATTTTCAAAAATGTCTTTAAATTAAAAAAAGGTATTAAATAATAAATATAGACCGTAGGACTTTAACATTGTTTGCTCTTCAATGATAGTTCGTATTTGTGATCGAGTTGTTCATAAGAGGTGAAGCGTAGTCAATGACAGAGTTTGAAAGTAAATCTTTAAAGAGAGAGTTCAGAACTCTTTATATATACATATTTAATTTTAAACTATAGAGTCAAAAATTAACATTACCGAGTACCGACTAAAAAAGGACTCATTAAATTTCGTTCATGTCTGCAACAACGCAAGGGAGACTCTTCTAGTTGTAGATAAAAGCAAGTGTCATTTGTTACTAAGAATACATTTAAGAAAAAAACAAAATAAGTCTAACTGATATTGCAAATATTAAATGATTAAAAGAGAGTAAACTTAAGCTAAGAGTGAGGCAAGAGGAGGGCAACATGTATGAAGCTCGAGTCGGACCTACATCTCTCGTGTAAGGGAGAGAAGCATGAAATGGGTGACTTGTTCCTTATTTTTTTCTGTAAAATACTTATTTATTGTAACTATGTTACAAGAATATGAAATGAAAAGATAATTAATTTACTGTTCAAACAAACCATCAAAATTATTAAAATATAATTTTTGAACAATACTTATTTATTATGTTACAAGAAATATAAAATAAAAAGATAATTAATTTATTGCTCAAACCAAACATCAAATTAGTAATAGATAACTAGGTTTTGGCGCGCACGCTGTCGTGCGTATGCGAGTTTTAATGTAACCCTAAATCAAAATCAAAATGAAGGTTCAAAACCACAAAATCAGTAAAATACACAAAGTAAAACGCACCAAAACCCCAAATCCATAACACATCAGAACATGTAGAACCCAAAAACTAAATCAAAGCCCAACACGATATTAAAATCAAAGTTGCAAGAAAGCGACACAGTACAAAATAGAAAATCTACAAAAATCAAAGCCCCGAAAAGAGCAAACAAAAAGAAAACCCAAACCTTAATAGCGAGAATTGTCAGGGTATCGATAACGAAAGAAAGAAAACAGGAACCCGGAGAAAGACAACGTCAACGAACCCTACAAATCAAAAACACGTGTCCAGATAAAAAAACCCCACAGAAAACCCCACCCCAAAATCTCGAACCCACACCCAAAACAACCCATGTTAAAACACAAACAAATAAAAAAATAAAAAATTAAAACACAAACAAAATAAACAAAAGAAAATTCTAAACACAAAAAAAGCAAAAAAAAAAACCACCACCAACCAAACCTTTTAATTAGAATAGTAATTACATGTGTTATGTATTTGTAAGTTTTTATTTTTATATAGTTAAGGTAAGACAAATATAAAAAGTTATTTTGTAAGCGTAACGTCATTGTATGTTTAGGTTGTTAAAAAAACTTCACTTATTGATAAATATAAAACTATTTAAATAATCAGACCTTTCACTTCAAAGAATCATAATAAAATATTAAAATTTTACTATAACATACAATTAGTTAGACACATGTTCAAACTATCCATCAATGTTTTATCAAAATTTCTCTATTATTTTCCCACTAACTTCATATTTATTTAATTCCTCAATGATACATATCATTTGTCAAAAACAAATGTATGCTATAGAAGGTGAAGAAAGATAAACAGTAAAATCCATATAAATAGAAAATAAAGACATAATTTAATCTGCCAAATCGTTAAAACAAATAGAAAACATTCCTTACCTAACCAATCTGTTCTTTTATGTGATTATAAAATATGGTTCTAGTAAACACACTATAACAGGTCCATCTCTTCAAACAACACTTGTGTTAACTCATATGTTACGGCAAATGTGTTAAAACTTGTAGAGTTTGGTTTCGACGACTTGTACATTAGTACTAATATCATAGTTTTTAAAAGTTCGTATACATCTTTTTTTAATTTTTTATAACTCACAAGATATAGATATGTTCAGCAAAAAGTTTACAACAAAATGTTAACAAAACACAAGTTAAGTTGTAATCTCTAAATATTTTTAAATATGATAAATTAAAAAATACAACTAAAATCCTAAAACATATTAAGTTTTTTAGGTTTATATGTAGATAAAATAAAATTTTATGCAAGTGTAATAAGTATAAAGTTATTATATAATTAATTGTAAGGAGTAATATGTAAATATTGTTACACATATTATTTTACCTTTAGAAGTGGTTATATCTTATGCATGAATAAAATAATTGTTATTAATTTTATAGTATCTTAAAATAGCACTATTATATTCTTTATATATAGTATATATACATATATATACATATATAATAATATTTGTTTAAACTACTATATTGTTATAAATTTTAATAATAATAATAATTTATATTTTTATATAAATAATACTTATATAATGATATATAAATCATTGTTGTTAATATTAAAAATATTATTAAAGTCTATAACATTATTGAATTGATTGAAGTCATCAAAGAAACCTTAATATGCTTAGATAATATTATTGAAATTGTTATTTTTAATCTAGTTTTTTGTTTGATTTTCAATCCTTTTGTTTGCTTTCTTTAGGGTTTTTATATATGTTTAACGATTTGATTTAGTATGTCGGGACGTTTTAATTTTTTTCTTATTTTACATTATAATTTTGAATACTCACATTGTATCAATATTAAAAATATTTAACAACGATTTACAACTATGAGTACGATAAAAATTATGCACTCTTTTTTCGTATCTGATTTCAACACACCTCATATGTGTGAACCGAAACTATTGGTATCATTAATATAAGTTTCATAATTATATCTTTTACTACTATACTAGTGGGTGACCCGCGATTTGCTACGGAAGTATTGAAATTTCTATGTACCCTATGTTTCAAACAAAAATTAAGTCAAAATGTAGACGCAAATAAAAATAAAACTTAATAGACGTGTTAATTTTTTTACAACTTAATTATATATGAAAACAAGAGTAAAAATTTTACAACTTATATATTTAAATCCCATTAATAGATGTGTTAACTTTAATCCATTTACTTTTCATTTGATTTTATGTAGTAATTTAACTTGTAGTTTTCATCAGTAATCTCGTAGTGCTTTAATACCAACCACATTTCACCACCTGAAGCTTGCATACATATAACTCAAGTGAGGGAGCTATAGAAATACAAAGTTTGTATGGACTAAACAAAGTTATTTGGTATTAAACAACCTAGGCTTTAATAGTTATATGAAAAACAAAGAGTTGAAGTAAACTAATATGTACTTATAAAATGCATAATTTCATAAGAAAGTTGTCTCACAATCTTATTATTGATAAGTTATATTGTGAGCACACTGAGCACAAAGACTTGGTTTTTCTCATAGTGCTTTAATACCAACTATATGTTGTCGATAGTTATATTGTATACCGTGGTTTCGTTTTCTTTAGTTGGTACCACACAACATCATACTATCATCTGCATTAAAAAGATTCATAGCATCTGTTAATAACCTATAATAATCATATGATGTACTTAAGAAGAGTCTTCCACTTAATAATTATATAGAAAACATAGTAAAATTGTCTCGCCATCTTCCCCATGGGATAGACTCAAAAAGTTTTAGATTACTTGTTCAAACTTAGAATGAAAAAAATTAAATATGCAATTCCAGTTCCCAAACACCCACTTTAGTTGCAGAAACTTCAAATGTTCGTAGCAATGGATGCATGTGTCATAGAAGTATGAAATGCACATCGTATTAACAAATAAAATCAATAAAAACAACTACAGGAACGATGTTAGTCACTTAACACTTTGTTTTTCTCCCAAACTCACCTAGAACAACACTCGGGTAAAGATGGAATTAGTAAGAGTTGATCACAATATAGAAAGTAATAAAAGAACACAGGAAGTAATTTTTAAGGTACTTTTATATATTGCTTCTCAACTCAATAATACAAGACTCTTACAAGTAGTGGTATGGAATGAGTTACAAAGAGAACCTATATATAATGCTACCTACAGCCGGATATACTTTGATACCAGCTGGGATCCTATAGCTAAAGTCTATACTATAGGACTATAGCTTAAGGTATCTCGGATAAAGTCTTATCTGAGATTGGTAGTCAGGACATGTCCTTGACTTACCTTTTCTCACTAACTAAAGTTGGTAATATGTACTATCATAAAAGGTGAACAGTGGAATAATGTATGGTCAACTGCATAGCTCTTTAGGAAGAAGCCATATAGTATCAGAGGTATGCAGCGGAGTGTCAGAGACCATACTTGTGTTCACTGGTTCATAGTAGTGTCTTTCGAAGTTTAAATGACTTCGGAAAAGTAAGTACTTCCGAAGCCACTTATAGTTCGGAAGAGGCTGCTTCTTTCAAGGCTTGGAGACTTCTTCTCTTCATCATACTTCGAAAGTGGTCTTCAGCTTATTCTTCTAAGACTTGAACCTCCGAAGTATACACTTGACTTCGGAAGTAGAGTTCTGTCTTCGGAAGTTGATCTTTCACTTTGTCTTCGGAAGAACTTCTACAACCTTCGGAAGTTCCCTGCTAAGCTTCGGAAGCCTTTGCATGCAGCACCAAAATTATCTAAGTGACTTAGTTTTGGTTGCATTAGCCTTCTTTTTGATCCAACAAAAACATTATCTCCATAAACAATTGATGTTGAAGGATTATAAATTCAAGATTTAACCACAAGAACATAAATAAATCAATTTTTATCAAAAATCTTCACACCACTCAAACCGGTTTGGAGCGGTTAAAAATCGGTTTTTTTAAGAAAAAACGGTTCTTATACTGGTTTAACAGGTTTTTAATTTGAACTGGTTTACAAACCGAGTTTTGGTGCCAAGTTATTTGGTTTTTTTTTGTCAAACTGGTTTTTTGTACATCTCTAGTGTTAACCAAAGGAGATGAGTGATGAAAGATGCTGCTCAACTTAAATGGCTAAACTTCATTAATGGACTTTTGCTTCTCATGGCAAGAATGAAAGAACATTGGTTATATTGTATTAACTATATTATAAATTATTATTACAGTTAAAGGCTAAATATCATTAACAGACATAATACTTTTGTCCATCTTACATTCTTCTTCTATGTTGTAATTTTTTTCTTGTGATTGTCTATCCAAAGACAAAATAAGACTTGTTATCGAGACAAATATGAAAAACACTTGATATTTTCTGACCATTGTTACCTTCAAATATATTACTATAACTATTCAATTAAAGGTTTGGTCGGTGGTGGCTTTTCCCTTTTTTATGTTTAAAATTTTCTTTGTTTATTTTGTTTGTGTTTCTAATTTTTTTTTGTTTGTGTTTTAATATGGTTTGTTTTGAGTGTGGGTTCGAGATTTTGGGGTGAGGTTTTTTGTGAGTTTTTTGTATCTGGACACGTGTCTTGGTTTGTAGGATCGTTGACGTTGTCTTTCTCCGGTTCCTGTTTTCTTTCTTTCATTATCGATACCCTAACGATTCTCGCTATTAAGGTTTGAGTTTTCCTTTTGTTTGCTCTTTTGGAAATGTTCGCGTGTTGCAGCGGTACGGTTGTTGCATGATTTTTTGAGAATTCGATTTTAGTCGGTATCGGCTCGGTGCATTATGACGTAAATTAAAAATAAAATATAATTATTGAAAAAAATAAATAAAAAAGAAAACAATTACGTATATTACAAAAATCTTTAAGACAATTATATTATCCCAACAAGAATAGTGAAAACATGAGTGGTATTTATGGTCGGAAATCACTTATTACCTAACTTTTATGGGGTTTTATTTTATGAATGTAGATTAGGTTTATGATCATCGAGTCAGCTTTTGGTGGTGATTTGCATATACCGAAGAAAGTTAGTGGAGAAATTATCACCACAAATTACCATTTTGATTGTTATTGAATTTTTAACAACAGATAAAAAAAGGGTTGAGGGGTTAGTTCTCAATCACAATTATATGACAATGAAAGTTGTAAGGATTCCTGAAGTCTGATGCAACCCAAAACTGCCTAAGTGTTTCAGCAACATGCACTAAGTACGGAAGTGAAGAATGCTTCGGAAGAATTACACAAAGCATTAGAAAATACTCTAAGTGTAATATCTTCCGAAGCCAAGACCATATATTCCGAAGCCAACATGAAGTCTTCCGAAGCTTCAAGAGACAAAGTCTTCCGAAGCTTCACCCTATGAAGACAGATTTCTTCCGAAGACTTTTAGTACACATGCTTTATCTGATGTACTGTTCCATAAAGCACCTTTTCCGCTGCGTCTCTGATAAGTCACCACTTACAAGATGGTGAAAAGGTCCATGCTTTTGGTAACTGTACATTGAGGTCTTGAGTCTGAAACTTTCCACTTTATGTACTTTTATCCTTTTTGTAATGTATAAGGATGTGAGCTATGGCATGTCATAGTCACAAGGTCAAAAGGCAGATATGCCTTTTGATTCTACAATTGATTTTGTTAGTGTCTAGTCAATTGTATCCAGCTGGCTTTCATAGTATAGCCGGCTGTAGGTTGTAGTATATATTCAAGTTCTTGTATCTTTCTTTATGCTTTGTAACACTTGTAAAGAACTTGGAAAGCAATATACTGCTCCTTGAAAACTACACTCTCTGTTCTGTCTCTTGCTTTACTTGTGTTCTCTGTATCACCTTTGGTTACCTAGTTCACTGTTTGATTAAAGTTTAGTTAATCTTCTCATTGTGTTGTTGTGTTGTAATTGTGTTCAAGCCCTTAAACGATCCTGCAATTGGTATCAGAGCTCTCAGCTCGTGATATAAGATCTAACCATCTTAAGATCCCTCACACACACACAAAAACTAAACTCTTCAAATGGCTTCCATTCAAAGACTGATATGGAGACTGGAACCATGAACAAATCCCCACTGATCACTCTTGATGACTTTGACACCTGGTGCATGAGGATGGAAGGCTTCATCAGGTCTCTTGACTCAAGAATGTGGGAATCTGTTGAATATGGACCTTTCATACCCAGCACCCCCTCTGCTACCGTGCTGGTATGATTCCTAAAGATGTGGCCAACTACTCAGATGAAGATAGGAAAAGAGTAGAGATTGACAGGAAGGCCATGACTGCTCTTCAGACTGCTATCCCAAACTCTGTGTACAGAGGTTTTAAGAAGTGCCAGACAGCTAAACAGCTGTGGGATGCACTGAAGCTGATGTATGAAAGGCTCCTCTGAAGCCAAGGAGAACAAGAAAGATCTTCTGAAGCAGCAGTTTGAAAATTTCACCTTTAAAGCAGGTGAAACCATGACCCAACAATACTTCAGGTATGTTGAGATTGTGGATACCCTTGTGGATGGAGGAGTTCCTCTTGAGAACAGAGACATTGTAAGGAAGTTCATGTCCTCACTTCCTAGGCAATGGACACACTATTGTGTGGTAATCAAGAGGACCGAGAACCTTAAAACTCTTACTCTGACAGAGTTATATGGATTCTCAGTGGATACCAGATGGAGATGAACATACAAGGCTCATCTGGCAACTCTAACAATCAAATGGGTTCACCCTTCATGTGGTTGAAAGGACAGCATAGAACCCCAACATCATCTCCTATGCTACCTTGACAACTCACAAAAGGTCCTTCATCACCTTCCCGGAGACACCAAGGGAGAACTTTACTCAAGGAAGCCCATTCCAAGAGATAAGTTCTTCTCAAGCCTTTGTGTCTGCAGATGAAAGCTGTGGGAATTATCTCTTCACTCTGAAGACCTAGACTGTATCCATCCAGATGACCTGGAATACATGGAGATAGTTCAGCAGATGGCTCTCCTCACTCACAGAGCCAAGAAGTTCTACAAGAGGACAGGAAGAAGATTTCCAAGCAATGCTACCAGTGGTAAGTTTGGGCTGGATAAAAGCAAAGTTAAGTTTACAATTGTAACCTTATGGGTCACTTTGCTAGGGAGTGTAAGGCACCTAGAGCAAATGGGGGACAAACACAACTCAGACCAAACTACACTAACAATACCCCTCAGGCTGAGAAGACAAAGCAACATGCTGCGGTGCTGTTGAAGAGGAGGATTTGACTGGAGTTTTCAGGTGGAGGATGCTTCTCCAAACCAGCATTGATGGCTGACCATGATGAAGCCAAGGTATTAACATCTTTGCTCCCCTGAATGCATTGCTAAAGTAAATAGATACAGGTCCTACAACCTAGAGATGAGATCTGATCTTGAGTCATTAAACATATTAAATCTGATTTTAGAAAGTCTGAAAATGATTACAAGTTAAAGATAGAAGACTTGGAGAAAACCATTTCAGTACTAAAACATGAACATACAGATTTTAGAACTCAGATCCAAGATCTCATCACTAAGTTGACTGAGTGCCAGGCTGAGCTTGTGATCAGCAAAGCCAGGGCAGAGAAAAGTGTTCTTGAAGAAGAGACCTTCAAGAACATGATATCCTCATCCCTACACAATAAGGTTTGTTATCAAAATAGACAAGGACTGGATCAAATGAGATAGCTCCTCCACACACAATCTTGTCTGTAAGATCTCCTAGGTGTGGAACTTGTGAAGATGAGCTTCCTCTCATAGATCCAATAAGTGAGGATGATGAAGAAGTGATAGTGAGGAATCCCTCTGAGAAGAGTGAAGAAGAGGATTCCTCCAAGGGCCACTATCCTTCTGAGGAGAAGAAATTAACTATGATGACCAGTCCAAGAGAAAGAACTTGATCAGGAAGCAAAAGGAAAGCAAAGAAGGCTCAAGAATCAAGGCTACTTTTGATGCTAAGCAGAAACAAGTGTTTATCTCTGCAGGTTTCAAAGCAATAAGGACTGAAGACATCCACCAAAGCTTCTTAGCCAAGAGTTCTGGTTCATGTTCAAATCATCTCAGTACAAAGAAGAAGACTGAGCTGCTGTGTACCACTGCTGCACAGCCCTGGAACATCAATTCCAAGAACAGTTCACAGGCCAAGGAATTGTATCTGCATCTACCAAGATGAAGGTGAAAAAAGGATGTGACCAAGCCAGTCTTGCTCTCAAAAGGTGATTCTTTGAAGAAGAAAATGTTGTGTGTATGTGTGAAAGTACTTCTCATATGCCAAGGATTGTCCATACAATCCTAAAAGTACTATCCACATGACCAATACAAAGACTTCAAAGAATCTCAAGAAGTCTCAAGCTTCGGAAGGAAATTCAGTTTCCTTCGGAAGCTCCAAATCAAAGAAGAAGGTAAATGGAAAACTACCTTCGGAAGTAAAATGGGTCTCGGAAGAAAGGAGTTCTTCCGAAGCACTGAAGTCTGCTGCAGTGACTGTAGATTCTTCCGAAGTATCAGTCATTAAAACTTGCGAAGCCCAAAAGCTTCTAAGGTTTTGAAGGTCAAGTCTAAGACTCCAAAGGTGGTGTGGAAGTCTAAGAAAGACCAAATGACTGAGGTTTCTCCATCAACAACAGCTGAAGATTCCCTCTGTACAACCATAGGATCTATTACTGTTGCATTACCTTCTATTACACTTACTGAACCCAAGACAAGTAAGGCTTGGGTTTCCAAATGTAACTAATCATTTTCTTTGTGCAGGAACAGCTCAAGACAAACAAGAATGTCTGGATAATGACAGTGGCTGTTCCAGGCACATGACAGGCAATAGGTCTTTACTTCATAATTTTGAAAGAATTGATGGAGACCAGTTGCTTTTGGAGGAGATGAAGGTGGTTACATTTATGGAAGGGGCAAGGTCACAAATGGTAAGCTCAGCATTGAGAAGGTAAACTTTGTTAAGGAGCTTGGGTACAATCTTCTGAGTGTATCCCAATTTTGTGATCAGAGTCATAACATGCTCTTCACTGAGCATGAGTGCATTGTTCTCAAGCCTGGAGTGGTCATTCCTCATGAGCATATCCTGCTCAGAGCCCCCAGGAAAGGGAACATGTACAAGATGGATTTGCAAGAAACATCTCCTCTGGAGAAGTTTCATGCTTTCTATCTAAAGCCAATAGTGATGAGTCTTTCCTATGGCATAAAAGAATGTGCCATGTAAACTTTAAAAACATGAATAAATTGATTAAGCATGATCTGGTAACTGGAATGCCAAGAAAGAGTTTACAAGTGATGATCATTGTGTTGCATGCCTGAAAGGGAAGCAACATAAGACATCCCATAAGCCTAAGGAAATGAACTCCATCACTACACCCCTACACTATTACATATGGATCTCTTTGGCCCCACCAGTGTAATGAGTTTAGGAAGGACCTTATACTGTCTAGTGATCATAGATGATTTTACAAGATTCACTTGGGTCTTCTTCCTTAGAACTAAGATGAGACCCTGATTCTAAAGAATTTCATCTTAAAGATTGAGAATCAATGTGATCACAAGGTCAAAACCATAAGATGTGATCAAGGAACTGAATTCAAGAACCAAATCCTTGATACATTTTGTGATGAAAAGGGTATTACAAGACAATACAGTGCTCCCAGGACTCCTCAGCAAAACGGAGTTGCTGAGAGGAGAAACAGGACACTTATTGAAGCTGCAAGAACTATGTTGTCTAACTCTAAACTGCCTATCACCTTCTGGACAGAGGCAGTTAATACTGCTTGCTATGTGCAAAATAGAGTTTTATAGTTAAGACACATGGTAAGACTCCTTATGAACTTTGGCACAAGAGGAAACCTTTCATTGGTTTTCTCAGGTCATTTGGATGTCCCTGCACCATCTTGAATACCAAAGATCAAGTTGCCAAGTTTGCTGAGAATCAGACGATGGACACTTCATTGATACTCTTCCAAGCTAAAGCTTGTAGAGTATATAATCTCAGAACTAGAATCATTGAGGAGTCAGCCAATGTGACTTTCAATGAGCACACACCCAGTGTGGCTGGTTCTGGTCCGGATTGGCTATTTGATCTTGATTTAGTTACCAACTGTTTTAATAAATCTTGTGAGCATGTTTCAGGATCTGCAGAAAATTTTAAATACAGGTGATCCCGATCCAAGATTTGAGCTAGGAAGACCTTCAACTCACACACCTTCAGCTCCAGTTGAAACTACTTCTTCAGCAAATGAGATTTCTATCAGCACAACAATGACAAATCCAGCTGATACATCTGGCATGCCTTCAAATTCCAGCTCAGAGGCTTCTCAACCAGATAAAGACATCTCAATTGCAGAAGACAACAATGGTGATGGTGATAGTGATCAAGAATTTCTTGATGCTAATAACCATACCATAGATGACAACATCAATGATGTCACACACTCATTGGATCAAGTTAATCTTGATAGTGTGATAATATGGAGGATCAATCTTCAAGACTAGATCTAAATTTCTCAAATTTGGATCTATCTCAGCAACTTGCTGTGATCCCTCAGCTAAGGATCCACAAGTCTCATCCTACCACAACACATTGGAGATGTTATCTCCGGGGTAAAGACAAGAGGGCAAACCCATGAAGCAAATGTTTGTCTTCATTCTTGTTTTCTATCCCAGTTAGAGCCAAGAAAGTTGAGGAGGCTCTAAAGGATGGAAGTTGGGTTGAAGCTATGCAACAAGAGCTGCTTCAATTCAAAAGGCAGAAAGTTTGGAACCTTTGTCCTCTTCCTCATGGGAAGACTACCATTGGAACCAAATGGTTTTTAGGAATAAAAGGGATGATAGAGGAATCATCATCAAGAACAAGGCAAGACTAGTTGTTCAAGGATACACACAAAGAAGGGATTGACTACACTGATGTCTTTGCTCCTGTAGCTAGACTAGAAGCTGTTAGGATATTCTGGCATTTGCTGCATCCAAGAACTTCAAGGTCTACCACTTGATGTAAAGTGTGCTTTCTTATATGGAGTGATTGATGAGGAGTTTATGTCAAACAACCACCTGGTTTTGATCCCGATCATCCTGATTATGTCTGCAAGCTTGACAAAGCTCTCTATGGGCTGCATCAGGCACCCAGGAAGTGGTATGAGACACTGTCTGAGTATCTCTGTAAACATGGTACAGGAGAGGTACTATAGATGGAACTCTCTTCATCAAAGGACAAGGAACGACATTCTGCTAGTCCAAGTATATGTGGATGACATCATCTTTGCTCACCAATTCAAGGCTCTGCAAAGACTTTGAAAAGCTGATGAAAGATAGATTTGAAATGAGTTCAATGGAGAACTTAATTTCTTTCTGGGAATTCAAGTGAAGCAGGTTGAAGATGGCATTTTCATAAGTCAGTCAAAGTATGTTCAAGATATACTCAAGAGGTTCAACATGACTGATTGTAAGACTGCTAAGACACCCATAGCCAGAAACCACTCCCTTGGTCCAGATCTTGAGGGGGAGTGTGTAGATGAGCACTTATACAGGGCTATGATTGGGTCTCTTATGTATCTTACAGCTAGCAGGCCTGATATCATGTTTGCTACATGTATTTGTGCAAGATATCAAGCCAATCCTAAGATGTCTCACTTAATCACTGTGAAAAGGATTTTAAGATACCTCAAAGGTGCTTCAACACTTGGTTTATGGTATCCAAAGAATTCTAATTTCAATCTGTATGCCTATACAGACAGTGATTATGGTGGTGCAACATGACTGCAAAGTCTACATCTGGGGGATGTCAATTCCTGGGTGGAAGGGTTGTCTCATGGCAATGCAAGAAACAAACTGTGTGTCTGCATCAACTGCTGAGCTGAATACATTGCTGCTGCAAGCTGTTGTGCTCAAGTGCTTTGGATTCAAAATCAGATGCTAGACTACGGATTTAACTTCAAAGAGACTCCTATCCACATAGACAACAACAGTGCTATCTCTATCACTGAGAATCCCGTGCAGCACTCAAGGACCAAACACATCAACATCAGGTATCATTTAATAAGAGATAACTATGAAAAGGGGTTAATTAACTAGTCAAAGTTCACACAGATGAAATATGCTGATCTGTTCACAAAAGCTTTTGATGAACAGAGATTTAAGTATCTGATATCAGCTATTGGGATGATTAACTTTGAGTAGACTTTTCTTAAAACTAATTCTAATTATTTCTTCTTAAAATATGTGTGTCCTAAGTTGTCTAGTTCATCACTTTCATAAGCTCATGTTTTTTTTGAATGAAAACTCTCTTTTGGAAGACTTTCCTTAGATTCTTGAAAATTTTCTGATACTTCGGAAGAAAACGTTTTACCTTCGGAAGAAAATATGTCTTCAAAATAAATGACTGTCTAAGAAATTTTACCTTCGGAAGAAGTCAAAATTTATCTTCCGAAGCTTAAAATTCTTAGCTTAGACACTTATCATTTTTAAGGACTTTTTCCTTCCGAAGCAAAATTACTTTCGGAAGCTTTGTTCATTCTTATACAAAGCATCCAAAAGTTTATTTCTTTTCCGAAGCATAAATCTTTAAGACGCTCAGGAAAATTCTTCCGAAGCCACTTTAGCTTCGGAAGCTTTTTCAATCACAACTTCCGAAGACAAATTACATTCGGAAGCTTTTCGAATTCCAAGAAAACTACTTCTTTTTGAGCAAAAAGGTAACTACTTTTTCAGAGGTGGGACCGACATACGGATTTCAAAGTTTATCCTCTTTCATTAAACTTTATCTGAAATCCTTCTCTCCATATAAACCAACGTTTCCCCCCTCTTCTATCATCTGCTTTTCTTCCATACCTAAAACCCAAAGCTTTCTCTCTGAAATTTCCTTCCCATTTTTTTCTTCATCTCCGAGCTACCTCACAATGGCTGACCTTACACGCAGAAATGATCCTCACTTTGCCATGCAGCTACACAGACAACACAATCAGGTTGCTCTGTTATGCTCTGACAAAGATCCTCATTTCTCAGAGGTTTGCCGTTTCTTGTCTTTGTCTCACTACTTCACCTCCCTAACCATTGATCCTCCTCTATATGAGGATCATTTGCTTGAATTCTGGAAGACCTGCCAAGAGATCATTATGGATGGGGAGAAGGCACTGTCTGCCACAGTGCAGGGGAGAACAATTTTCATCACTCCGGCCATCATCAACCGACATCTTCAGCTGGATGATGAAGCAGGTGAAGTGTTCTTCCCAAAAGAAGCGGTTAATCATTCCTTCGAGCAGATGGGATATGAATGAGATTCTCTGTAAGACCTTCAGGAAAGGGAAGGTCTCATCCCAGTGGAATACCTGCTCCATGTGGTTATCCACAGCTTATCAAACAAGCATGGTGGATGGGACCAGATTCCTGAGGATCTCTCCTTTATAGTTCATGGGATGGTTCAGGGGGTCAAGTTCAGGTATTCACAATTTGTTTATACTAATTTACTTGCAAACTTAGACTCCTTAGAGTATTACATGTTTCCTAGATATGTTCAACACATTCTCAACTGTGAACTGGGCTCACAGTTGAGGGAAACAGGCAATATTCTTAAACTGGGACAGATGAAGCCCGCATCTTTAAAATTATGAAAGCCAACTGTAGGCTTCTCAGGGAGAAACAGCCCTAGTCCCAAAAATGTTAGAGCTCATTGCTCAAGGTGACAACATAGCAATCCAAGCTAGTGTTGAACCCACACCTACTGCTCTCCTACCCTCTTCACAACCTCAATATTCATCACCTACAAAAGAAAATCCCAACGACCCCTGCTCAGGCTATTGAGTCTGTGCAGGCCCCCAAATACTCAACCTTACAGGAAGAAGTGGACTCCAGAGCTCCCACTTCTCCTGAGGAGCAAACCACTCCCATTACTTTACCTATCAGGGCTGAGGTTCCTCAAGCTCAACCTGATGAGCTCATTAGCCAACACCGTAAGCTTTCACTCTGAGTCTCAACACTCAAGTGAACAACCTTCAGGGGACAGCTACCATCCCCAGCCTTTGGATCTAAACCAACCAATTCCCAACCTATCCTTTTACACTGATGAAGACTTAGGATTCAGTGAGTACCATGAGTCTCTCTTCTCCTCCCCTACTCAAAGAGAGATGAGTACCTCTGACTCTCCTCAGTCTATCCCTCATCAGTCACCTATTACTGAGGTGGACACATCTGAACTTGTTCAGGATGTCCATATGGAAGAGGCTCTCGCTTTGAAAGTGATTACATCATTAAGACCTCAACCATGGCAACTCAGCCCATTGGCATCTTAATTGAGGTTGCCAGTGAGCAGAGGAAACCAGCAGCCAAGAACTCAAGCTGGTGGTGAGAGAGAGGACTTTGGTCCAATCCTCTCATCCCCCAGTGATTCTTCTGATGAAGATGAGGGGAATTTGAGACTAAAGATACAAAAATTGTCACAAACATGCATCTATCTACTCTCTAAGGTCATCCACTTGGAATCTCGGGTGACTACCTTACAAAACAGGGTCAATGATCAGCAACTTCAGATTTCATATTTGAAGGAAAAACTAGCTGAGAGACCTTTAAGGAGAGCTCAACCAGGAACACAAGAACCTGTGGAAGTGACTGATTTATCCTCCAGCTCACCTATGCAAGTGGGTGATGCTACCAAAGGGGGAGAAAGTTATCACAACCACAGAACCTGGGAGTTCTTCAAAGAGAATGGACATAGAGGACTCACCATCCTCACTTGCTGTTGTGCATTCTCAGCAACTTCCTCAAGTTCACATTAATGTGGACTCTATAGACTCTCTCATCAGGAGTCTCTTTGAGGAAGGTATACCAAGGGCTGTCTCATCTCCACCACATGGAACTGGCAACTACATCATCAGATGGAGGTATGATGATGACAGAAGAGCCCTCATACTTCACAGAGTTCAAGGCCAACAAGAAGTCTTTCAGTTCCAAAGCCTGAGCTTCTATGAAGGACTGGATTTAGTCAACATGCCACTTGTCAATCCAAGCAAATCAGACAAGCTGACAGGCTGGCTCAAAGAATCCAAGACAGGATCCTTGCAGAGTTCTCTCTAAGAAGGAGACTTAGGCAATCAGGCAATGTCATCGTCAACTGGATGTTGAGGTGGACCCTAAGATTAGTTTCATAGGGGAAACCTTGGCTGAAGGCCCAGTGGCAGAACCTGAGACCCTTGTCTCACCATCATAACTGCTGCAGAGATCCAAACTCCATCTGAGACACCTGCTGGTGAAGGTGTTTCTCAGCCTCTCTCTGGCCAGAGCATGGAAGCTACACCAAGCAATGAAGGCCAAGCCTCAATCCACCCTGAGTCACAAAGGTCTGTTGGTGACAAAGGGAAAATGATAATGACTCCTGAGGAAATTGAGGAGGAAGAAGAGAGAGGAAAAGGAGGCTAAGGGGAGAAAGTTCTTCTGGGTCATCTAAATTCATGCAAGCTGCAATCAGGGCTGCCCCCAGACCAAATACTCAAAATGATGAACAAAGGGCAGTCAGGATTGCTTATTTACAGACCAGGAACTATGATGTTGATGAAATCATCTCCCTCCCCTTAGAAGAGTTGAATGAACTGGCTGACATGGAAGTGTCAAGAGAGATAAAGGAGAAAGAGGATGCAAGGTTACTTCTCAAATTCAAAGAGGAGAGAAGACAGAAAAGACTTCACAAGCATACTCCCACTCTCTCTCCAGTTCAAAAAAATCCTGCACAGGAAGATGTGGCTCCACAAGAACCTCAGGTAGATAAAGAAGAAGATAGAATCAAAATGAAAACTACCTGAGTGCCACAGGCTTCTATCAGGAAAATGTACTTCTTCCCCTGTCCTATGACTTCATTGAGTTCGAGTACTTAAAGCAACTTGAGCTTGAGCTAGTCAAAGAAAGAAAAACAACCAAAAGGAAGCTAAGGGAAGAAGCTGCAAAGTCAAGAGCCATCATTCAAAAGAATGCAAAGAAGTCTGCTGACAGACAAAGAATGAGAGCTTCTTGAAGCTGTATGGATTCTCCGGAAGGAGACTTGGCCCCATGTCTCTATCCACTATGGATGAACATATTAGGGTGATCAAGCAGAAGATTAAAGTGGAGAACTCATTGACTTGCACTCTCTTCCAAGTCAAGTCCCACCTGAAGTGGAGGTCAAGTTTGAACAACCAGAGACACCTCAACCAGCACCTCCAGCTGAGCCTCAGCAAGCTTCATCTTCTGATCCTAGGCAGGGTCAAACTCCCTCTCCTTCTGAACCTGTGAGGGAGGAACACCCAACTGAGAAAGACACTGATGATCAACATGGTGCTGCAGACCAGTCTTCTCAGTTAAAGACATTAAAGAGGAAGAAGAAAATGGCTTCTAAACCAAAGACTAAAAAGAAGAAGCCAAAGTCATCTACCTCTACTCCCCAGGCTGAATCAGATCAACCTGAGGAAGTGCATGATGAGGCAACCCAATCAACTCCTATGCAAGTGGCTCCTCTAGCAACAGAGACACCCATCTTATCCTGGACTTACTCTACCAATCCAGAAAGATGGATGTTATCAGAGATCAAGGTGTTGAAAATGTCTACTCATGGCAAGACATAATCAACTTACCTCTGCATGATCTCTTTGAATGAGAAGATACTATGAGAGTCTTGATGATCCTGACCATCAAATGAAGAAAGGAATGGTCTTGATCGTTCTGAAGACTACAAACATTTAAAGATCTTCTAAGTGTTTTGGTAGTATCAGCCTAGGGGGAGTTTGTAAGGATTCCTGAAGTCTGATGCAACCCAAAACTGCCTAAGTGTTTCAGCAACATGCACTAAGTACTGAAGTGAAGAATGCTTCGGAAGAATTACACAAAGCATTAGAAAATACTCTAAGTGTAATATCTTCCGAAGCCAAGACCAATATCTTCCGAAGCCAAACATGAAGTCTTCCGAAGCTTCAAGAGACAAAGTCTTCCGAAGCTTCACCCTATGAAGACAGATTTCTTCCGAAGACTTTTAGTACACATGCTTTATCTGATGTACTGTTCCATAAAGCACCTTTTCCGCTGCGTCTCTGATAAGTCACCAACTTACAAGAGTGGTGAAAAGGTCCATGCTTTTGGTAACTGTACATTGAGGTCTTGAGTCTGAAACTTTCCACTTTATGTACTTTATCCTTTTTGTAATGTATAAGGATGTGAGCTATGGCATGTCATAGTCACAAGGTCAAAAGGCAGATATGCCTTTTGATTCTACAATTGATTTTGTTAGTGTCTAGTCAATTGTATCCAGCTGGCTTTCATAGTATAGCCGGCTGTAGGTTGTAGTATAAGTATTCCAAGTTCTTGTATCTTTCTTTATGCTTTGTAACACTTGTAAAAGAACTTGAGAAAGCAATATACTGCTCCCTTGAAAACTACACTCTCTTGTTCTGTCTCTTGCTTTACTTGTGTTCTCTGTATCACCTTTGGTTACCTAGTTCACTGTTTGATTAAAGTTTAGTTAATCTTCTCATTGTGTTGTTGTGTTGTAATTGTGTTCAAGCCCTTAACGATCCTGCAAAAGTAATAACGATTTTGTTTGACCACGCGTATATGTTTTATCATTTGTATTATAAGCAATCATATATTATACTTTATTGTCAGGCATAAATAAAATAAAATAATTAATTTTTTGAAATTTAAACATTACTTTTTATATGGGTGTCTTAATCTATATGTAAAATATCATTCTATCCTCTTTTCATTTTTATTATAAAAGATATAGATAAATTTAAAATTACTAAACCTATAACAATATGCTTCTAGAAAAATATTATTATATAGTTATTATAAATATGAAGATTATATAAGTTATATACTTAAATATTTAAATAAAATAATATACTTAATTAAAATATTATTTAGTTATAAAAATATAATTAGTAAATATAAATTTAAATATCAATTTATAGTATCATAAATAAAATAAAATTTAATGAAGTGAATTAAATAATATCAAATTATTAAAATAACATATTAATAATATTTATTAAATATATGAAAGAGACAATGGTAAAAATATCAAGTTTTATTAAATTTAATGGATAAATTTACCATATTACCCCTAAGTATGTTAAAATTTTAATCAAATTTCTATTCTACACTTTTAAATGTGATGCACTCATTTATACATGTTTCTTTAAAACTTGTATTTTTGATAAAATTACGTATATATTTAAAGAGAAGTATTATATAGTAGTATAAATAATGTACGAAGTTAAGGCAAAATTGGAAATTTACTAATTTCATAAGACGCGCCCCTTCATCTTTTCCTCTTCCGTTTCTTTCATCTCCACATCACACTTGGGTGACCTCCGGCCTCCCTTGAAGCTGCAGTTAATCAGCACTTGAATGGGCATAACTTTTTAAGATGTGTCGTTTGATGTTCTCTTCCCTCCTTCACGTGAATCAACTAATCGTTCTCTGACCATTCGTCTACCATTGAAACGATCGGTGGTTACAACTCACCGCCTTCAGTGCCCTCAATACCGATGGTTTTAATTCACTCATCTCCTTCGTTTCGCAAGCATTATTGACACACCCCACTCCAGGTATGTACTTCCGCCCTCTTCTCTGTTTGAATTTAAATTTGAAATTGGATTACGTGCTTGACTATTTCTTCAAAATTTTTAGTAACTTAGGGGTTTGGTAGTGCAATTTCACCTTCAACATCACGTGCACCGATTCAGGTATTATTCTATTTTATGGTGTTTTTATTCGGTTTCTACATTCTATTAGGGTTTTATGAGTACCAGCTTGGTGAACTCTTAAAACTTGTTTGATACAAACTATAATGAATGTGGGTTGGCGAATGAAAGTTTGACAACCAATGAATGGCATAAGTAGGTTAGCTTATGATAAGAAGAAAATCTTATTCACATATGAATGGGTCAGTTCGGGTTCAATGATCCAAATGAAAAAATTAACCTTAAAAGCAAACAACCTCAACCAGATTGAAGTTGCCTATTACTATCACTAAAACTTGAAATAATGTTTCTAAATATAAAGTGTTTGATAAAGAAATAAATGGCCTCTTATGTCATTCTAGCTGCTTGATGAACTGTTATGTGGTTGTTGAAATTTGTCGATTATTAGTTGTATTTCCAACTTCTGTCAATACTCTGCAGTAAACACTCTGATACAGAAACGCAATGAAAGCCATAACTAAGTTACCCTATGACAAAAAGAAAATCTATGTAACAGTGCCTTGCACTATCCTAACCATCCTAAATTGGATATGTAATGTGTTATAAAAGGATTCAGTGTGTACGACTTAACAAACAACAAATAGTCATAATAACAACACTCTAGCAAAGGTTGTTTAGTAAAACTCAATAAAATTAGTTAACAGACACTCTTGTGGTAAAACCAGTTGCAGCTGTACCATAGACTTGAGCAAGCACTCCTACTATATTTCATTTCTCTAACAATACTCCCTGATGTTGGGCTTTACAAACAAACATACATGAAAAAAATGACATTAGTGACATACTGACATTACAACATTTTACCCATTTGACCCGAACACAGCCAAACATCTTAAATGTTTATTTTTTATCTTGTTTCTAAAATTAAATTCACACTGCTCAAGTGCAACGTCATAAATTTCAGAAAGCTAATAAAAACAATAACAAAAATCATCTTAACTTAAACTTCAAAGCAAGATCATAAATTTGAAATTCCACCCATTCCACCAAATGGAGCAAAACTAATGCATATGGGAATGCAGTGATACAGTGTTAAAACAACATTTGAAAATTTTTAAAGTAGAAAAGGGAGTGTGTGCAGGTCTACCATTCCGACCCATTTCAATTTACATTATACGCTACTAAAACCAATCTGTTATGATAATGAATTGGCAAAAAGGACCTGATGACACAAATGAATCCCACTGGTTTCGAGTTCTAGGAGCTTCAACTACAACTTCTCACCCGCATATTAAAACCGATAACTTTATATGTAACTTAATGTAAATGGTTATATTTAGATCTGCATTTTATAAAATAGTCTTAACATACAAAGCCAAGTTAGTGCCTTGTGGCTTCACATAACCTCACTGGAATATACAAATTACATCGACGCTGATCAATGTTTTGGGACTAACATCTTTACAACCTTATATCGTTTAACATGGTTAAGACTTCTAAGAAAATGCACTCTAGATAGGCAGATCTGAAATGCTTTTAACATAGCAACATAAGTCTTAAACACATTCTAACTAATGACGAAGGGATATATATGTATGATGAGTGCGGATAGTATATATATTTTGATGAAGATTTATTGCACAGATTCATTTTTAATTGGTTATTACTAATATTAAATCACACACACAAAAGGCAGTGTACCTGTCGTATGGTAATATAGTGTTGGTAAGAACCGAGTATCAATCCATGGACACACCTAGCCTACTCAACAAATTTGATGTTTGACTATCAGATTTGGATTTTGTTAAAGAAATTGATAATTTGTATTGGAAAGATTTTTAGGATTTAAAAATAACAACAATAGAAAGGAAGTAAACTAAGATTTGAAGCGTTTGGATTTAAAACCAGGAAATAAAAGTTATCATCCTAATTAGATTCCACTTATGTAACCGTGATGAATTGGTGGTGTGATTTAAGATATGGATTAATGTAATTATGTTAATGTTTATAAAGATAAGATGACGCGATTTCTCGTCTATCCTGCTGTCGTAGTGACTTGATCCTGTCAGGCTGAGTTGCTCAGATCCAAGCCCTAGTAATGTAGGTAAATTTTTTGTGACCTTTTTGTCATACGATTTCTGAAAAGATAACTTAATGTCAAAAGAGAGTTGATCAGGTTCCTTTTCCTAACATACCATTAATTTTAGAAAACCGTAATAATTACTGAAGTTTCCGAACAAATAAAAGGGAACCCGCAAATGATCAGAAGTTAAAGTGATATGATTTCTAATAACCATTTCTAATTCATTAGCCATGGATTTATTATGAAAACCGGTTTCGCGAATGAAAGTTAATCATACGGTTTTTCCACTTTGTATGACGATCACAATCACAAACTATAAATTTATAACTTCCCGTTCAAATGTAGATGCTACCCATCAATAGTTTTCCCAAGACCACCATAACATTAACATAATATTTATCACACCATTAGTTTATCACAAATTACATAAGTTTCATCCGATTAGGATGATAAAAAGAGTTTAACTCATAATGAGCTTGAACATAACAACATATGACAAAGAAGATAGATATGTAATCATCGGTGAAATGGAACAATCAAACCGATAATCCATAATGGATGACGTTTAGACGATTCCGAGCTTCTTCCAAGTGTTGTATGCATCTCCCGAGCCTCCAAATGATCTTGAAGTCTTGATTCCCGAGAGAGTTCTGTAGAGTAACTCTCCCATCAAAACTTGCCAAAAATGGTGAACTTAGGCTTCTATTTATAGGCTTTCCGGAGTGTTTAAGCACGGCCCCGTGCTAGTATAATGCTTACGAAAGTTGGTTGGCTCATACATGCAGGTTGTGTCGGGCACGACCTCGTGATAAATGGGGCACGGCCCCATGTTGGAGGTGGGGCACAGCCCCGTGTCTACTTTTAGGGAACAGTACTTTTGTCTTTGTCAGATGTCTAAATACGAGGGTGTGTTAATTTAGCACGGGGGTGTGTTTCTGGCAAAGTATGAGGGTGTGCTTAAAGAGGCACGACCCCATGCTTGGACTAAGCTCGGATTACTTTAATTTCTTGCTAAATATGCTTCTTTTGTCTATCTTGTCCTTTTAAACACCTGAAAACACAATGTAAGATTTTTAAATACATTTTCATCATTTTAAGGAAGATATTAAGGAATAATTGGTGTGCTTTTGATAGGATTTTTATGTATAATTTGAAGCATATCAATGTAACACAATTATGCGCTAACCAAATAAGGCATAATCAATAAGCAAAATTGGTAGTCGTTAAAACAACTCCTAAGTAAAGATTTAGAATTGGCAGATATGTAATAAGATTATGCCTTAAACCAATATGTAACCAACTAAGTACTCTTAAAATTTTAACCACATAATTATGACTTAAAGTGACAAAACCAACCAAGAGGATAAAGAGTGTACTCATGAACCTTTTAAGGTTTTTATCAACCCAAACTATGATAACCTGGACCATGCTATTACGCCTATAGATATGTTATATGTATGGATTGGATTACTGCATTTGAAGTGATTTTAGTATAGCAAGTAAATGATACATGAGGATTATGTAATTACTGAACTTTTTTGGGATATTAATTATTTTCATATTACAAGAAGGTTCTACAACATTTCAACTTAGTTGATTAACATGAACATATTGTTTGTACGTTATTCGACTATTTTTCTTTTAAGATTTAGTTTCATTTATGTATAAAAATGTCTGTATGTAGTATTCACATGCTTCAATTATGACTTGAATTTTACAAGTGTTCCAGGCTGTTGCAATCATAATGGTACATTTCTGTGGGTTGTTTTGCAAGTTTCTCTATATTTAAATTGTTGCTTAAAATTATAGTTACTCGTAATTGTGATAATCTACCCTCAAATAGTCTTGTTTCATGTCTTTCGTTCCTCTTATAGTGCCATCATGAATTATCAAATTTTGAATAAACAAAAAGGATATTGCATTTGCATATCCTGGAATTGATGGTGCTATTTGGTCCATCTCAATCTCAAATGATTTGTTTTGATTTGTAACTCAGATGGTTACTGGTTTTCTTTTTAGTTTTTAATCAAATTAATCTTCTAAACATTAATCACATCCAGGTACCGGTGAATGGTTGTGTGTTCATATGGTTACAAATTGATATGTATTCTTAAATAGTGGTGTGCTAAGTTAGCTTTTAGTATTTTATACTATTAAAAGTAAATTTTATTCGATTAATTGTCGATAGCAACAGTAAATTGCAATCGATTAGTTGTCGACAGCTTAATGTGTTATGTTTAAATATAATATGTGATACTACTACTAGATTGATCATTATTGACATCACCTCTGGAAGGACAGTGAATGTATAGGTATTCTTGAAGCATGCATAGTAGTATAGTATTTTGACCTGTCTTATATTACTATATATTACTACTGTATTGTGTTCAATGTCCAAATCGATATTTTTGTCCAAATTTTTAAATAATGTGTAAGGCCTCGTTTCCGGGACGCTTACAGCTGGTCATTCATCGCACATAAAACATTTTAAAACGTACATTTATTTTGCAGCGTAATTTATAACTTTCATTAATAGCTAAAAACATGACATTTAATTCGTTTACAACATTCGTTTACATCTCATAATACAATAACATGTCAAAATATGGATGCCAGTCTCAAAACGCTCCCAGTAGCTTATGTATCCATGCCTGCAACTCCTCAGCATCAACAAAATACCTGACAACTATCATGCATACAAAAGTCATCGACGCTGAGAGAGTTCTAGTTTTTTATATAATAAAATATTTTTCTTTCAAAATCATACTAAATTTTACATTCGTTCGTGATCATACATCATACGTACACATAGATAACATCGTTATTATTATTATCTTCATCAACATTCGTTCATTCATTCATTTCTTCGCTCATTACTCTTCATTACTCGAATCTTGTCTCATGCAATATTTCCGACTCATGCTCGAAAGCTGATGCTGTGCCGGGACCTATACACAAACCCCCGACTCATGTCCGAAGACTGACACAGCACCGGGATACGCGACAAAGATCCCATACGAGTCAATCACAGGGATTGAACTCTATCCAAGTTTGTTGCAAAACCATGTCGTTCACCTCATTATCTCGTCTCATGCAATACTCCCGACTCATGTCCGAAGACTGATACTGTGCCGGGGCCTGATAAACAAACCCCCGACTCATGTCCGAAGACTGACACAACACCGGAGTACGCGACACGGATCTCATCATCCGTTTGTCTCATGCAATACCCCCGACTCATGTCCGGTGACTAATACTATGCCGGGGCCTGATAAACAAACCCCCGACTCATGTCCGAAGACTGACACAGTAACGGGGTATGCGACACGGATCTCATTATCCGTCATTTTCATGTTCACCATTTGTTATCTCATGTGTTCATTTCGTACTCTATCGTTATCTTTCACTTCATTACATAATACTTTACGTTCATTAATTTATTCGTTCATGCATCACACCACGTAAAGTCATACATAAGTTATTATAAAACATAATACGTACGTTTTGAAAACTCTTTGACGAAGAAAGATAACACATCACTCACACATTAAGCATAAGTCATCACACCATAACAAGGCCTCTCTCCCTATTTTATCCCTTAAAACCACCTAGAAAATCCTAAGTCCAAATTGGGCACATGGGACCTTTTAGGCGCATGAGCATAAAATCCTAAGTGTAAAACAGTCTGGACGAATGGGCACTCTTGGGGCGCTTCTGTCCTGTTCAGGCGTTTTGCCACTATGCAGGCGCATGGCATCTATTCAGGCGCATCAACACTTAGCCGTTTCAACACCTTGGGCGCATTGCCACTATTTAGGTGCACAGGCCACCTCTGGGCGCATGGCCAACACTTAGGCGCATGGCCAACATGCTGGGCGCATGGGCCACTGTTTAGGCGCATGGACCACCTTTGGGCGCATGGCTAACACTTAGACGCATGACCAACCATGCTGGGCGCATGAGCCACTGTTTAGGTGCATCAGAACCTTCTAAAATATTTTCTATGCTATCAAATCACCCGATTATCATTCTATCACTACCCAAGCACATATCTAACATACTAAGGGCACCTAAGCATGCTAAACATCAACACTAACCCAAAAACCAACTCTAAAACATACATACATAGAACATCATCGAACAATAGGCTGAAACTCACGGTTTTACTTGAAAACATTTTTTTTTGGTATGCATAATAGCCCCAACAAGTTGAAAATTAGTAAAAGAGGGGTTCTAGCAACTCACCTTGAGCAGCCTTTGAGCAACACACTTCAAGTTCGAGACCCACCTTCAATTCAGCTCTTAATTCCCGAAAACAAACACTAAACACCAAGAACTTCGGTTAAGAACTCGAAACTCAGCTGAAATCGAGCTCGTATAAGAGAAAACTCACATTTGCAGTTGCTTCTTCCTTTTTCTCTCTCTAGAACCGAGGGCTTTCTTCTCTCTTCTTTCTTCCTTTCAGTCGAATGAAGATGGTGAAGAAGGATGGGCGACCATGCCCCTTTAATCCTAAAATAATAAGGTTTTGTACTTTGTACACTTTATCCCCCTCCACTTGTGCTCATTATCTATTCTTTTTATTTACTTTTCTTTTCCTTTCGTTTAAATAAAAATTCGGGGTGTTACAAGTCTACCCCCTTAAAGAGGTTTCGTTCCCGAAACCTGTCGCTTCTCGAACAGTTATGGGTAACACTGTCTCATCTCTTCCTTGATCTTGCACTTAAACTTAGACCCCTTTAGGCTTCTCTGCACCCGCACCTGGTCGTGCATGGTTGATCAATCTATCTTCTTGCAACACTTGGGGTTTGCGTCGTAGATAACCGATCAATTCACCTGAAGATGCATGTCTATCCACCTACGTCTGTCTTGAACAGTCTAGCAGGAACAAGCGCTCTCTCTCAATTCTATCGCGCAATCCTTTAGGGCATTAGGTAACCTGGTGGACTTACTAATAGCAATTCTTACATCGAAAGGCTCATTGATCTTCCTACTCCTAACATGCAACATCACAGAAGATAGCAGCAACAAAACTACTACTAGCGCCACAATTAAAGTATAGATGCATAAATCTAAATTACCAAAAATGTACCTGACGTTACCTCGGAGTTTGATCTACCCTCCTCCCGGTCATAGCAAAGGCTCTAGCCTTCACCCTCTGTTCTCCTTCCTCGTACCGCAGCTTCCTGCCCTCGACTTCTTGCAGTCTCTGCTCATGTGTCATGTTTTGCCACAATCGTAGCATTTAGCCATTTGACAGTCTCTTGCCATGTGGCCCTCTTTTCCACAATTGAAGCAAACGTTCAGTCCCCACTTGCACTCCCCTTCATGGCCTTTACCACACTCCTTGCATACCTCGTCCTTCTTGTTATCCTCTCTCGGTCATCGACCCTCATCATCTTACCTTCAGCCACAATTCCGTCATCATTATTTCGCCTTCCATTCCCCTTTTTAGCATGGTTCTGTTCTTCCTCTTCGTCCGTTGTCACCATCATCCCTCGCTCGTCGTACAACCTCCCAGCTAACTCGACCACCGATTTGAATGTACCTGGTCAGGCAACGATCAAATGTCTGCGGATGTCTGTCGGCAGTCCTTGGTAGTACCTCTTGATCTTTCATGACATAGGCGTCACGTGATCTGGCACCAGCCTTGCCATCTCGTTGAATTTAGTGGTATATTGCTGATGTGTCATCGTTCCCGCCTCCAGTTGCAGGAACTCCCTCTTAATTTTATCCATCTCACTGTGAGGACAGAACTCCTCAATCACTAGCCTTTTTAACTCTGACCATCTCATCCTTCCGATAGCCCTGCTTCCCTCAACCTGGACAATATTGTCCTACCAACACAAGGCTGAGTCCACAAAGAGTGGGCAACAAACTTTACTTTTTGGTCCTCTGGGCACTCGCTGATCTCAAGGATAGCCTCCATCTCCCTCACCCATCGGTGAGTAGCAGCAGCAGTGCCATTACCATCAAAGGTAGGGGGCTTGCACCTTTGGAATGCCCCATAATTACAGCCTCGTGTTGCCTCAGGCACATGCTCTTCTTCCTCCTCTTCCTCATCAGTAGGGATAATCATCTCGGCCTCCGTTGTTTTCTCCTTCCCGAGGACCTATTCCTCTCCTTCCTTTCCCCTTCTCTAACAGCTTTAATCACTATAGACGGTAAGACTGTCTGCATGACCTGGTGTACTTCATCAGTAATCGCCTCCCTAGTTGAGGCATTCAAACTAGCATTCTCATTCTCTTCGCTCCGGCCATGAACCTCAGGGTTCTCATGGGTCGTCTCAGGAGCCTTAGCACTACTTCTAGTCACACGGGGATGGCCTCTGCCTCTAGGAGTCTTGGAAGATTTTTGCCCAGCCATCCTCTAACACACTATAAGATTCAAACACCAACACGATCATTCAAGGCAATAACTCAGTTTATGTTAAGTATAGTAAGTCCCTAATTACAGTGGCCAGTTGTGATTAGCCACTTACTTTACTCTTCATACCCCAAGCATTTCCTATCCTGACTACATCAGTATCTAAATCTACACAAAAAACACACAAATCACATAACATGCGCACATAAGACTGGTTAACGTTAACTTACTTTAAACGTTTACATAAAACCTTTACCTGCAGGCACATAGCTACAAGGACTGACATCATTTTCCTTTTAGTCCCATTCTCAGTTTAGGTTAAGGTATATTTTGAAAATTTACCCATTTCACTTAAACTTTGGCTCTGATACCAACTTGTAAGGCCCCATTCCCGGGACGCTTACAGCTGGTCATTTATCGCACATAAAACATTTTAAACGTACATTTATTTTGCAGCAGAATTTATAACTTTCATTAATAGCTAAAAACATGTCATTTCATTCGTTTACAACATTCGTTTACATCTCAAAATATAATAACATGTCAAAATATGGATGCCGGCCTCAAAACGCTCCTAGTAGCTTATGCATCCATGCCTGCAACTCCTCAGCATCAATAAAATACCTGCCAACTATCATGCATACAAAAGTCAATGACGTTGAGTGAGTTCTAGTTTTTATATAATAAAATACTTTTCTTTCGTTAAAACCATTCTTTTACTTTCTTTCAAAATCATACTACACTTTACATTCGTTCGTGATCATACATCATACGTACACATAGATAATATCGTTATTATTATTATCTTCATAAACATTCGTTCATTCATTCATTTCTTCGCTCATTACTCTTCATTACTCGAATCTTGTCTCATTCAATATCCCCGACTCATGCCCGAAAAATGATGCTGTGTCGGGACCTGTACACAAACCCCCAACTCATGTCCGAAGACTAACACAACACCGGGATACGCGACAAAGATCCCATACAAGTCAATCACAGGGATTGAACTCTATCCAAGTCTGTTGCAACACCAGGTCGCTCACCTTATTATCTCGTCTCACGCAATACTCCAGACTCATGTCCGAAGACTGATATTGTGTCGGGGCCTGATAAACAAACCCTTGACTCATGTTCGAAGACTGACACAACACCGGAGTTCGCGACACGGATCTCATCATCCGTTTGTCTCATGCAATACCCCCGACTCATGTTCGATGACTGATACTGTGCCGGGGCCTGATAAACAAACCCCCGACTCATGTCCGAAGACTGACACAGTACCGGGGTATGCGACACGGATCTTATTATCCGTCACTTTAATGTTCACCATTTGTTATCTCATGTGTTCATTTCGTACTCTATCGTTATCTTTCACTTCGTTACATAATACTTTACGTTCATTAATTTATTCGTTCATACATCACACCACGTAAAGTCATACACAAGGTATTATAAAACATAATACGTACGTTTTGAAAACTCTTTGGTGAAGAAAGATAACACATCACTCACACATCAAGCATAAGTCATCACATCATAACAAGGCCTATCTTCTATTTTTACCCTTTAAAACCACTTAGAAAATCCTAACTCCAAATTGGGCGCATGGGACCTTTTAGGCGTATGAGCATAAAAATCCTAAGTGTAAAACAGTCTGCACACATGGGCACTATTGGGGTGCTTCTGCCCTGTTCAGGCGTTTTGCCACTATGCAGGCGCATGACATCTATTCAGGCGCATCAACACTTAGCCGTTTCAACACCTTGGGCGCATTGCCACTATTTAGGCGCACTGGCCACCTCTGGGCGCATGGCCAACACTTAGGCGCATGGCCAACATGCTGGGTGCACGGGCCACTGTTTAGGCGCATGGACCACCTCTGGGCGCATGGCCAACACTTAGACGCATGGCCAACCATGCTGGGCGCATGGGTCACTGTTTAGGTGCATCAAAACCTTCTGAAATATTTTCTATGCTATCAAATCACCTGATTATTATTCTATCACTACCCAAGCACAGATCTAACATACTAAGGGCATCTAAGCATGCTAAACATCAACACTAACCCAAAAACCAACTCTAAAACATACATACACAGAACATCATCGAACAATAGGCTGAAACTCACGGTTTTACTTGAAAACATTTTCTTGGTATGCATAATAGCCCTAACAAGTTGAAAATCAGTAAAAGAGGGGTTCTAGAAACTCACCTTGAGCAGCCTTTGAGCAACACACTTCAAGTTCGAGACCCACCTTCAATTCAGCTCTTAACTCCCGAAAACAAACACTAAACACCAAGAACTTCGGTTAAGAACTCGAAACCCAGCTGAAATCGAGCTCATATAAGAGAAAACTCATCTTTGCAGCTGCTTCTTCCTCTTTCTCTCTCTAGAACCGAGCGCTTTCTTCTCTTTCTTTCTTCCTTTCAGCCGAGTGAAGATGGTGAAGAAGGGATGGGTGACCATGCCCCTTTAATCCTTAAAATAATAAGGTTTTGTACTTTATACACTTTATCCCTCTTCACTTGTGCTCATTATCTATTTTTTCTATTTACTTTTATTTTTCTTTCGTTTAAAAAAAAATTCGGGGTGTTACATAATGGAAGTGTATGCTCATTTAGCCGATTCATCCATCTATAATTTAGTTAAAGGTATGACCACTTTTAGGAGTTACTCAAAGGAAGTTATACTTAAATCTATGTCGAGTCATTAGCATTAAAGTAGCACGTAATGATCTTTTTTCCTCTTTTCATATACTTCATGACGTTTTCAAACAGGAAAAATAATTCATTGAACTAAAAAAAATCCATACCCACTGCAAGATAACAAACAAGCTAAAAAGTTATAACAAGAAAAAAAAACAAGCATCCAAATAATCTGTAGCCAACCGTCACAAATAAAAATAATCACCCATATTGATCCTGCATAATTTTTGTTTATTTCGTAACATCAAAACAATTATTCATGTAGGCAATGATAATTTAGAATAATTATTTCTCCATATAAAATCTTAAATCTGGGCATATTGAGTGGTTTGAGCTCAACCACATCATTAATTAGTAATCATAACGAGGGGCAAGAGTAAAATATCACACTAAGAAATAGATTTTAAAAAACAATACTGATGTTATAGCTTAGCAGCGCCCAATTTCTATTATTCTTTCCTTAAAAATACTTATCAGATCGTTCCTTTTGGTTTGCAATTTCATCACAACCCTATCAGACTATTAGTTCTATTTATTTTTTTACACAGCTATTTAACTACTTTCTAAAGTTTGATTTCTTGAGATTTAATGCAATGATAATGATTGTCATAGAAAATATTAAATAGTCTGTCACATCTAACTTAGAATAAAATAAGTAAATAGATTTGGTACTCTTTCCCATATGAGTTCTCACAAACAAAAGACTTTAGGAATTGATTGCTTTTTTTTCGTAAGGACTATGAAACTATGTCACCAACAATGAACAACACTTTTTCCGATATTAAGAATTTGATTTTAGGATTCAATGTTGAGCATTAAATATAGATTCACTTTCTAGGATGTTGGTGGCTAGGATACGATTTTGCATGTTATCTTTAATTTAATTTTTATTGTTCTTTTTCCTTCCTTCTTTCTTTCGTATCTTCATCTGTACATGGTTTAATTGTTGTCTATGTTTACTTTTTACTTATACTTTTTTACCTCCTATTGATCAAAACTTTCTAGTTCTCTGTGGTAAAATAATATGATTATATTCTTTTGCACATTCATTTATTTTGGAGGCCCAACTTCAAAAACACGCACATGCTTATATATGCACTCGATAGCAATGACCGGGATCTGCTGTTATGAGACAAGTTCTTATATTTTCTACAGGATGCCACATAGGTGAATATCTATAAAAATAAACATCTTATTGATGACATTCTTTCTAAACTACTAATCTAATTTCGAACTAAAACATTTGAAACACGTGTGTAGGTGTTACATCACTTGAAGCTATGCTTTAAAAAGAAAGTCATATACGCATCTTAGTTCAAGTTGATTCCTCTCAAAGAAAAAAAATCTTCTTTCCATACGTATTTACTATTCACATTCAATTTAAAATAAATACGTATGGAATTTAAACATTAATTTTGTTGTGTCAGTGAACATCCGGAGCTTTACATAGTGCACTTGACTCACATTTGAACCGCAAATGGTAGAGGCACGAAATATCGGAATTAGACTTCGTACACGCGACCAATGGTAATGTCACCTAGGTATAACTAGGGTATTATTTCAAATGTGTTGTAATGACCTCCACATAACACAAACATTACACTCAACATTTACTATATTTAAATTGCACCTTTGATCCATTTGAGATTTTAATTTTATGATTCGCTATACAAGTTATAAACATGCATGGTGAAAACCTCAACCACAAACTAACTACAACGTATTGACTTCAATGAGAGTGTACATCTTTACAATATTAACAACAAGAGTAATGTGTTCATAAGGAAAAATTGGATTAATAACAAATCTTGTTTCATAAATAAGGAACTTGCAATTTTAGAATGCAACATAAATTGTCTAACATAAAACACGTAGCACTCGCAACAACGTGCAGGTATTCCCATTATATTTGAAAATCAATAAGAGTTTTTAAATTCAATAGTTGATTCATACATTAACAATATTTGATGTCTCAAATTGAGGTAGTCAACACTATCAATTGATTACACATTCAATTTTCAATTCACATCGCAATTCACCCACGTATTTTCTCTATATCCATATTTATATTCACACATCAACATTTATTTATGGATTATGTTCTTGAAGGTTTTTATGTTCATTTTATTTTTATTTTAATCTTCTTTAATCGTACTTGAAATTTAACTTTAGGCGCTCAAGTTCTATTCGGTTATTTCTAGTTGGAGACATAGGTATATTTGGTACGAGGTATTGAAATGGACAACAGAATGGAATAGACGACGTAATAAAATGGGCAAATTGGTTACCTTATAATAATAAAATAAAGTGTTTGATGGGTAAGAAAATAGAAAGGAATGAACTAAAGTGGTGGTGGTGGCGGCGGTAGTGGTGGCGGCGGGTAGTGGTGGCGGCGGGTAGTGGTGGCGGCGGGTAGTGGTGGCGGCGGGTAGTGGTGGCGGCGGGTAGTGGTGGCGGCGGGTAGTGTATGTTCTTCAACTAATTATTTGAAACCTTGAAATTTAAGTTACTTTTAATAGTATTAAGATATTAAAATAAAATAGATTGGCGGTAGAAAAATATAATGATATTTATATGTATTAATTAAAGAAAAATATAATGATATTTATACGTATTAATTATAGAAAGTAAGATGTCTTGACTAAAATTAGATTATATAAATTATTATTTATCTAGGTAAACCCCACTTCATTGTAATCTCTCTTTTATCTTTAACAGATGTGAATGAAAGGAATAGTAGAATGATAGTACGCTTCAAATCTTCAATGGCAATAACAAGAGTCAAGAAACTAAACAGAGTTTGTGAATTTGAGATCTAAACTTAGCTCTAATGGCGTCAACAGTGATCGAAATAGGAAAACATGGAAATTAGATGACAATTAAGGACAGAACCCCGGTTCAGATCTTAAAGAGAAGATGTGAAAACATGAAGGTTTGGGGTGATTTAAATAAGGAATTATGATTCCATTAATGGAATGAGATCAAGAAAATCCTATTAAGATGAAAATGAATACCCGAATGGAATAAGGTGAATTGAGAAAAGCCTAGTTCAGAGGATGATAAAAGACTCTGATCTTTATCAAGAAGAAGGAGTACGAGTAGTGATTTAGTTGACGGAATTGAGGAATCAAATCAGTTTTAACAAATGAAGTCCTAATTAGTCGTGAAAGCTCTTATGGAATTGAAGAATTGAGGATGGAAACTGAGATGATAGTGAGATGAAATAAAATTCATTTGTTGTACTTTAAACTTCCCGAGTTCATTTAAGAAGATAAAAGAAAGAAATCAGAAGGAAATAGAAAAATTGTTATGTTCTAGAGCTTTTTTTAAGAAGAAAACAGAATGAAAGTAAGAAAGTTGTTTTCCCCAGTTCAATTAAAGAGGAAAAGAAAAGAAAATAAATCCTAAAATGAATCCTTCTAAATCGGAAGAAAATAAAGAAAATAGTTAATCTCGATTTTCGTTCCTGAGTTTTGTAAATTGTCTTCACTTGAGTACCAATGTTTATTTGGTCTCTATTATTGGCCTGACTTTTTAAAAAGTTGTCCATTTCGGTCCAATTCATGGACGCGGTGAGTGTCGTTAAATCCCACTCATGTGCATCCCACCCGAGGGTAGTTTGGTCAATTCATATTTGAACGGTTCTTTCTCCTTGCATAATAACAAAGAAAAAATCTAGGTCAGAAAATCATCCCCCACATTTCAAAGTTGTCTCTGATTCACCCTTCGCCATGTGGCGTGTGCGTGCTTCTAGTGAAGTAGAGTATGATACACAAGAAATATACGGTAGGTGTTCAATCTTTGGTTAACAAGTTGAAAACTTTGATTTTGTTTTGATTCACCCTTCGTCATTTGTGTTATTAATGCAACTCAAGATCCAAACTTGTTTTCTCTAAACAGATTCCAATGTGGAGAGTTTGTGGACTTCCCACTCAAAAGATATGTGCATGGCAAGTTCAATTTTGTGGACTTGGTTGATCAAGATGTGTTCTCTGCCCACATGATTGACACAATCATCCAGATTTTAGGCTATCCTAATGAAGAGGTAATTTACTACCACTTCAAGATTCCTGGACAAAATTTGGATTTTGGCCTACGAGCTCTTAGGAACGATAAGGATGTATTAAACATGTTGCAGTATGTGACCATTTTAAGGTTGATTGAGATTTATACAGAACATAGGAATACTAAGCTAAACATATACTTTCAATCACCTGACTATGGTTCTAAAGTAATGATTGCGGAGATTGTTGATGTTGGGCCATCTAATTGTAGACGACAACTAGCACTTGAGCGGCATAATGATACCCCATGTAATGAGTAAGTAGGTGTCAGTGTGGTAGTAAACATAGGCAATGAGAATGTAGATGATATTGTAGTAAACATTGGCAATGAGAATGTAGATGATGTAGTAGTAAACATTGGCAATGAACTTGTAGATGATGTTGTAGTAAACATTGGCAATGAACAATTAGATGATCATGTGGAGGATGTGACTGTGGATATGGATGATGAGCATGTAGATGATCATATGGAGGATGTGACTGTAAATATAGGTGATGAGCATGTAGATGATCATGTGGAGGATGTGACTGTGAATACGGGTGATGATCATGTGGAGGATGTCACTATGAATATAGGTAACGAGCATGTGGAGGATGTCACTGAGAATATGGGTAATGAGTAGGTTGATCCAGTTATGGATGATAATACCTTTATAGCAAATTTTATGAATGAGTTTGACTTTCAAAATAACATGGTAGAGGACAAGGATAATGATGAGTATGAAAGGGATAATAGTGATTTTGAAAATGATAATGATGAATCTGGAATGGATAACAATGACTCAGAAGATTCTGATTTTATTATAGATGAAGATAACATCGTAGAGGATGTGGATGTTGACATGAATGAATTTAGAGCTACAGTAGATATGGATGTAGAATTTGATATGGAAAAAGAAGATGAAGTTGATGAGGAAATTGCACAAATAGATCTGGATGACTTTGACAGTTTAAGTGAAGATGAGAACATTGCACATACCAAAATATTAAAAAGGTTGAGAAAGGAAAAAAAAACTAGAAAGCAGTTGAATCATCCCTTTTTTATGTTGCGCAAACTATAAGTGACAAAGAAGAAATCAAGTTGGCTATTAAAAATGTTATTAAGACTAGGAGGCAACTTTGCATTGTAAAAAATGACAATCATAGATTCAGGGTTGTTTGTCAAGGGCATAATCCAAGTTTTGTTTGTAACTAAGGGTAAACCGGAGAATATTCAAAAGATAGTGGGTCCCAAGAGTGTGTGGATTCTTCAAAAGTTGGTGGTGCTAGTTCATTAAATGAAAATACTAAAAAAGCAAGGAAAAAGAATCCAAAGCCCACCTACCCTTAGACTTTGGATATATCTAGAACCAATAAACATGATCTGTGATGTGTGAAGACTTTTATTGAGCAACATAATTGCTTGCAGACAAGAGAGGTTAGACTGTTAGCTTTGTTGCAAGAGAAGTGGGGGAGGTAATTGATTCTAACCCCACCATACCTTTAAAGGCTGTCCAAGATCTGCTACAAAGAAAAAACCAGGTAAAGATTTCTATTCAAAAAATCTTTAAAGCAAAAATGATGGCCCTTCATAAGTCACATGGTGATTACAAGGCACAATATGAATTGTTAAGGGATTATTATGACTGAAATGGATAACTTTTTAAAAAGTCAGGCCAATAATAGAGACAAAATAAACATTGGTACTCAAGTGGGGACAATTTGCAAAACTTAGGGATGAAAACCGAGATTAACTCTAAAGAAAAAAGAAAATACAAGAAAATAAAGAAAATAAAGAAGGGAAATGAAGAAAGAGAATAAAACGGAAATGAAAAGAAAAAAGCTTTCTTTTTTTTTTCTCTTCTTAAGTAAACCATGAAACACAACCTAAATGGATTAGATGTTTATAGAAGAAACTGATTGAAAATCATTTTGAAAAAGTCTAATATTTAGATGGTAAAGATTGTGACAAAGCTTATGATAATGCAACAATGGAGGAAAATTTGATTTGAATTTTCTTATCTGTCATAAGTTTTCTTATCTTTAATCACATCATCTTATGAGAGAGAGATGGAGAGTGTGGGTTAAAGTGAAAATAAGAAAGTGTAGGTTTTGAGAGGGTATGTTAACCCAACATTTTAAATCAACACCCCGTCATCCTATACGTGAAGTATGAGTCCATATGTCGTGTATTGTATAGGGCAAACAACATCCTCTAACATCCATCTATTATAAGAGGTGTCACTTCGATGTTGGCCGGAGGGTATACGCCAATATGAACTCATATGCCTGTATGGTTTCATTTATGTTTTTGGCCAAACTCAGCGTATACGCATGTGAGACCTATACGCCACGTATGGATCCATACACAACGCATATGTTAAGTTCATTTATCTTTTTTGTTAGTTTTACATCTATTTGTGTTATAAATAAACAAATAAATTTACATCGACTAGTTGTATGTTATGTCATTATTCTTTTGTAATTTGCTTAAGTGATGAATATATAATAATTTTACATCAAATTGTTTTATTTTATTTTAGAGTCTTTTTTATATTTTACTTATTTTTATAATTTAACTAAATGATGAAACATATAATACAAACATTCATAATTTAACTGAACAATCGAGATAACAATACAAACATTAATATAAAGTGATAATATATAAAACACAGCTTTTAAATAAAATAACAAAATAAAAGTTACAATTCTAATAATAATAAAAAAACTACGACGATTATAGGTAATGTTGAGGCGGTAGCAACTCTAGAGGATCAATACTAACAACAAGTGCTCACGCAATCTCGAGCTAAACATGCCAATCCATAAGATGCTCAACTCGATCGAGTAGACGTTCATGCTCCCGTAAACTCACAGCAGCCTCCTGCATAAATGTTTCTATACGTGCAGGTAACCTCATATCTCCGTAAATTAGATGAGAAAATTATGCCTAAGGTGGCGGCTGATGTGGTGGCGGCTGATCATGCAACGGCTGATCATGCGGTGGAGATGCTTCTACTGCTGCTGTAGACCATCAACGCCAACTTACTGAATAGGTGTCATTTTCTAGATCTCCTCGAGTCGAATAGAGAATCATATGCCGCTTGGAAACTGGTGTATGATACGCATGCCGCCCAACGTACGACGATCTAATCTCACTGGCTTGATCAAAGGAGATACATCACCAAGATGATGAGGAAGATAACTAAATGCTCGAGCAATCAACTTGATGTAAGCATCTTTGTACATCGCTCCTCGCTCATGGTAATGATAATACGAAGCAAAATAGTCCACCAAATATCTCGGCAGGTTGCACCTGGTCCCCGTAAGCAAACAATACAAGGTAAATAAGTCGTGAATTGTGCACCACTCCTGAATCTTGCCCCATGCTATGATGGATGTGGCAATCATCTGATGTAAGTAACAAATTAGATGATCTCTAATACGAGTGACTTTGCCCTTAGTCCTCTGAAACGGAGTTTCGGCAATTTGAGGCCACAAGTCTCTCAATCGACTCTTCTCAATCTCAGTATTACTTTTGGTGAATAGAGGGATAACAATCTCGGGCTTATAGTAAAGTCCTGAGAGAATGCCAAACTGCTATATGGACATCTGATATGGATATCCACATAACCTAAATAAAATTTCAGAATGCTCATCATTCTCCTCCATCTCATGAGGACGAATATAGGTAAAGGTGAATAAAAACTCCATAGATCTCTCGATAAGATGGCAAGAACGCAATCTTAAACAAAATGAAGACCTTGACCGTTATACGTCGCGTATAGCCATATACGTCGCTTATAAAGTCTTGCGTATAAGCTGTGTATAGGACACCCGCTTTTTAGTGTTGTATGAGTCACCACAACATAGTTACCCACCCCTTTATACAATGCGTATAGCACTATACACATCGTATAGTGGTCTCGCGTATAAGCTACGTATAACATGACCCACATATGACCCTCTAGACTTTTTATCTTCTTTGATTAAAGCCACGTGCCACGTATAGAGTTTTACATGGCGTATAGCTCATAGATTTTAGAACTATATACCGGGTATAGCCCTATACGTGGGTTCGTAGCTACGTATAGTTCTTACCAGCAGTTTTCAAATCAACATTTAGAACACAAAAATGCTACTCTAACGCTTCAACTAGTAAACGATTAGCATAATAAAGATGTAGAAACAATAATACATACCTGGATGAATAACAATCAATCAATAATACGAGTATATCATGCTATATAAGAGAGTTTTTGTGTTTGTAAAAGTGTATGGTTGTGTGAAAAGAGAAAAGGACAAAATATACTACGGGTTGAAGAGCTATACGCCACGTATACACCCAAATGCAGCGTATAACTTCTTTCAAAAAATTGTTTTTCTTAATTATTTGAATTTTTATAAAATTTGAATTTAAACGTTTGAATTTGAATTATTAAATTTAAATTTTTAAAAAATTTGAATTTGTATTGTTAAACCCTTTTAGATAAAAATTTAAAAATCAACTGTTAACTCGCAAGATACGAAAACAATTGTAACATCTTGTATTTTTGGTTAATTAAAAGTTAACGTCGCTTAATTTTTTAAGGACCATTGTTGCATATGTGAAACTTATGGGCCATTTATGCTTATTTTCTTTTTACTTTTAAGCCTTTTGTTCGAAAGTTAATAATGTTAATTATACTTAATAATAATGATAATCATAAAAACAATAATAATAACAATGAGTAATAGCTAAAATAATAATAATAATAATAATAATAATATAATAATAATAATAAAATAATAATAATAATAATATTAATAATAACACTAATACTAATATCAATAACAATAGTAATACTAATGATAATGATAATAATTCTTAAGGTTTTTAAACTTAAAAAGTCTTGAATCTCATATAGTTAAGTTAAAGGGGTGTTTGTGTCAAATTACAAAACTTAAAAAGAAAGCTTGGGCATAAAATAATAAACACCCGAAAGTAAAGGGGGTGGTTGTGTAAAATTTCAAAACTAAACCCCCCTCCATTTCTTTCTCTCCCGTGTTTCCGGTAGGCTATTCCGGCCACCGCCGGCGACCCTCCGGTGAGCCCAAACACCCAAGAATCAATCATTTTTTAACCCCAAACCTATTCTAGATCATTCTGAGGACATGATTCGAACATGAATGCATAAATTAATCGAGTTTAAACAATAGTTACCGAGCTAATCGAATACATATCCGTCGGTCTTTATGGTCTAATCCGTTCGAGCATTAAACCTTAATTATAAATCAATTAAACGAGTTCAAATGTTCGTCTCAACGTTCCTAATTCACCTATGATTCCCATTCCAGTAAAACGATGAATTAACCTCGAATTGATTCCCTCTTAACTCGTATTCGAACCACAACCGTTAAGCTTAGACACATCAAATTAAAGCTATATAACAGAGGGCAATTGTTTTCTTTGACCCCTTTCAACTCTCTGTAACCTCAATTTCTTTAAAACATCACTTAACCATCAGTTTCAAACCCCATGTTCTTCGCGAACGAACCGAGACAAACTCGAGCTTAAACACATCATTTTGATCGTAATCAGGTAAGTATAATATATCTTAGTACTCGATTAAACTTAGGGATCAAAAGCCCTAAGGTTAATCGAGTTGTAACACTCGAATCAATGTCCAATTTGAATCAATATGGAACTAGGGTTCGTGCGATTTGGGGGTGATTTCGATGTTTGTTATATTTTGCTTATTAAAATGGACCTTTAAACACGGCTAGAGCCTTGGTTCAACTGGTAACAAAGGTGACTTCTAAACAAGAGGTCCCCGGTTCGAATCCGGGGGACCTCCTGTTTTAATTTCAAGGTTTTTTTAGCCTTTGTTTATTCTGGTTTTTCTAAAAATATATAAAAATTTAGTTGGGAACTTATTATTTTAGACACGTTATCTATTTTTCTGTTAATTTGTCTCATAACATGTTTTAACATTTTATTAAATATTATAGACAAATAATATAATTAGTGTATTTTTCTTATAAATTAAACCTTAAATATTGTTTAACTTATTAAATCATTACTTGTACAAATGATGTATTTTCTTATAAGTTAGACTTAAAAATATTATTTTTGTTAAATTATTATTGATTCAAATAATATATATAAAAAATATTTTTCATAATAAAATAGTCTTTAAACATTATTGCAACCCATTAAATCATTTTCTATAAACAATAAAAGTATATAGTGTATAGAATGTGAGTAATTCTAAAAGTGATACAACTTTGTACTTAAGTTCTATTACAAATGAATTCCTTACATTCTTTTTAAACAAAAATACTTAATTTGTTTT
>CM046457.1:15911136-15970048 GCA_025506515.1 Flaveria trinervia
GAACTTCTGTTTGTTGCATATACATAACTTGGATATGTACTCTCATATATATACATTCCAGGGTTTTCTATGGTTTTAGTTGTCACTACATTTGTTACATGTATGTAAGTGTTGGTACATATATGTAACTCCACTCTTACATATATGTACTCTAGAAATCTCTTTTAGCATTGAAAAAAAAATTGGTTTATATATAAACTCATTCTAGATTTTCATATAGATTCATTAAAAATGATACATATGTGTATGACAATCTTACATATATGTAACACACGATGTTACACATACGTAACACAGTGTGACACATACATAACCAATCATTTTCTTTAGTTTAGTTGTCTTTTATTTTAGAAAAATCATGATTATATAATTTTTCAATCCAAAGTATAAAATAATATATTTTATTATATAAATATCTACTAAATATAAGAGAGAGGTGAGAGGTGAGAGAAAATAGAAGATGTGTAGGAATTTGTTTAAATTATATATGCTAGTTACTAAATTAATTATTTTATGTTCTTCCTATTTTGCCTTTAATGATTATTTAAACACTCACAACCTTTTATTTAATTACTAAAAGGCCACTATAGGAGAGAGTTTCAATGAAAAATATATTATAATTGAAAACCAAAAGAACTATCTTTCCACCATTGATTTGTTTCACCAATGGTAGAAATTAAGTAATGACAATTTGGTAAATGTTTAAGTTAGGGGTCATAATTAAAGAGGTTAGAGGAATAATGGGTAGATCATTTTTTTTAAAATTGTTTAATCTTCCATAATCATTTATTAGTTTTCTAAAATCTTTCATTCTCTCTCCTAATTTATGTTACTAATACGTTTTCTAACAAAAATACATAAAATCATATTAGTTGTTTTATCTGTATGAAACAAAATAAACAATATTTTTCTAATCAAATCACGTTAACTTTTTAATAAAATCAAACACCAACCTACTTATATACATGTAGCAGTGTTACGTATATGTAAGAGCAGTGTTATTTTTATGTAAGAGTAGTGTTATGTTTATGTAGGAGCAGTGACGTATATGTAATAACAATGTTATGTATATTTAAAAATAGCGATCACCTTGTCCCTCGTGTTCATATGCGCATACGTATATGTACACAACAAATTAATGTATGATGAATAATATGGTTTATATTTATCTAGTTAAGTTAATATGTATGTGTATGTTTGAATTGATATCATATAACTTAATTTTTTGTAAGGCCTCATTCTCGGGACGCTCGCAATTGGACAATCATCGCACATAAAATACAAAACATACATTTAAATTTGCTAAAACATCATAGCGGAATACATAAGAAACCATTTCATATATTAGTGACCACTTTTCAAAGACAATACAATCATTGTTAACCGTTACAAAAATTTCATTGTTTGCATTACATCACAAAATTTCATTTAACATAAAATGGATACCATCCCAAAAACTTGCTAAGTAGCTGTGTCCGTTCCATCCTTAGCAATTATCACCTTCCAACTATTAAACATACAAAAGTCAGTGACCATGAGTGAGTTCTAGTTTTAATAATAAAAATACTTTACTTTCGTTAAAAATACTCCTTTACTTTGGCACATGATCATACATCGTACGCACACATTATTAATCTTATTATTATCTTTCATCATCATTCATCATTGTACGTCATTCGTTATCATTCATCATCATTCATCATTATCTTTCACTTTCATCTGGACCAATGCCATGTGCTATACCCCCGCGTCATGCATAAAGCTGGTACTGGGCCGAAGTCTATAAATAGGCTTCCATCGTCGGGCACAAGTGCTTGCACCTGTACCAGGGCAAGCGACTAGGGTCCCATATATCTAGTTAATAACAAGAATTAGACCCTTGTGTGCATCCTCATGTGTTAGCTAAACCACACGCAGTTGAGTTAACAACCCCTCAATGAGTTATGAACCTCCTTTCATTTGCTTGCAAGACTTTGCATTCATTCTTTACATTTCACTTTTCATTATCTTATTTCTTTCACTTTGTTATGTTAATACTTACATTCATTATAGTAACCACACCATGTAATGCTACATAATAATACGTAATAAGGAACATAAAGAAAACACAACATACCAAGTAAAATGTATCATAAAAACATAACCGACCACTGCGGGACAACGGGGGTTCGGGGGCGGCATCCCTAACAGTGGGGTCTAGGGGCAGCAGCCCCTATTGGGATCCAAAGGGCAATGGGCCTGGTTGGTACCGAGCTGCCAAGTCAGCGTGATAAAATTTTATTTTTAAACATTTATATAACATATTTTGTTATAGAAAAATCGATCTTCCTGTTAAACCTCTTAAAATCTTTGTCATTTAAAAACATATATTTAGTATGCATAATCGTCCCAAAACACGACAAACTTACAAACAAGGGGATCTAGAACTCACCTGGAGTTAGTGAGCAACTTCACAATAAGGCTTTCTAAGCAAGGGTCACTCCACACAGCTTGCAAATAAGTTAACACCCAAAGGGGTTAATTTCTGCCTAATTTCACGGCAAGATCAGCAGATTCGCTGCCACCTTCACTCGCAGTTTCGTTGGCAATTTCGCTGCCACCTTCGCTGGCAATTTCGCTGGCAATTTCGCTGCTAGTTTCGCCCAACTTTTGTTGGAATCCTAAGTGTGCGAAACTATCTAGGAAACTATAGTTTTGCAGAAAGTCTTTATAGTTTCGCTAGATGACTAAACAATTTCGTTGTACCAGCATTCAATTTCGCAGAACGGGCGCCCATTTTTGACCAAAACTTCAACCATTTACATCCAAATTCTTGGTTTATCATCCAAGAATCTATATCTAAGCTTTTTACATGTTTTCTTACACAAAATGTGCGTTTTCGATGAATCTTTGTTAAGTTTAAAACCCCCAAATCCTAGAATCCAAGTATAATCTAAAGAGACGATGAGATGATGTTTCTTACCTAGATTCTTCGTCTTTCCTTGTTGTTTGAATTTCCACAAATACTGATATTCAATCTCTTGATCAATCGAGCCTTGGATCTTCACCTCCTCTCTACTTTCTCTCTCTACACTCTCTCTATAGAAGTTGGGTGTTGAGTTGCAAATGAGTGTGGCTCTAGCTGATTCGTTTATATATCTCGGGCGTTCCTGGGACCTTAAACTCGTCTAACTCATAACCCATAAGGTTAACTTGGTCCATAATCCACTTCCCTCTTAACTTGGCTCGTTTTGACTTTATTCCAGGCGTTACACTTTTATAGTCAAAACAACATAGAGTATGTTGCAATTTGAGTTAAAAATATGTTGTGTAGTTGTTATAAAGGTCATACGTATATGTAAGTGTTTTAATAGCGTTTGAATGTGTGATCATTGTTAATTGTATTTACTTATGAACAATTTTCATCTAAATGTTTTAAGAGGTTTTGAAAGTTAAGGTTACGTAACAAATGAATAGTTGGTATGGTTACGTATGATTCGTATATAATATCATATAGGTAAGTATTTGTTTGTTTAATAATGAAATTATGGTTTGCTTATATACTAAAAAAGGTTTGGTACATATATGTAAGTATATGGGGTGTATTTTATTTGGTGGTTCTAGTTACTAAGAAATATAACATGGCTTGGTACGTATACGTATGTTTTGTATATGTAAACAACAAAATTATGAATGTTATATGTATTTTTGCTATATAATGGATGTAAATGAGTAATATAGTTTATCAGATGTCTATTTTTCATCTCTCCTAGTCTACTCTTATCTCTTCTCGCTCCTAATCATCTCTTATTTCTCATCTGTCCTATTTATTATAAAAAACTTAGCGACGTCGTGTTACGTATATGTAACTTAGCAGTTACGTACATTAGATATTCAAGAAAATAACATTGTTTGATATATTGTTAGATATAAATGTGAATATATAGTTTTAAAATCAATTTAAAATTATTTACATAGTTGAAATAATTATTGTTGCATCAACTTAAAAATGATTTTATTTTAGTGGTAATTTACCTTTCAATTAACAAATTGTAAGGCCCCGTTCTCGGGACGCTTACAGCATCCACATAAAACAAACATTTACATTATCTTTACTAAAATCATGCAGCGGAAACACTTTAAACAAACATTTCATTTCCTTTAAATAAACACTTTTGCAAAATAATACATCGTTCATTACAAAATATCATTCTTTCGTATTACAATGCAAAAACGTTATACAGAAGAATGCCATCCAAAAAGAGCCAAGTAGCCGCCCCGTGTCATCCTCAACAACATTTACCTACCAACTGGAAAATGGATAAAAAGTCAGCATTGTTGAGTGAGTTCTAGTTTTACAAAAACATTATATTACCTTTTGTTTGGTAAAACATTTTCTTTACTATCGAACATGATCACACATCATACGTACATCAAGTTAATAATTATTATCTTCATCATCCTTCGTTTCGTACATATCGTACGTATTGCACTTTTCGTACATTTATTATCCTTTCACTTCTATCTATGTCTTGTCATGTGCTTAACCCCACTCTTGAGCACAAAGCTATGTCATCGAGGGTTAAGCGACAAGGACCCCATATCGCATGTATAGAGTAGTCATTAAGACTAACTCCCTTGTGTGTGTGTGAACTCTTATGGGTTAGCCAAAATCGCACGCTACATAACACACAGTAATTTCCAAATCGCACGTATTAGAGTAGTCACCAAGACTAACTCCTACTGTGTGTATGGACCCTTATGAGTTAGCCAAAATCACATGCTGTAAACACACAGTTGAGCTGACAACTCTCAATGAGTTGTGAACCTCCTTTCATTTAGTTGCAAGACTTTTCATTCGTTCATTCATTATGTTCCACTATCATTATCTTAATCTTTCACTTTGTTAAGATAATAATTTACGTTCATTATCATAATCACACTAGGTAAAGTCATATCATAATACGTAGTAAGGAACATATCATACAATCATACATAATCATCATATATCACCCATCACATCATCTATGACCTCAAAAGTGAACTTACATAGCCCCCGAGAATCTCCCTTGTCAAAGCCTACGTTTACAGTTTTCCCCAAAATCAGAAAATATTTATAAGTCTTTAGGCGCATGGCACTATGCAGGCGCATGAGCACTATGCAGGCGCATGAGCACTATAAGGCCCATGGGGGACACTTAGGCGCATGAGGGACTTTTAGGCGCATTAGCACTATTGTGGCGCATGGGCAACACTTAGTCGTTTCTCGGCAATTCTAGGCACATGGGCACTATATAGGCGCATGAGTGCTAGGCACATGGGAATCCTGGGCGTCTGGACACTTAGAAAATTTTAGTCTATTTCTAGGCGCATGAGTACTATTTGGGTGCATGAGGTTTTGGGCGCATGGGATACTTAGGCAGTTATTTTTAGTTGGCGCATGGGCTATTATTTAGGCCCATGAGCAGTCTAAATCATACTTTACATCATAAATCAGTCCCCAAACATCATATAACATGTTCTAAGCTTAAATCTTACATTCTAAGCCTGAAAAACACAATCATAACATCATCAAACACATACATAGCCCAAAATCAAACCCACCCATAAACACACGCACATACACACATACGGGTATAAAACCCAACTTTTATAAAACGTTCATACATGCATTTCCAGCCCCAAAACAGTTTAAAACAAGTAAAAAAGGGGGTTCTAGAATTCACCTTAGCAGTCTTTGGTTATGATTTCTTCAAAACACGTTTGCAATTGAGTTCAACCGCCTACACACCCACCAAAAACACACCCGAACACGTATAAACACACACAAGCATATAACCGAGGCTAAGTTCTATTAAGAACATTTTAAAATAGTAAATTCTTACCTTGAATTTGACTCCCTGCTTTTGTTCTTTAAAAACCCAAAAACTTCAGATCTTCTTCACTTTCTCTCTCTAAAATATCCAGATGAAAAGGTGCAGACAGGCAACATGGACGGCCATCACCTTTTACACCCACTTTTAAACTTTTTTTCCTTTTGTCACTTTTTACCCCTCAGCTTGGGTAAAATGGTGTTTCTTTCTTTTTCTTCACTTTTTTCTTTCCTTAATAACTTTTAAAAGAATAACACGGTGTCCCACGTCCACCCCCTTATATAGGTTTCGTCCCTGAAACCTGTTATTCCTCAAACAATCGTGGATAATGTTGTCTCATCTCTTCCTCCGTCTCCCACGTAAACTCGGATCCCTTCCTGTGCTTCCATTGTACATAAAAGAAACCACCTTATTCCTTAACCTCTTCACTTTTCAATCAATGATCGCCACTGGTTGCTCCACATAATTAAGTCGTTCATCTAGCTCGATATCTTCCAGTGGTACAACAATATCCTCATCTGCTAAACACTTTCTTAGATGAGATATATGGAATGCCGGGTGAATTCCATTTAACTATCTGGTAACTCTAGTCTATACGCCACCTCTCCTACTCGAGAAATGATTCGGAAAGGCCCGATGTACCTTGGGCTCAACTTGCCCCGCTTTCTGAACCGAATGATACCTTTCCAAGGTGAGACGTTCAACATAACTGTATCACCCACCTGGAACTCAATCGGTCTACGTCGTTTATCAGCAAATGACTTTTGCCTATCTTTAGCTACCTTCATAAAGGCCTTGATCCTTTCAGCTTCTCAGTCGTAGCCTCGACCACCTCAATGCTCCTGAAATCTTTATGGCCAATATCACCCCAACACACGGGTGTTCTACATCTCCTACCGTATAACATCTCGTAAGGGGGCATACCAATGCTGACATGATAGCTATTGTTATACGAGAATTCAGCTAACGGTAAGTGGTCATCCCAACTTCCTCCAAAATCAATGACACATGCCCGTAGCATACCCTCCATTGTCTGAATCGTCCTTTCCAACTGACCATCCATCTGAGGATGATAAGCCGTGCTAATATGTAACCTCGTCCCCATAGCATCGTGGAATTTCTTCCAAAATTTAGATGTAAATCGGGTGTCACGATCAGACACAATAGACACCGGCACATCATGACGAGTTACAATCTCCTTATAATAATAGATGCCATCCAAAATGAGCCAAGTAGCCGCCCCATGCCATCCTCATTAACCTTACCTGCCAACTGGAAAATGCATAAAAAGTCAGCGTTGCCGAGTGAGTTCTAGTTTGATAAAAACATTACATTAACTTTCATTTATTAAAACATTTGCATTACTATCGCACGTGATCACACATCGTACATACATCAAGGTAATCATTATTATCTTCGTCATCGTTCATTTCGTACATTTCACCCATTTCGCACATTTCGTACTTATCGCACATTTCGTACATTTATTGTCTTTCCCCTTCCATCTGGGTCCTGTCATATGCTTAACCCCCCTCTAGAGCACGAAGCAATTCATCAAGGGTTAAGTGAAAAGGACCCCAAGATCGCACGTATGGAGTGGTCACTAGGACAGACTCCCCCTGTGTGTGTAAACTCTTATGGGTTCACCAAGATCGCACGCTGTATAACATAGAATAAATAGGAAATCACACGTATTGGAGCAGTCACCAAGACTGAACTCTTAGTGTGTGTATGAACCCTTATGAGTTAGCCAAAATTGCATGTTGTAGACACACACAGTTGAGCTAACAACTCTCAGTGAGTTGTGAACCTCCTTTCATTTGCTTGCAAGGCTTTTCATTCGTTCCTTCATTATGTTCCACTATCATTATCTTAAATCTTTCACTTCGTTAAGATAATACTTTATGTTCATTATCGTAATCACACCACGTAAAGTCACATCATCATATGTAATAAGGAACATTAGAAAACATATCATACATAGCATACACAATCAACATACATCAGCATCATCATACATAGCATCAATCATACATCATCTTCAACATCATGCATCATACATTCACATACATAAAACATAACTGATTCACCACGGGACAGCGGGGGTTCGGGGGCAGTAGCCCCTGATAGCGGCATCCTAGGGGCAACGCCCCTGGCTGGGGCCATGCTACCAGGTTAGCATGAAAAATTTTATTTTAAAACTTTTATATAGCACATTTCGTTATAGAAAAATTGATCTTTCTCCTAAAACCTCTAAAATTTTGGTCATTTCAATTGTATATTTAGTATGCATTTCCAGCCCAAACTAGTTTAAAACCTTTAAAATAAGAGATCTAGAACTCACCTAGACTCAATGAGTAGCTTTTCAATCAAGCTTTCAAAGCAAGGGTTGCACTACACAGCCTGCAGATTAGTTAACACTCAAGGGAGTTAATTTCTGTCTAATTTTACTGCTAATTTCACTGCAAGATCAGCAATTTCATTGCTAGTTTCGCCAGCAGATTCGCTAGGAAGATCCACAGTTTCCCTGGACGAATACCTAATTTTGCTGGATGAACACCCAGTTTCACAGAATGGGCTGAAAATTACGAACCACCCCGTTTTGAACCAAAACTTCAATCTTTTACACCCAAAATCGTGGTTTATCACCCAATAAGCTTTATCTAAGCTTCTTACATGTTTTCTTACACAAAAACGTGAGTTTTGGGTGAATCTTTGCCACTTTTAAAAAGCCAAACCTTAGAATCCGGGTTTACATGAAAATCAACGATTAAATGATGTTTCTTACTTGGATTCTTAGTGTTTTCTTGTTGTTTATATGCCCACGAACACTGATCTTCAATCCCAAGATCAACCGAGCCTTGAATCTTAAATTCTCTCTACTTTCTCTCTGTACTCTCTCTACTCTCTCTCTTTCTAGAACTAGAGTGTTGAGTTGCAAATGAGAGTTGTTCAAGTTGATCTGTTTATATATTCCGGGTGTTCCCGGGAACTTAAACTCACCAAACACATATCCCGCAAGGTTTACTCGGTCCATACTTCATTACCAGCCTATTTTCTTTAAATAATCCTCGCTAAGCCTATTATCATTAATTAGCTCGTTTCGATTTTATTTGGGACGTTACATTGTAACACCTTATAACCCCACAATCTCTCGCCATATGACCAGGCTTCCCACGCTTGAAGCATATGTTTGACCCCCATTTGCATTCTCCTGAATGCTCCATCCCGCACTTATCACATCTCTTCGATCCTACACCAGATGTGACCACACGCCGGTCACCCACCTTCGCCACCTTGTTTTTTGGAGCGGCTCTATGACGTCCAAACCGTTTGCTATTCCAATTTTTGTCACCACCACCCTTCTCGCCCATCTCAGCCACCACTACCTCTCGCTTGTCATACAACCTTCCTGCCAAATCAACCGTCGACCTAAACCTACTTGGCTGAGCGGCGATCATATGCATGCAAATATCCACTTGCAAGCCCTGAATATACCTCTTGATCTTTTGTGACATAGGTGTCACCTGATCAGGCATCAGCCGTGCCATCTCGTTGAACTTGGTGTTATAACGCTGATGTGTCATTGTTCCCGTCTCCAGCTATAGGAACTCCTTCTCCACCTTATCCATTTCCCTATGAGGACAGAATTCCTCAATCACCATCTTCTTCAACACTGGCCACCTCATTCTTCCTATCGCCCGACTGCCCTTGGCTTGGACGATATTGTGCCACCAACACAAAATTGAGTCCACAAATGAGTAGGTGGCAAACTTCACTATCTGGTCTTCCCGACACTCACTGATATCAAGAACATCTTCCATCTCTCTCACCCACCGATGAGCAGTAGAAGCAGTGCTATTACCATCAAAAGTAGGGGGCATGCATCTTTGAAATGCCCCATAGTTGCAGCCTCGTGCTGCCTCCTACACAGGCTCTTCCTCCTCCTCCTCATCATCGAAGAGAACCGTCTCAGTCTCTGGTTGCTCCCGTCCTTCCGAGGACCCATTCCTCTCCCTTCTTTCTCCTTCTTTTACAACCTTAATCACTTCAGTTGCCATAGACAGTAAGATCGTCTGCATGACCTAATGAACCTGCTCCACAACAGCCTCCTTCACTGAGGCTCTTAAGTTAGCACTCTCATCTCCGCCCTCTGGATGAGGGGTTTCGGGTTCTTCATTAACCACCTTTTCGGCTCTAGGCCTTCCTCTCGTGACCCATGGTTCAGCACCACGTCCACCACGACCTCCACCACGTGAAGCCTTCGATGATCTATCATCGGCCATCCTCTAAACACACTATAAGATTCAAAAATCAACACGGTCATTCAAGGGAATAGCTTAGTTTATGTCAAGTATAGTAAGTCCATAACTACAGTGGCCAGTTGTTATGAGCCACTTATATTACTCTTCATACCATAGTATCTAAGTCTTTAGGCGCATGGGCACTATCCTGACTACATCAGTGCCTTTAGTAAATTTCAAAAGAAACCTAAGCTTAAACTGAGAATGGTAGGGAAAGGGAAGGGATTCCAATCCGAGTAGCTGTGTGCCATCAGGTATTTTCTTAATGTTAACCGACATTATGTGTGCATATTATGTGGTTTATGTGCCTTTAGTAGATTTAGATACTGATTTAGATACTGATGTAGCCCCCGAGAACCGTCTCAGTCTCTGGTCGCTCCCGTCCTCCCGAGGACCCATTCCTCTCCCTTCTTTCTCCTTCTTTTACAACCTTAATCACTTCAGTTACCATAGATGGTAAGATCGTCTGCATGACCTAATGCACCTCCTCCACAACAGCCTCCTTCACTGAGGCTCTTAAGTTAGCACTCTCATCTCCGCCCTCTAGATGAGGGGTTTTGGGTTCTTCATTAACCACCTTTTCGGCTCTAGGCCTTCCTCTCGTGACCCATGGTTCAGCACCACGTCCACCACGACCTCCACCATGTGAAGCCTTCGATGATCTATCATCGGCCATCCTCTAAACACACTATAAGATTCAAAAATAAACACGGTCATTCAAGGGAATAGGTTAGTTTATGTCAAGTATAGTAAGTCCATAACTACAGTGGTCGGTTGTTATGAGCCACTTACATTACTCTTCATACCACAGTATCTAAGTCTTTAGGCGCATGGGCACTATCCTGACTACATCAGTGCCTTTAGTAAATTTCAAAAGAAACCTAAGCTTAAACTGAGAATGGTAAAGAAAGGGAAGGGATTCCAGTCCGAGTAGCTGTGTGCCATCCGGTATTTTCTTAATGTTAACCGACATTACGTGTGAATATTCTGTGGTTTATGTGCCTTTAGTAGATTTAGATACTGATTTAGATACTGATGTAGCCCCCGAGAACCGTCTCAGTCTCTGGTCGCTCCCGTCCTCCCGAGCACCCATTCCTCTCCCTTCTTTCTCCTTCTTTTACAACCTTAATTACTTTAGTTACCATAGACGGTAAGATCGTCTGCATGACCTAATGCACCTCCTCCACAACAGCCTCCTTCACTGAGGCTCTTAAGTGAGTACTCTCATCTCCGCCCTCTGGATGAGGGGTTTCGGGTTCTTCATTAACCACCTTTTCGGCTCTAGGCCTTCCTCTCGTGACCCATGGTTCAGCACCACGTCCACCACGACCTCCACCACGTGAAGCCTTCATTGATCTATCATCAGCCATCCTCTAAACACACTATAAGATTCAAAAATCAACACGGTCATTCAAGGGAATAGCTTAGTTTATGTCAAGTATAGTAAGTCCATAACTACAGGGGCCAGTTGTTATGAGCCACTTACATTACTCTGCATACCACAATATCTAAGTCTTTAGGCGCATGGGCACTATCCTAACTACATCAGTGCCTTTAGTAAATTTCAAAAGAAACCTAAGCTTAAACTGAGAATGGTAAAGAAAGGGAAGGGATTCCAGTCCGAGTAGCTGTGTGCCATGAGGTATTTTCTTAATGTTAACCAGCATTATGTGTGCATATTATGTGGTTTATGTGCCTTTAGTAGATTTAGATACTGATTTAGATACTGATGTAGCCCCCGAGAACCGTCTCAGTCTCTGGTCGCTCCCGTCCTCCCGAGGACCCATTCCTCTCCCTTCTTTCTCCTTCTTTTACAACCTTAATCACTTCAGTTACCATAGACGGTAAGATCGTCTGCATGACCTAATGCACCTCCTCCACAACAGCCTCCTTCACTGAGGCTCTTAAGTTAGCACTCTCATCTCCGCCCTCTGGATGAGGGGTTTCGGGTTCTTCATTAACCACCTTTTCGGCTCTAGGCCTTCCTCTCGTGACCCATGGTTCAGCACCACGTCCACCACGACCTCCACCACGTGAAGCCTTCGATGATCTATTATCGGCCATCCTCTAAACACACTATAAGATTCAAAAATCAACACGGTCATTCAAGGGAATAGCATAGTTTATGTCAAGCATAGAATGTCCATAACTACAGTGGCCACTTGTTCTGAGCCACTTACATTACTCTTCATACCATAGTATCTAAGTCTTTAGGCGCATGGGCACTATCCTGACTACATCAGTGCCTTTAGTAAATTTCAAAAGAAACCTAAGCTTAAACTGAGAATGGTAGAGAAAGGGAAGGGATTCCAGTCCGAGTAGCTGTCTGCCATCAAGTATTTCCTTAATGTTAACTGGCATTACATGTGCATATTATGTGGTTTATGTGCCTTTAGTAGATTTAGATACTAATTTAGATACTGATGTAGCCCCGAGAACCTCCCTAGTCAAAGCCTACATTTTACAATTTTTCCCAAAATTAGAAAATATTTCTAAGTCTTTAGGCGCATCGGCACTATGCAGGCGCATGAGCACTATGCAGGTGCATGGGGGACACTTAGGCGCATGTGGGACTTTCAGGCGCATTGGCACTATTATGGTGTATGGGCAACACTTAGTTGTTTCTGGGCAATTCTAGGCGCATGGGCACTATACAGACGCATGAGTGCCTAGGCGCATGGAATCTTGGGCGTCTGGGAACTTAGAAATTTTTAGCCTATTTCTAGGCACATGAGTACTATTCGGGCGCATAAGGTTTTGGGCGCGTGGGACACTTAGGCAGTTATTTTCAGTTGGGCGCATGGGCCACTATTTATGACTGGATTTTAGTAAGAGTGATATTCTTACTGAGAATCAAATATGATAATCAAGTCAACAATTGACTGGCGGAAACAAACAATCGAAGAACAATCAAGCAAGAAAATTACTCATAAATTCTGTTTATATTGATATAAGAATGGTTAATCCTCTATCTGTCAACTGTCACCTCAGTACGAGGTAAACTATTCTATTTATAGACAAGACAAGATGCCTTTACAAAATGACTAAACTACCCCTGACCTATTACATCAGAAACTAGTCTAAGTCTTGATCCGCATCTCTGCTTGTTCATCCGCATTGACAAATGCAGATGAGATAATCTTGATCCGCATTTCCACTTGATCATCAGCGTTAGTAAGTTGGTCATCCGCATTGGTTAATGCGGATGAACAAATACTTGTGCGCATTTGGTTGGTCACCCGCATTTGCCAATGCTGATGATCACTGTCTTGTCCGCATCTTCTTTTGTTCTTCTGCATTAGTCAATGCGGAAGAGTAACTTGTTCAGCATAAGTATTGTGTCTTCCGCATTAGTTAATGCGGAAGAGTAAACACTTGTCCGCATCAGATTTTTGTCTTCCGCATTGACTAATGTGGAAGATAACACTTGTTATTTTTCTTGCATATCTTCATCCGCATTGCATCTTGGACTTGTGGAATTCCAGCTAAACAATCATCAATTCCCCATTGAGTTAGCATGTATGATCCTTTCAGGGTGCAACAATACTCCCCCTAAGGATTATACAGCCTAGTCTTCCTCAATGTTTAGGAGGTGATTGATGTTATGAAGATTCAGCTTGGTCTTCAGGAGGTAGTATGAATGCTGCTTTGGTGGGATCCAGAATGGCCTTGATCATGTTTACAAAATCAGTTGCTTCGAACATCCTGTCTCTACTCAGCACATGTATTTTCATTCTGCTCATGTTGTGGATGGCTTCCATTGGTAACTTTTTCAGAGAAATCGGTTCCCATATGGAGATTGTTGAAAGACCATCTCTATGAATCAATAAACTCCCTCCGACATCCACTTCAAGCTTAACAATGTTTCCAAGTTGCAGAGGTGTTTTCTTCTTCTTTCTTTTGTCTCTTTTAATCTTTATTCTGTCATAGGCCAGTTTCAACAACTTGATGCATTTCAAAAAGAAGTGCATGTCTTGTTCACCCAATTTGTTATTTAATTCCCTGAAGTGCCTGGCATAAATGTAGTGGATGTATGATTCATCAAGTAGTCTTACTTCATATCCACTAAAAAGTCTAATGTCAGCTCCTTCTTTTCCTCCCCACTTCCTTTCTATCACCAGCTCATAGTTTTCTCATCATAGTACACATTTGAGATAGGAATGGAAGAATGAGTACCAGACACTACTTTCCTCTTTAAAGACTCAGTTGGCTTTACCTTCAACTCAGGGAATACTATTTCTTCTGCTTCCACCTTTTTCTTCTTTTCCAGGGGATTGACAAATGTTTTATCTTTTCTTAAGCAAATTGTCTTTAATGAATTGAAGTTGTTTGTCCTTCTGAACATCTTAAGTATAATCTCAAATTCATATCCCCTGAACATAGCTGCATGATTGATGAGTTCAAGTTGAGCTAGTTCCTTCAAATCATGAATCTTAAGGGCATTTACTAGAGCTGAGTACTCTGTAAGAATTGTACTAGCCCTGAGATTCTTTTCACCATGAACATGTTCCAGGTACTATCATACTTTCATGCTATTATCTTCTGATCTATCTTCCCCTTGGGAGTAGATACCCCTCTGATCAATTCAGTAGTGGTCAGTCCTTCCTGCAGCTTCAACTGAGATGGCTCTGCAAACCATTCAGGATATTTGTGGAGTACCGGGGCAAGTAGTTCTTGATCTTTTATGTTCAGCAGCATGTCTTTAGCTGACATTCTGTTTCTGGGTTTGGTCTTTTTCAGTTCTTCTTCTAGTTCATTTAGTTTATCTTTCTTTTCATTGATTAATTGAAGTGTGGTAGCCCTTAATGAATTTGTCTTCATGTTGGCAATCTTTCTTTTTGTGAATCCCTGACTTGAAAGATATTCCTTCATTTCCTTATCAGACATGTTATAAGGATTAGGAAATAATGATTCATGAGATGAGGTTGATTTCTTCATTTGTGAAAGCTTTTGTAGAGGACCCCTTTTTGGTAATGGAACTTCATACCTTGTGGGTTTCTTCAAGGATGAGTCTTTGTGCTTTGGAGTGTCCTTTGTCATTGTCTTCTCATAGTCAGTGTATATTGTTGGATCAAGCAACAACTTCACTTTCTCTTCCTCCTCTTTCATTTTCTCATAAGTCATTGCAAACACTTAATCGGGCTCATAGCCTTGATTGATCAAGAACATGGCTTTAATCATCAAGTCATCAGTTTGAGCTTTGGTTACCATGTCTTCTACTGACTGTTCTTCTTTAAGAGGACTATCCATGAGAACATCCTTTAACACTTCATCTTCATCAGCAATTTCTCCTTCTTCTAAATCAATTGCTCTGGCCAACTGTTTCAACTGAGCTTCTGCCTGCTCATGTTCTTCCAAAAATTCAGCAATTGCTGCTAAACTCCTTGGGTCATCTTTTTGTTTCTTTGACGGTTCTTCTTCAGTTATTGGTCTCTTGCCTTTAGCCTTTTCTGCCAAATACTTCCTCTTTCGTGAGTAAGTTTGAAGTTGAGGGCTAGAGGTTTCAGTTTGTCTTCTAGTTCAGGGACCTTTTCAGGTGTGCTTGGTTCTTGATCCTTCATTTCACTTTGTTCAGGTACAGTTTCTTCTTTCCTTTCTTGTTCATATCTTTCTTTTAGTTCCTCTTTTTGTTCTTCAGTTAATGATATGGCAGAGACAATTTGCAGAGACAATTCCTTTTCCAATGGCACTGGTGATTTAGGAATGAATACAATAGGCTCTGCCTCAGTTCTTTGATTGTTTATGAACTCCCAAAAATCATCATCAATGTTGAATTGTTCAGAAGCAAAACTATCCAAAGCACTGAAGAGTTCTTCAAATTCACCCTTTTGTGAGTCTGAATGACTAGTGTTTCCAGAATACACTACCATGTCTAATCTCTGGTCTTTAATCTCAATTTCACTTTCATCATCCACTTGTTCTTCATTCTCATCATCATTATTTTGTTCTTCTTTTTCATCATCATCCTTCACATCAGTTCTTTTAATCATCATTTCAAGCTCGGATATTCTTTTGTTCTTGCTCTCGATTTCCTTTTCTAGTTTTGAGATGATATCAGCTTGTTCCTCTATGATGTTTTCTTGTTCCTCCATGGCAATAGTTTGTATTTCAAGAGTGTCTATATGACCACTCACTTATTCTCTTGAGTGTTTCAATGTAGCTTTTAGATTTTCAATCTCTTTGGCTTGTTCCATTCTTTCAACTGCATGTTTTTCTTTAAGATCTTTCAATTCTCCTTCTTTCTCATCAAGTTCTAGAATTCTGTCATTTATAATTCCTGCTCTAAAAAAGTGTTCTTTCCATCCTTTCTACTTTGAGTAACAACTCAGTTATTAATTCATCTTTTTCATCAGGCCTATTGATGTTTGATTCAGCATAGCTCTCAGAAGGAGCAGCCTCAGAAGGTTCATTCACAGCTTTGGTTTGATCATGATGATCCTCCTTATCAAAAGATGATTTAAATGATTTGGATGCACTTGTTGATCCTTCTGGTTCAGCAGGGTGATTAATTGATGATGGTAATGGTGGTAATGAGGAATAGGAGATTGGTATGGTGATATAAGAGATTGATGATGTGGTGATGTAGGTGTAGGTTGAGTGATCATAGGTGGTGTTTGTTGTGGTGAAGGAAGTGATGATGGTGAGGTAATGTTTGAAGAGATAGTTGAGTAGAAGGTTGTGGTATTTGTTGTGGTGATGGCATTGGTTGTGGTATTGGTTGTGGTATTGGTTGTGGAGGTGATGGTATTGGTTGTGCTATTGGTTGTGGTATTGGTTGTGCTTGACCTGCTTGGAGTATTTGTTCAAACATCCATGGAAGAAGGGGTGAAGGGGCACCACTGTAGAAGTTCCTTGGGTCCTTCTTGATGTACTTATAGGATCTTGCATCATAATGAGGAGTTAAGTACTGGTCCTTCATTAGCAATGTCATGAAATGTTTCATTGATTAGACATTGAATAAATCTGGGGTACATTAGAAATTTGTATCTCAACCCTTCTTGAATGTTGAAGATTAGGCCATTGAATACATATGTTGACATGTTAAATCTTCTATTGGTGCAGAGAGCACAGATTGCAGAAGATGTGAGGACTGGAATGTCATTCCATCCTGTTTTCCTTTTAGATAGACAATGTTGGAACATATGAATTAGGAATCTCCAGGGTAGATCCACTAATCCTTTGACTATCTGTTTGGCTTCATAGCTCCCTTCATAACCAATTTCAGAGAAAAATGTGGTTATCTCCTCATCATCCAATTCAAGAGGATCATCTGTATTGTCATTGAATTGAAGATATCTTCTAACTAATTCTTCTATGATCCTCAGTGTGTGTTCAGTGTTGATCTTGCCAGTAAGAGTTTTCACTCCATTTTCTTCAACTACTTTAGCTGATTCCCAGAAAGACCTGATGCGATTCTCATAGATTGTTGGTCTTATTGTTATAGCATATGCTACCCTTGTGGTAGATAGGAATCTTATCATATCTCTGAGACCTTCTGCTTCAGGCACATCAGGGTTTAGATAACTGCTGACGTTATGGAGCTTGCTCCATGTAAGGTTTGCCATGTAATCTGCATAAGAGACATGTGTGTTAGTTCACAATTTTGACTTTAATTTTGCTTTGATTTGTTAATGTGACTTTGATTTGTTTCACACTTTTCTTTTTCACATGCTCTGTTTTACTCAGTAAACATGGTTGTCATGGTTTTCAATATTAGTTGAATTCCTATTAATTTACATGTTTATTGACATTGAAAATGTGTATTACATCACTTAATGATTTAGATTTTGGTGTTCTTCAATAGTTTTCTAGTTTATCGTTCGATTTAGGGTAACCGTTCGAGACTTAGGTTTTGGTTTCAAAATCTGTTGAAGTTATACCTTATCTTTGAAATGACTGCTGTTCTGAATCGATGACAAGAATGTTAAAAGATGAAACACAACAAAATCTTTGAATGTTTGTGATGATGATGATGAATGATGGTGGTGTACTGTAGTTTTACGCTCGTCTCACTATAAGTTCTCTCAAATTTGAAAAGTATTAAATGACATGTTTGAATTCATTTAAATAGTCAAATAATACAATTTGAAAAATTTTACAAGTTTACAAGCAGATACAGTCAACACTATAGCAAATGCTGAAGGTTAATTTGTTTGATTTTGGTGATCCGCATTTGTTAACTGTAGCAAATGCGGAAGACGAACTTTTGACATTGACAGTCCGCATTTGACTACTTTTGGTCATCCGCATTTGTGGCTGTAGCTAATGCGGAAGACTTAGTTTTTGACTGACTGTCCGCATTACTCTATTACAAATGCATTTGATTTTATTCTATCCGCATTTGGGCACTATTGCAAATGCGGAAGTTAAACTTGAAATTTTGGTTGTTCGCATTGTATACTGTTGCAAATGCGGAAGTTAAACTTGAAATTTTGGCCGTCCACATTGTATATTGTTGCAAATGCGGAATAACATTGTAACAAATATAGTTGAATGGCTTGTTTTACCATATCCAAATATGTACAGTAACAAATGCGATAGAACTAATTCCATGTGTACAACTACAAATGTGGTTGACAAGTCAACACATCACTGTATCAAATGTGATAGACTTGTTCATACGCATTTTTTAACTGTAGCAAATGCGGTAGAGTAAACTTCACATTCACTTCACATACTAATGCGGTAGAGTAAAATCATTGTCCGCGTTAGTTGCACTTCAAAAATTATTGTTACCCACATTAGTTATATGCATGGGTTACCTTCACCCGCATTAACTAATGCACTTACCTTCATTACCTTTTGAACTTAATCAAAAGTTAATGTGATTGAATCGATTATTCATCTTATGAAGAGATGTCCTTGATTGATTTTTCTTATGAAGTTGGCTGTTGGAGTTGTCAATTTTTGTTTGGATTGACTTGTATGTTACAACTAATACAAGTTTCCTAATCTTGACAGATCTTGGGCTTATCATGCTTCTAAGAATCTGCATAAGCTGAGATATAATGGTTGACTTATTGCAACAACACCAACTAAAATTCCTTTTGTTTTGTTTTTCAAAATTGAGTTAGTAAACAAAAATTTGAACTTACTCAACATTTTAATTACTCCCCCTAAATTTTATGTCCACATTTGGAGAGAAACTTTAAAGATTTAAAAGTTTTGAATATTATTTTGATTAATATTAATAATGAAGAGAGAAATCTCTTTGTGGGGATCATATCAATCTTTCATTACACAATTGCATCCTTTATGATTAAATGGACATGATTATGAACTTGAAGATTGAAGGTATTATGTCCTCTTAAGCTCATACCTGGTTGATATTTTGATGCAAATGACTTTTATCATATTTTGGTTGATTTATTATTCAATGTGTACCTCACACACATAAGCATGGAATGATCAACCCTCCTTATACAATGCATGGTAGAACTTTTGTCACAACTTTGCTTACCAGGATACTTAAGTCATGAAATCACATATTCACTGATCCTCATTGGGATTCTTTTAATTTGATCCTTTTTCATGTTGATCCTCATTAGGATTCTTTTCACTTCACTTGGAAGGTGATCCATGATAGGTTTCTTTTGATCATTCACTTGGAATGTATTACTTTGTTGATTCATCCAATTTTGGATGTGTTCCACATTGGGAATCTTTTGGATCATGACATCTGCACTATGTGCAAGTTTCATCAGGTCTTTGCTCAGCAAAACAAAGATGAAACATGATGTGGTGAAAGAGATTCATAAAGTATCATTACCTGGTGTGTTTAGGTTACTACACACATATGCATTCGGATAAGCCTATACATACCTGTACTTTGTGATGAGTGTTTCACAATTGAATATGTCTTAATTCATCACTGCATGTATCTTTTCTTCCAAGTTGAAGCTACCAACATATCTGGTAAGTCACTTTAGTCTTTTACATTTTGAAATTAAGCATAGTGAATGATATAACGACTGTAATTATATCATTTCCCAAGATTCTTTTCTTCATATGACTTGATTTCTTTTTGTAGGTTTTTCTAATGTTTTAAAATATTTTTGATGTTTTTCAAAGTTTTACTCAAGATTAATCATGCCAACTGACTGAACCAAAAATTCAAACCTACTAGGTTCAAATGCCTTGGTAAACAAATCAGCTAATTGATTTTCTGTTGGTACTTGAATCAATTTGATTAAGCCCTTTTCAGCATAATCTCTCAAAAAATGATATCTAATTTCAATATGTTTTGTTTTTGAGTGCTGAACTGGATTATTAGTTATAAAGAGAGCAGCTGTCTTGTCAATAGAAATTGGTGTATGCAAAAAGTTAAAACCATAATCAAGCATCTGGTTTTGAATCCAGAGAACTTGAGAGCAACATGCTGAAGCAGCAATATACTCAGCTTCGGCTGTGGACACAGACACATTTGTCTGCTTCTTGCATTGCCAGGATACTAGTCTAGGACCAAGAAATTGACAACCGCCAGAAGTGGATTTTCTGTTGAAGTTGCATCCTCTATAGTCACTGTCTGTGTAGTCATAGAGATTAAATTCTCCTTCCTTTTGATACCATAATCCGAGAGCTGGTTTGCCCTTTAGATATCTGAATATCCTCTTGACTACGTTCACATGTGATTCTTTTGGATCAGCTTGATATCTAGCACACACACAAACACCAAACATAATGTCAGGCCTACTAGCTGTTAGATACATAAGTGAACCTATCATTGATCAATAGTGAGTTTGATCCACTGATTTGCCTTCAGGGTCAGGTCCAATCTTCACTTTAGTATCTACAGGAGTTCTGATAGACTGACAGTCAGCAAAGTGAAATTTCTTCAGCATGGTTTCTACATATTTTGATTGATTGATGAAGATTCCATCTGCTGTTTGCTGGACTTGCACTCCCAGAAAGAATGTGAGTTCCCCCATAGCACTTATTTGAAACTTTGAATGCATAAGATCTTCAAATTATTTGCAGAGTTGTTTGTTTGTCGAGCCAAATATAATGTCATCCACGTAGATCTGGACTAACAGCATGTCTTTTCCTCTTATTCTTCTTAAGAGAGTCTGATCAATCTTTCCTCTTTCATACCCATGTTCAAGAAGAAAGGATGATGGAGTCTCATACCACTTTCTTGGAGCTTGATGAAGACCATACAGAGCTTTGTCGAGCTTGTACACTCTGTGAGGGAAATCTAGATCTTCAAAGCCAGGTGGTTGACTTACATAGACTTCTTCAACAATCTTTCCATATAAGAAGGCACACTTTACATCCATTTGATAAACACTAAATTTCATGGATGCAGAATATGCGAGAAAGATTATGATTGCTTCTAGTCTGGCAACAGGAGCAAACACCTCGTCGTAGTCAATTCCTTCTTCCTGAGTGTATCCCTGTGCCACTAGTCTTGCTTTATTTCTGATGACTATCCCTCTATCATTAGTCTTGTTCCTATACAGCCATCTAATACCGATAGGGTATTGTCCTTCAGGAAGATCTACCAGCTGCCATACTTCTTGTTTCTTGAATTGGTGCAATTCTTCCTGCATTGCTTCAATCCAACTATTGTCTTGAAGTGCCTCTTTGATGTTTTTGGGTACTGTTTGACATAGAAAGCATGAGAACATACAGATGTTTGCAATACGTGACTTGCTTCTTGTCACCCTCTTATTAAGATCACCAGTAATGGTTTCAACCGGATGATTCTTGTGTATTTTTGAGGTGGGAATGATGTCACCTGCAATAGTTACATCAAGATTGGAGACATTCAGTTCATTATGGTCAGAGGCACAATCATCTTGTATTGGTGTTGAATTATGAAGATTGTCAATTTCTATTTCAGTAGCTGCTACATCTTCAGCAGCACTGAGGTTGCTTGCATCATTTGAAGTACCTTGAGTTTCTTCTGGATGAGAAGCTTGTTTTTGATTTCTGATCTCATGTGACAAGTCATCTGAGTGAGATGGTACCAGGCTAGGACCTTCTTCAGAGGAAACACTAAGGTTTTGTGACAAGTGTCTGATGGGATCAGCTTGAAAAGGAACATCTTCATTCATATGTTCATCAGATGTAGGTGGGATCAATGGATATTTTCTCTTCTTTCTACAGTTGATGAAGTATCACCTGAATGTATATTTCCTGCATCAGACAAGTGAAATTGGTCAAATGATTTAGTAAAGTGTCAATATCAAACAACCAATCAGGACCATTTATAGATTTGGGAAACGAATGTTCCTTGAATTGAACATTTGTGGATTCATCAATAATGTTCAGTCTAGGATTGAACACTCTATAAACCTTTGAGACGGAAGAATAACCTACAAAAAATCATTCATCAGACTTAGATGAAAATTTTCCCAAATGATCACGGGTGTTTAATATTGAGACTGCACAACCAAATGATTTGAGAATCCAATGAATGGTTTCCTTTGAAATACCAGTTCATAAGGTGTCATGTTACTTTCTTTAACAATCAGAGTTTGATTTTGCACAAAGCACGATGTGTTAACTGCTTCTGCCCAAAAGGTGATTGGCAGTTTAGCATCAGCTAGCATGGTTCTTGCTGCTTCAATCAGTGTTCTATTTCGCCTTTCAGCTACCCTATTTTGTTGAGGAGTTCTAGCTGCACTGAATTGATGAGCAATGCCTTTGGTTGCACAAAAGGAACTCATATTTTCATTTTTAAACTCTGTACCATTATCACTAAAGGAACTCATATTTTCATTTTTGAACTCTGTACCATTATCACTTCTTATTATTTTGACTTTGAGATCAAGTTGATTTTCAATTTTAGTGATAAATTCTTGAATGATTTGGGATGCTTCATTTTTATGAAGTAGGAAGAACACCCATGTGAATCGAGAAAAGTCATCAATGATCACTAAACAATATTGTTTCTTTCCCATACTCATTACATGAGTTGGTCCAAAGAGATCCATGTGAAGTAACTTCAATGGAGTATTGTTAGTGTTCTCTAGCTTGGTTTTGTGAGACGATTTATGTTGTTTTCCTTTGAGGCACACTGAGCATTGATCAATAAAATTGAATTCTTTTTGAGGAAGACCAATTACATGGTTTCCATTGACTAACTTGTTCATATTTTTAAAGTTATTGTGCCCCAAACGTCTATGCCAAAGCTGTGACTCATCAAAATGATGCTTTAGACAAAAGACATGTTTCTTCCTTAGGTGACGCAGAACACAGGTTTAAGACATATGTATTATTCTTCCTCGGAGTCTTTAAGACAACCCATTCTTCAGGAATCTGAAAACCAGGTTTCAGTATGTAGCAGTGAGTGTGTGTAAAGTGAGGGGAATATTTTTTGTCACAGATCTGAGACACGCTTAGCATATTGAAATTCAGTTGTTCACAGTAATTCACTCTATCAAAGCTTAGCATCCCATTTGTCATAGATCCTTCTCCCGTAATCCTGCCACCTTCTGAATCTCCACCGAATGCCATAGTAGTCCCTTGTATGTACTTGAAATCATGAAGGAGGGAATGATCTCCAGTCATGTGTCGGGAACATCTACTGTCTACATACCATAGGCTATTAGACCTGTGTGGATGAACCTACAAACAAAAAGAACTAATTAGAATAAGGAACCCAAGCCATGATGGTCTTGGGTTTCCTGTTCCTATTCATGATAGTCACCTCCTGGTATTTTTCCCTGAATGGTGATTTAGATGAAGGTGATTTGGGAGATTTTTGGTAATGAATTGGTTGAGTCATCTCATCTACATCTACTGAGGATTCAGATGAATAATGAAATCATTGGTTTCTATTTCTTTGTAAAAATTTAGCCCGAGTTTCATTATCAAAAGTTGGTTTTTGCTTCGGAAGGTCAAGTTTGTGTTTCATTGTAAGATGATTTCTTTGACTTGTCCTTAAATCCTTTGAGTTATTTCTGTCATTTGTTGATCTAGAAGTCCTAGATTGATAATTATGAAGATGATGTTTGACAGAATGCATCACAGTAGATGTTTTTGAGATGGGCTTGTGTTGTGGAATTCTCAACCCCTTCTAATTGAAGTAACAATCAGATGTATTATGATTGTTCATGTCACAGATTGAACAATACTTGTTGAAATAGCAATTTTTGGTGGAGTGATTGTTCATATCACAGATAGAACAATATTGGTTGAAGAAGCATTTATCTGTCTTGTGATTGAACATGTCACAAATATCACAATACATTTGTTTATTTCTTGAATCAGATTGTTCTTTGAGTGACTCAACTGATACTTTCTTTTGATGAGTCACTTTCTTTTCTTTAGGTGATAAATCAGAATCAGCCCTTTTTATAGATTGTTTCACAATACTACTCTTGTTTAGTTGTCTGGGCTGTTTCTGTTTCTTCAACCTACTTCTCACCTCTTTCTCAAACTGGTAAACATGTTCTTTATTACAGATATCAAACCCAACTCCCTGTCTTAATTTGGATGACTGTGGTTCTCATGAAGTTTTGTGTGTTGAAGTCAGTTTTACAGTTGGTTTCTTTTTCAGTGAAACCTTTTCTGATTTGCTTGAATTTTATGGAGATACAATCTCATTATCAGAACTACTCTCAGTAGTGGGTTTCACTGTTTTGACATATTTCTTTTTCCCTTGTAAAACAGAAGGTATGAATTTTATAAAAGGTACAATTGCTTTTATAGGGCTTGATGGTTTTTTGACAATCACTGTCTTGTCAAAACACTCTTTGATTTTGATTGGGTGTCCTAACTTGATTTTGTCCTCATTGGTTTTAAAATAAGTATGAGGTTTGTTTTGAGGATTTGTCACTTGTTTCACTTCTGATTTAGGTTTCACAATTTTAGGTTCAATTGATTTAGGGAGTGATACAGAGTCAGGCATGATAGTGTAATTGTCATTGTATGGTGGAGGACATGAATTGTACCCAATCCCTGACATGTCCTTTGGATCCTTTTGTGAATCCAGCATTTCTTGTAGCTTGACTGAAGACATTTGAAACTTTTCAAGTTTCACTTCAGTCATAGATTGTTGAGCTTTAGCTTGAGCTAACTTTTCAGTAAGTAGCTCATTTTTAGCTGCTAGATTGTATTTCTCACCACGCAATTTTTCTATGTTAGAAATAAGAGATTTGATTGTGATTTCAAAACTTTTTAGTTCTCTCTTCATCATTTATGACTTTACCTTTTCTTCTTTAATTTTATCTGCCAGTTTATGATTATGTTCTCTATATTCTTGTAATTTATTTATGCATTTCTCACTACAAAGGTTAGTTTTTACCTCAGTAGGCATTGCAAATGGTCCATCATTGATATGAGCCATGAGAGCATGATTTTGGAATTGAGGCTTCACTTCCTCAGCATATATACTCCAGTCACATATCTCATCTTGTTTGATCATAAGGGCACTGGCAGAAGGCTGATTGCTTGCATGGACTTGATTTGTCAGTTGTGGTTGATTGTGGTATGTTTGTTGATGATGAGAATGATGGTACTGCTGTTGATGATTGTTTGAGTGATAACTTGAATTGGGCTGTGAGGATGATTGACCAGGAGAGTTCCTTGAATGGTTGGTTCTTTTAGGAGCATTGCACTCTCTTGAGAAATGACCAGTCATTCCACAATTGAAGCATTTTACTTGGATTTGTCATATCCAAGCTTTGTGTTCTCATTCAGGCTCAATTTTCTTCCTTTTCTGAAGAATTTCTTTGCTCTCATGGCAATCATTGCCATTTGCCACTGTAGATCCATCTCCTCAACATCATCAGGATCTAATTCTTCTAAATATTCCTGTATTAAGTGGGCAGAAGTAAGTCTTCCCCGAAGATATGCTTCAAAACTTGCAACAAAGGCATTGTAGGTTGCCTTTTGCTCTTCTGATTTTAAGTCTTCTGGAGAGATTGGAGGTGCTGTGGAGACTTTTGGTGCTTGTGCTGAAGTTGAATGGTGATTGAATGATGGAGATGCAATGAACCCAGTATTGTTCATTTGATCTCTTGATGAGATGAAGTCATCTTCCTCTGTGATGAAAGCATTTTCAACAGAATGTGATTCTGAAGGAAATTTGTAGGCTTCAATCACTCTGTGATGAAAGCATTTTCAACGGAATGTGATTCTGAAGGAAATTTGTAGGCTTCAATCACTCTTGGCCACTCAGATTTCTGCTTTGTTTATCAAGTTCCAAAGCTTCAATCTTGGCTATCATAATGTCTAGAGTGGTACTCTCAAGATCAAGAGTATTTTTCAACTTTGTGACATTTTGCTTCCGGCTTTCAGGTAGACTGTGGAGCATTTTCTTGTTGAGTTCTTTAATGTTGTATGAAACACCCATAATTTCCAAGTCATTGACCAACTGTACAAATCTGTGCAGTTGTTTTGATATGGATTCTCCTTTGGTGTGATGGAAGGTTTCATACTGATTGACCAGCTTGTCTTTGTTAATTTCAGCAACTTCACTGCTACCTTCACACATAATTTTGAGAGCATCCCAAACAACTTTAGCAGTTCCATATTTTTCCAATCTTTTCAGCACATCCATTTTGAGTGCTTGAGTCAAAATAGAGTATGCTTTAAGATCAATTTTGATTTTCTTATAGTCATCTTCATCCAGAGTTAAGTCTTCAATTGGTATTCTAGCAGTCTTGTACAGTGCAGCTTGAGCTGTTGATAGAGTAACAGGAATATGTGGACCCTTGCATATTGAGATCCAAAAGTTAGGATCTACACCTGTGATATAATTTCTAAACCATATTCTCCATTGTTTAAACTCATATTTGTGTTTAAGCATGGGAGGTTTAGGTGTATGACCTAATTCAGAGTAACTGTTAGAATCCATATTGATTTGTGTAAGTATAGATTTAGTGATTTTAAGATGATTATGTTTGATGAGTCCAAATTGTTCAAGCAATTCTGTTGAGGTTCAGAATGAGTGTTCTTGCTATTTGACAGGAGTATTCTTTCTTGTTGTTTGCTAAGTAGAGATGATGATATCTACTACTAGCAACTTGATTATCAGATCAATCGAGTTCTATGCAGTCTGTGCGCAGATCTGAAAGAGAATCGAGAGCCAAAGCTCTGATACCAATTGAATGGGTTTTAGTAAGAGTGATATTCTTACTGAGAATCGAATATGATAATCAAGTCAACGATTGAGTGGCGGAAACAAACAATCGAAGAACAATCAAGCAAGAAAATTACTCATAAATTCTGTTTATATTGATATATGAATGTTGACAATTTACAGAGAATAATTACAACAAAATCCTCTATCTGTCAACTGTCACCTCAGTACAAGGTAAATTATTCTATTTATAGACAAGACAAGATGCCTTTACAGAATGACTAAACTACCCCTGACCTATTACATCAGAAACTAGTCTAAGTCTTGATCCGCATCTCTGCTTGTTCATCCGCATTGACAAATACGGATGAGATAATCTTGATCCGCATTTCCACTTGATCATCAGCATTAGTAAGTTGGTCATCCGCATTGGTTAATGCGGATGAACAAATACTTGTGCGTATTTGGTGGTCATCCGCATTTGTCAATGCGGATGATCACAGTCTTGTCCACATCTTCTTTTGTTCTTCCGCATTAGTCAATGCGGAAGAGTAACTTGTTCAGCATAAGTATTGTGTCTTCCGCATTAGTTAATGCGGAAGAGTAAACACTTGTCCGCATCAGATTTTTGTCTTCCGCATTGACTAATGTGAAAGATAACACTTGTTATTTTTCTTGCATATCTTCATCCGCATTGCATCTTGGACTTGTAGGATTCTAGCTGAACAATCATCAATTCACCCATTGAGTTAGCATGTATGATCCTTTCAGGGTGCAATAATTTAGGCACATGAGCAGTCTAAATCATACTTTACATCATAAATCAGTCCCCAAACATCATATAACCGGTTCTAAGCTTAAATATTACATTCTAAGCCTTAGAAACATTATCATAACATCATCAAACACATACATACCCAAAATCAAACCCACCCATAAACACACGCAGATACACACATACGGGTATAAAACGTTCATACATGCATTTCCAACCCTAAAACAATTTAAAACAAGTAAAAAGGGGGTTCTAGAACTCACCTTAGTAGTATTTGGTTATGACTTCTTCAAAACCCATTTTCAATTAAGTTCAACCACCTAGAAACCCACCAAAAACACACCCGAACACGTATAAACACACATAAGCATATAACCAAGGCTAAGGCCAGTTAAGAACATCTTAAAATGGTGAATTCTTACCTTGAATTCGACTCCTGCTTTTGTTCTTCAAAAACCCGAAAACTTCAGCTCTTCTTCACTTTCTCTCTCTAAAATATCCGAATGAAAAGGTGTATGCAGAAAACATGGGCGGCCATCACTTTTTACACCCACTTTAAACTTTTTGTCCTCTTGTCACTTTTTACCCCTCAACTTGAGTAAAATGGTGTTTCTTTTTTTTCACTTTATTCTTTATTTAATAACTTTTAAAAAAATAACCAGGTGATACACAAATAAGCATTGTTATATGTGAATTTGTATTAATTTTTTTAAATTCAACATAATAATAAAGAGTACCGATTCATGTACTCGCTTAATTTCGAACTCAAGATCCTTGATGTGAATATGCTTGCTCATTCATTTTTCTGAATGAAAGAAACAATATTTAATCAATTAACAAATAAACTAATTAGGGAGTAAAGTAAGAACATTAGTTTTCTATTATAATTTTGATGAATTTACTTAAAAGCCCTTTACATAAAATAAAATAAAATAAATTCAAAATTACGTGATTGATTAAAAACATTAGTTTTCTATTATAAGACTGGTTTTCATTTGATCATTCAATGATATATGTATATATAATATATATAATAATATATATATAATATATATATATGTATATGTATATGTATATGTATATGTATATGTATATGTATATGTTATGTATATGTATATGTATATGTATATGTATAGTATATGTATATGTATATGTATATGTATATGTATATGTATTGTATATGTATATGTATATGTATATGTATATGTATATGTATATGTATATGTATATGTATATGTATATGTATATGTATATGTATATGTATATGTATATGTATATGTATATGTATATGTATATGTATATGTATATGTATATGTATATGTATATGTATATGTATATGTATATGTATATGTATATGTATATGTATATGTATATGTATATGTATATGTATATGTATATGTATATGTATATGTAATGTATATGTATATGTATATGTATATGATATGTATATGTATATGTATATGTATATGTATATGTATGTATATGTATATGTATATGTATATGTATATGTATATGTATATGTATATGTATGTATATGTATAGTATATGTATATGTTATGTATATGTATATGTATATGTATATGTATATGTATATGTATATGTATATGTATATGTATATGTATATGTATGTATATGTATATGTATATGTATATGTATATGTATGGTATATGTATATGTGTGTGTGTGTGTGTGGAAACCCACAAACAGTATTGGGGTAAGCAAGACAGTTTGAAAAGTTGTGAAATTCGTAACCACACAATATCAATAATCGTGTTTATTCACGTTCGGTGATCTAACATGAACCAAAACTTTCGAAACACTTGTTTACAGTAAAAGAAAAACAATAACAATGTGATAGTAAATTTAGATGCTCGTGTTTCTACTAGATTTACATCATCTTAGATTACGAAGCGCTCCAACCCCACCTCTTACCATGTGTAAAACTAGAGTCAAGTAAAGTAGCAGGTATGTTATTTGTTGAGATTCTAACTTTGATAAATTGGCAAAATAATAACATACTATGTGGATTAACAAGGTGGCCCTTAGATTTTTTCGGGCAGATGACCGAACATGACTATGTTTCAGAGCACAAAGTTTTTAAATTTGTATATACTCTACATATAAATTTATTCTAAAAAGCAACCTATAAGAAACTAAACTCTCAATTATAATTCTAACCCAACAAAACCTAATAAGTTATATAATTTTAAGAAGGTCCATCTAAACTAGATAATCTAAAACCTATTTAACCACATTAATATTTCAAAAACTTATTAAACAATAAAATATGTATTTGCGGACAAACCTTAAACTGAAATTGCGACAATCAACCGAAAGGTTAAAGGCATTATGAATTATACTATAATTTGAGAGTAGAAAATAAGTTGTGCTAACCTTAATTCGTTTAACCATGTCATTACTAAACCATTATAATACTATTATCTTGTTTTGTATATTGCGTTATAACAAAGATCACAATACTAAGTAAATTATTTTAATTTATACTTGAGATTCCGATTATAATCTTGCACTGATCATGCACTAATCACCTAAAATTTCAGAAACAGTCTTGTTGATTAATCCTTGGAGAACGACATACGCGTTAGAAAACTTGCACCGCGAAGCACATAATGCCACTTTTGGAGCATGCATTGATCTGTTCATTTTGGTGTGTGACCCTATTGTCTATTACTAACATGTGCGCATTCCATATATGACTAACTGCTAATATATTGGTTTTGCTTTATTTTATGCCTTCCCCACACAGCCTCATAGCATCATTCAGTGTTTGGTACCTCATGCTAATAACATTTCATAATTGAAATATAATGAAGGATAACCCGGCCTTATGTATATCAATTCATACGTGTCCACAACGATATCAAACGGAGATCCACTTTAACTTGAAAACGAAGTTACTGGTTTCTAAACAAGCACAAATTAAGTAAGAAAATTTAGAAAATAGTAGTCTAACTTTTTTTAGATTATACTATAATAGTCACTCAATTTATCTTATTTTGGAGACTTTTATTTTTACGGTTACCCTATACTTTAGTTAGATTTTTTCTTTAAAAATAAGCAATTAAATATTTTATACATGTCAGTTAACTTTAAATCTCTCTACTTTAATCTCTACTCTAATAAAAGGATAAATATGAGTGACACGTGTCAGCACTACAATCAATCTCACCAAAAGTTTCCCGCATCCCTCTCCTATTATATAATTACCTTAATTACTAATAATAATATTCTAATACTTTTTAGTATTTAATAAATTATGAAATAAATCTCTCTACTCTAATAAAAGGATAAATATGAGTGATACGTGTCAGCACTACAATCAATCTCATCAAAAGTTTTCCGCATCTCTCTCCTATTATATAATTACTTTAATTACTAATAATATTATTCTAATACTTTTTAGTATTTAATAAATTATGAAATAAATCTCTTTCTTATTAAGTCAATTTTTAAAAAACAAAAAGTAATCAAATTTGGGAGTTGTAATTAAAAACTTTTTAAAAATGACATTTTATATTGTTTGTTTTAGAACAAAATATATATTTTTAAAAATAAAAATAAAAACAAAATTTTAAAAAGTTGATATCACTTTTTTATTACTTATAATCATTTTTCATACATAATTTCAGTTATATCATATCTTAAAATATTATTTTATAATTAATAAATTTATTATATAAATATTTTATTTATTCAAACCGTGTAATACACGGGTTTACTAAAGCTAATAATTTATATATTTAAATGAGTTAAGTACTAAAATACTTTATTCGAACAAAAAATTGAGTAAGTATTTGAGCAACATTGAACTCCATTTCCATTAGCCTAGCTAATCGATTTTTGGAAAATCAGCTTATCCAGATTCAAGTTTTCAAAGGCAACCTCTATTTGGGTATTTAGCCCAATGGTAACACCGGCCTGTGCCTTTTGGTGGAATTGAAAGTGATCTCAGGTACGATCCTATGCATGGGAGTCGGTTTAGGAAATATGTTAGTAATTTAGAAGTTGTGTAGGTTGTCGATAAAGTAAACTAAGGGGTGACGAATCATCTCCATGGGCTTGCCGGACAAGAACAATATTATGTAGGTTTTCGCCATGGTACTATAAAAATGCTCCCCAAGTGGTAGCTACTTAGAAGCCATACAAATTGAATTAGAGATGGTTATTAGAAAAAAAAGTTATATGTTACATACACCACCTACTAATATGAATAAATGAGATCTAGGGAGTAAATGATGGGAAACATGCACGACCTACATTAACAATGTAAAACTATTCTTTTAGCTCTTGTTAATAGAGAGAGGTGCATGCATGGTCCAGTGAGTAATTACGATTGAGATATCTTTAAAATTTAACTTTTTATTTGGTCCCTCATCTGCACAAACGTACAGTGGATGCTTGCAGACTCTATCTACCATACCTATTTTGTAAACTATTTTGATAAATAGTTAAATCATCTGTTTAGAAGTGTGTCAATTCAAATATGGCAATTATTATGTGTACTCGTGCTAGTTTTTCTTCCAGTTTAACAATGAGTGGCAATTTAAGTTTACAATTTTTTTGATTCATATGCAGACAACTACTCTGGTCAATTATAATACGAGTATTTCAAAATTAGGGTTTGTTACAAATGACATTTGTATATGGTGTATCAAGTTCATAGGGTTAAGAAAGCGTTCTATGTATTATCCTGAGTTTATATGCTTGTGTATTATCTTTTTTTTCTAAAGTGTCCAAATTTATCTAACAAAAAGCATTTTTTTATTATACTCGTATTATAGATTACCAGAGCTATCTTAAGAGCTTTTTGGTCCCTACCTGTTGTAAAAGCTATCTTATCTACATGTATTTGCTGTAATATATGTTTTACATTTGTAATTTACATGTAACAGTGTGAATAATGAGTGGGATGACCTATAAAACTAACATCAACAATCTGATTTTGTTCAGCTTGTGGTGTATACTTATCTACATTTCTTATAACTGACATTGACACCACTGGCCACAAATTCTCCTCATGGGTTTTCTTTCTTTCGCGTGCAATTACAACCGAAGATAAAACCAGTTTTCGATCATTAGCTGATTCACTGCGGAAGGATTGAAGATCAGATTTTTTTCAGTACTTCGTAGTTTGTATACAACAAAGATCTAACAGATTCTACTATTTTGAGTTCTTGATAGCTGCATCTGAAATGTGAGTTCATTTTCCTATGTTTAGTGTGTAGCTTTCAGTGGAAACTGTCAAATATTCATCTCAAGTTAATTCTTTGTTCTTGTTTATTATTTCTGAAACACTCTAACATTTGCTTGACTTGTAAGATTAGTTATCAAATCTGAGATTTCCATCAATCTTATGTACAACTTTAACTTAAAATTAATAGTCATGTTTCAAAATGTTTTCAAGATTAGGGTTTTAACTGGAAAATGATCTAAAAAAAAGATGATCGACAACACTTGTGATCAAGAAAGCGATATCAACTCGCAAAATCCATCAGTCCACAAATCTATCACCAGACGATATTCGGGCTTCAACAATCCAAGAATTGTAAGGGTTCCTCGTGAGTATGGAGGGAAAGACAGGCATAGCAAAGTATGGACCATAAAAGGCTTAAAAGACCGAAGAATCAGGCTATCAGTTCCAACCGCAGTTCAATTATATCATCTTCAAGATCAGCTTGGCTTAAGCCAACCAAGCAAAGTCATAGACTGGTTGATTGATGTCACTAAAGAAGATATCAATAAGCTTCCACCCCTCCAAATGACACTTGAAGACTTCAATCGATTCCATCATCCAGATTGTGACTATTTAAGAACAAAAGGGAATGAAGTTACAGAAGAAAACAAGTTGAATCAATATAACTATAATGGATTTGGTCACAATGTAGATACTTTTGCATCTTTCAATCCTTCTGCATTGGCTTCTTCATCTGAACCTCAGTATCTTTCATGTTATTCTGGCACTGCAACCCCTTCATTTTACCCTCAATACTTCATGCATAGTCACTTGCAGTTGTTGGGCTCAAGTTCTTCACATGTGCAGGTACCTCTCAGTATAATTGACACTCAAGCAAATGTACTGTTTGGGTTTAATATGAATTCTAAAGTAAGTTCAGAAAGCAATGACAGTGGCTGCATACCTTAAAAATGGGGAAAGTGAATTAAATGATGCAAGATAGTTTGAGGAAGAAGGTGATAAATTAAGTTATGATTTTTCTTGTAATGAAATTTTAATTTGTTTTCTTTATCTACAATAAGCTCTTCAATTGGGTTGATTAATTAGTCTTAGTAATGAATAAAAGGCATATAAAGGAAAATTAAGGCCATTGTGTAATTTAATGACATGTTAAACATTTTTACAAAGTAAAGGAACCTACTTTCTAAAACGTTCAAAAGTTATTATCTTAACCTTTTCTGCAAATAATGTTCATTCATGTTTCCTTTTTTGGTCACAATGATCCTTTTGAACATTTTTAGCGACGTACATTCCCCAAATGTTACTATCGAAGGAAGTAACATTTAATCCTAATCAATTCTTTGGTGAATTCCCATCAAAATTAGAATACTTCTTCTTGTCTTTATATATTTAAGCTAAACTTAATAAAACCATCGAAATTACTCTACATCCCATTCTTTAAATTGTGTCTTATCTTTATAATTTAAGCATCAAGCTTAGGATTTCTATGGTAGAATTGTAGATTTATAATCAATAAATTGAACACACCATATACCTCTCAACTTCTCTTCTTGGCGTGCTTTTTCTCTCTTCTTGTATGTGTCTTTTCTCATTTCTTTCTGATATAGTAGAAGCACAAGATAACTAATTGAGTCTATTGATTCCCAACGAATGCTAGGAATAATATTTTTAACTACATTAATGCTCATAAAATATTGATATTCAGAACAATCACACTAACACACACTTTTTGATAAATAAATATTTCTTTTTCCATAAACCCTAAAACTAATCATCTCCTAATGTTTAAATAAGCATAAAAAGAAAGCTAAAAGTCGAATGTCCTCCAAAAATGAAATAACTTACTACTCCATAGTTGGACCCACATCACATTCTCACTTCTCGTAATTAAAATTTTCACATTTCCCTCAAATGAAACCCTAATATCTTAATTAATTTTAGCATAAATTTTAATGACCGAATGATCTAAAAGTTAGCAAACTCCTACTTGGACTAGTTGTACAACAAGAATACAGACGGCATGGATCAAACTTCTAATGGTCATGACTTGGATTGGAATTACGAAACCAGTTGTCACACCCCCGCTGAGAGCGGAAAAACGGGGATGTAATGAGACGGGATCGTCATAACACATGGTAAGCGATAGAGATGCAATATAATAAATGATGACAAGCGTGTCATGACGACACCCGACAACAAGGGGACTTGTGTCGTGTTTAGTCAATATTCACGACAACATAGCCATAAGCATAAACATTTTAAACGATTCACATAAATAAAGATGATAACATTGTATGCAATTCCCACAACCCGAGAACAAGTTACAAAGTACAATGTTGTTTAAAAGCAAACTACAACAATGTTCCAAAAGACAATGTTTAGTCCAAAATGCATCCTATGGTCTACACTAAGGCAGCACACCTAGATCTTCAATTAGCATGTTCACCTGAAAAGATATGCTCAAAATGGTCAACAAAATTGTTGGTGAGCTCGCAGGTTTAAATGTAAATAAGTAATTGATGATGCATAAATGTTGTTGCGGAATACCATGAATACAGTTATAAGTAAGGAAAATAACATGAAATGAGCTTTACAACCTAACCTAACGACGTACACAAAGAATCTTGTCAGAATATATTCACCCAAGGCCCGTTCCTGGCGACTGTTGGTACTAACTAGTATACCAACAACGAGGGTGGGGGTGTCAACCCAAGTAGTACTACCAATACCTATCCGTCGGTTCCACACTAGAATTAAATGGTTGTAAGAAAAAATCACACAGCAGACTCAAGCATGTATCAGATAAGTACTCACAAAACAGTAGCACGTTGATTCCAAGTATGTAAATTGTATGTAAGTTGTACAGCATAGAAAACGGGTGAGCATACTTTTCCCCCATGTTTGTAAATGTTTGAAAAGTAGTGTACGCATAAAAAGGGGCCACGAAACTCACATGTTAAGTGGTAAGTATGAATGATTCAAAGTTCCCAACAGTTGTATGCAATGACGGCCAAACACCTATTGACAGTTATTGTAAGCATTAATGATATGTATAAAGTACACAGTAATGTTCAGTCGGTTCGGGTTGTATCGGTTCGGTCGTGGGTAACACACACACACAAACAGACACATGTATTAGATCTTATGTAGATCCAATTACTAGACATCGTTGCCATTGCCGATGATATTTAAGTAAAGCTCCCATTGTTATAAGAGAAAGTACTTGTTAAGTATTAGTAATCATAAATGAGTCGTTGATAATTGTAAAAGGTTAGGTTGATTTGATTTGGAATAGTATTTGTGGCCTTGATAGCGTTGACTTTAATCTTTGTGGTCGAGCAATGACATTTGTATTGATGTTACCTTATCATCACCTGACATTCAAGAAAGAAATTCACACACACAGCATCATCAGTCACACAACATGACCAGACGCTCGACTCAACACTCCATTCGTACGAATCAACCTTCAATCGTACGAATCAGCTTCATTCGTACGACTGAACCTTCATTCGCACGACTGGGGTTTAGTCGTACCACACACACCCAATCGCACGACTTAACCTCCATACGCACAAATCAACCTTCATTCGTACGAATCAGCTTCATTCGTATGATTGAGCCTTCATTCGCACAATTGGCCTTCAGTCGTGCGACGCGCGCACAATCGCAGGCATCCATTCGGTCGCGCGACTCAATCGCACACACATTCATCCGCATTGATTCAATCGCACACATCATTCATCCATATTGACTCAATCGCACACATTCATTCGATCGCACGACTCAGTCGCATGACATCCCCAGTCGCACAACTCAGTCGCCCGAATGACACAGTCGCATGACTCAGTCGCACGACTCACCCAGTCGCACGGCTCAGTCGCATGACAGACCCAGTCGCCTGAATTGCAGGTTCGCGACTGCTGAAGTGCAGAGCAGCCTCCGACTGCTCCGTGCACGAGTTTTACACAACAAGAACTTCCAGAACACACTAATAACATACACAAACAAGAAGCACATGCAAAAAGACATCACACGCACGCACACGACCTCTTGTGTTCGGGTTGAACCCGAATACACAAAACCCTAGAAATGGACAGCAGTAAAACAAGCAAGAAAGGGACAACCAAGGTCGTCTACCTGCAAGGATGGAGTAGACTAGGTTGTAGATGAAGTCTAGACGACGAAAACGAGATGTAACTGGCAGTTTTAGTGCAAGGATGAAGAAGATGTGAAGTGAAGAAGAATCAAGAAGAAGAAGGATGAAGAATGAGAAATGGCTGGGAATGGGGTATATATATCCAGCCCAAATTTGCAAAATGTCAATTTTAGTCCGTGCACTTAGCCCCCGAGTTCCCAAAGTTTGTTTCGGTTGAAAACGACTTTACAGGTGTTTGTTATATTGATGTTAAAAATGTATTTAATGTTATTGGCACTAAAAATGGTTTTATTAATGATGATAATATTATTTAAAATGATATTTTTAGTGATAATGATGATGAAATTTGTAAAAGTTTTAAGCATAGCACACGTTCACGAAGGAAACACAAGCACAAAGATGATAAAGCAAGTATGATATTCACAAAAGGAGTTAATAAAGATGAGGAATGAACGATCAAAGAAAAGTTAACGGATATTCACATTAATTGACGGACTTTGTGGTGATGGATGTCACAGTATCCCCTAGTTGAGAGAATTTCGTCCCGAAATTCAGCTGGAGTTAGGTCCAAGAGTGTCATCCACGAATAGATGTGGATATTTGAGTTTCATCTGATCTTCCCGTTCCCATGTAAACTCTTGCCCTCGTTTTGAATTCCATCTCATGCGAACAATTGGTATTCTACTACGCTTCAATTGCTTGACCTTTCGATCCATGAACTCAATAGGTTCCTCAACAAAATGAAGCTTTTCGTCAATCTTGATGTCCTCAATTGGTACGTGAAGTGATTCATTAGCCAAACACTTCTTGAGGTTCGACACATGGAAAGTATCATGTACGCCGCTGAGTTCTTGTGGTAACCTTAATCGGTAAGCCACTGGACCAATCCTTTCTATAATCTCGAATGGTCCTACGTATCTTGGGGCTAACTTCCTTTTCTTTCCAAACTGAACAATTCCTTTCCAATGAGAGACTTTGAGTAAAATGTGGTCTCCAATGTTAAATTCCAGAGGCTTCCGACGGTTGTCGGCATAGCTCTTTTGGCGATCTCTATCAGCTTTTAGTGTGTCTTTGATTTGGAAAATCTTGTTGGTTGTTTCTTAAATGATCTCTGGACCTGTTAGCTGACTTTCACCAATCTCGGCCCAACAAACAGGAGATCTGCATTTTTTTCCATACAACGCTTCAAATGGAGCACATCCAATGCTCGTATGGTAGCTTTTGTTGTAAGAGAACTCAATCAACGGTAAATGAGTATCCCAACTCCCACCAAAGTCGATTACACACGCCCGCAACATGTCTTCTAGAGTTTTAATAGTTCGTTCACTTTGGCCATCTGTCTGAGGGTGATAGGCTGTGCTCATATCTAATCGAGTGCCCATCGCTTTCTGCAGTGTCTGCCAAAATCGCGAATTAAATCGGCTGTCGCGATCGGATATGATCGACACCGGTACTCCGTGTCTTGTCATGACCTCTTTTGTGTACAATCTCGCCAATTTATCCATTTTGTAGTCTTCTCGGATCAGTAAGAAATGAGTTGACTTCGTCATCCGATCCACTACGACCCATATCGAATCATGCCCGCTGCTCTTTCTAGGGAGTTTGCTAATAAAATCCATAACTATGTTCTCCCATTTCCACTCGGGATTTTCAGGTTCTTGCAATAACTCTGATGGTTTCTGATGATTAGCTTTAACTTTCGAGCATGTCAAGCATCTGCTTACGTACATAGCAAGGTATTTCTTCATGCCTGGCCACCAGTACAGATCCTTAAGATCGTGGTACATCTTGTCTGCACCAGGATGAATAGAATATCACGTTTTGTGTGCTTTATCCATGACCAAGGTACGTACACCTCCCCATCTGGGTATCCATATGCGATCTATGAAGTACTATACACCATCATCTTTGTAAATCATCCATTTATCCAACCCCTGGAATTCTTCTCCCGCAAGGTTTTCTTCTATCAACGCTTCACTTTGTGCAATTTGGATCCGAGCTTTCAAATTCATTTGAATAGTCAATCCCAACGCTCGAGCATGTAGTGGTTTCGCGCATTCTTTTCGGCTTAAAGCATCAGCCACCACGTTGGCTTTCCCCGGATAATACCGAATTTCACAATCGTAGTCACTCAGAAGCTCTACCCAACGTCGTTGACGCATATTATGTTCCTTCTGATCCAGGATATGTTGCAGGATTTTATGATCAGTGTAGATGATGCATTTGGTTCCATATAGGTAATGCCTCCATATCTTAAGTGCAAATACTACAACGCCCAACTCCAAATCATCGGTTGTTTGGTTATTTTCGTGAACCTTAAGCTGTCGCGAAGCGTAGGCAATCACCTTATCCTTTTGCATTAGTGCATATCCCAATCCTTGATGTGAAGCATCGCAGTATACCACAAAATCATCAGTTCCGTCTGGGAGGGACAATATTGGTGCATTGCACAACTTCTCTTTCAGCGTCTGGTGTGACATCCGTCACCTTAAGGTCTGTCAAACAACATAATTAATCATTGAATTATTCTTAATTATTCTTCCTCTTCTACATGAACTCCTGTTATAAGAAATCATGTTTGCTTTATTACCCTTGTGCCTGAGCTTCCTCCGTGAACGTGTGCTAAGCCTAAACCTTTTATAAATTTCATCACCATTATTACCGAATATATCATTTTTAACTATAACCATTGTCATTAATAAACCATTTTAAGTCATCAATTTCTATTAAACACACTTTTAACATTAAAATAACGAGCACCTTTAATGTCGTTTTCAACCGAAACAAACTTTGGGAACTCGGGGCTAAGTGCAGGACTAAAATTGACATTTTGCAAACTTGGGATGGGTATAAAAGCCCCATTCCCAGCCATTTTCTTCATCTTCTTCACTTCTTCTTCTTCTTCACCTATCTTCTTCACTTTTGCACCAAAAACTCTCCATTTGGTCTCGTTTTCTTCATCTAGGCTTCGTCTACAACCTAGCATACTCCATCCTTGCAGGTAGACGACCTTGGTTGTCCATTTCTTGCTCGTTTGACTGCTGTCCATTTCTAGGGTTCGGGTGTTCGGGTCAACCCGAACACAAGAGGTCGTGTGGGTGCATGTGGTGTCTTTCTGAGTGTGCTTCTTGTTTGTGTGTGTTTGTTGGGTGATTCTGGAAGTCCTTGTTGTGTAAAACCCATGCTCGGGGCAGCCGAAGGCTGCTCTGCACTTCTGCAGTCGCGAACTTGCAGTGCAGGCGACTGGGTCTGTCATGCGACTAAGCCGTGGGGCTGGGTGAGTCGTGCGACTGAGTCATGAGACTGGGTCATTCGGGCGACTGAGTCATGCGACTGGGAATGTCATGCGACTGAGCCGTGCGATCGAGTGTTGTGTGCGATTGAGTCAATGCGGGTGAATGTAGTGTGCGATTGAGTCAATGCGGATGAATGTGGTGTGCGATTGAGTCCTACGACCGAATGAATGCATGCGACTGTGCATGTATCGCACGACTGAAGGCCAATCGTACGAATGAAGGTTCAGTCGTAGGAATGAAGCTGATCGTATGAATGAAGGTTGATTGGTGCGTATGGAGGTTAAGTCATGCGATTGGGTGTTGTTTGGTACGACTGAATGTCAGTCGTACAAATGAAGGTTCAATCGTGCCAATGAAGCTGATTCGTACGATTGAAGGTTGATTCGTACGAATGGAGTGTTAGTCGAGCGTCTGGTCCTGTTGTATGATTGATGATGCGTGTATGTGTGAATTCCCTTCTTGAATGTCTGGTGGTTATAAGGTAACAACAGTAAAAGTGTCATTGCTTGACCACAAAGATTAAAGTCAACGCTATCAACATGCACATACTATTCCAATTTAATCAACCTAACTTTTTACAATTATCGACAACCCATTTAGGACTACAAATATTTAACAAGTACTATCTTTTATAACAATGGATCTTCATACGAATATCATTAGCAAGACGACTACTCTTAATACTTGGATCTACATAAGGTCTGATACGTGTGTCCGCTTGTGTGTGTGTTACCCACGACCGAACGATACAACCCGAACCGACCACACATTACTACTTGCTTTATACATATCATTTATGCTAAACATTAACTGTCAATAGGTGTTTGACTGTTTATTGCATACGACTGTCGGGAACTTTGATCATTCGTACTTACCACTTAACATGTGAGTTTCGTGGCCCCTTTTTATGTTTATACAACTTTTCAATCATTTACAAACTTGGGGGAAAAGTATGCTCACCCACTTTTCATGTTGTACAACATACATACAATTTACATACTTAGAATCAACATGTTGCTGTTTTGTAAGTACTTATCTGATACATGCTTGGGTCTGCTTTGTGGTTCTTTCTTACAACCATTTAATTCTAGTGTGGGAACCGACAGATAGGTATTGTAGTACTACTTGGGTTGACACCCCACCCTCGTGTTGGTATACTAGTTAGTACCAACAGATGCCAGGAACGGGCCTTGGGTGAATATATTCCGACAAGATTCTTTGTGTACGTCAATAGGTTTGGTTGTAAAGCTCTTTTCATGTGATTTTGCTTACTTATAACTGTATGCACGGCATTCTGCAACAACTTTATACAGCAACAATTACTATTTACTTTTAAACCTGCGAGCTCACCAACAACTTTGTTGACCATTTTGAGCATATCTTTTCAGGTGATCAGGCTAGCTGAAGATCTAGGTGTGCTGCCTTAGTGGAGACCCTAGGATGTATTTTTCGGGCTAAACTTATCATTTTGAAAACTCTTGATGTGGTCTGTTTTAAATCAACAATTACTCTTTTGTTACTTGTTCCCGAGTTGGTATTCGTATTTGTGTGATCATTTGGTTACGTATGGTTATGGCTATGTTGTCGTGAACATTGACTAAACATGACACAAGTCCCCTTGTTTTCGGGTGTCGTCATGACACGTTTGTTATCATTTATTATATTGCATCTCTATCGTTTACCATGTGTTATGACAATCCCGTCTCATTACGCTCCAGTGTTTCCGCTCTTAGCGGGGGTGTGACATCTGGAATGCTTGTTCTTGTGCATGTCCCCAATCACTTCTTGTCTTTCTGAGTTAGCAGTGTTAATGGTTGAGCGATCTTTGAAAAGTTCGTGATGAAACGACGATAGTATCCGGCCAATCCTAAGATTTGCCGTATCTCTGAAGGCGTCTGAGGTGTATCCCATTTCTTTACCCATTCGATCTTGCCGGGATCTACATGAATCCCATCCTCGTTAACCACATGACCCAAAAACTTCACTTCCCGCAACCAGAATTCACACTTCGAGAACTTGGCGAAAAGTTTCTCTTCACGTAATAGTTTCAGAATTGCCCGAAGGTGTTCTTCGTGATCCTTGTAACATCCGCTATTTTTTTTTCCGAGTTAAAATCCAAACCTGAATTCATTTTGATTTTTTTATTATTAAACTTATTTATTCTAATGTATCTTATGGATTATAAATGTAACCATGATATAAAAAAAATTTCATTCATTAAACCATTTAAACAAGTTATAATAATTTTATAATTCATAAGATAAAGTGTTACAAATTTACAAATAATTGTCATTTATAAATTTTAGCATGGAAGAATAATTATATATCAAAATATTTTTTTTTCAAAACTTATAAATTTATATAAGTTTATAAGTTGTAATGACAATTGGATTTCATTTTAAATTATTTTTTTATTTATAAACTCTTTAAAACTTTTAAAAGACAAATTTAATTATAAATTGGTTTAATAAGTTTGGGGCCAATTTTGTAATTTTTTTTAAAACTTAATTCAAAAGGGTTCAAGCATAAAATAGCAACTTTCAAAACCTCAGGGGCTAAATTCGTAAAATTTGAAAACCCAACCAACCCCCCATTTTCCTGTATTTCCGGCGTGTGCTCCGGCCGAGTACCGGCCAAGCTCCGGCCACTCCAAAACCTCCAAACCTTGTCGATTCTCGATCTAAAACCGTTTCCGAATTGACCTGAACATGTTTCGAGCATAGTTACACTATTAAATCGAAGTTAAAGTGTCGGTTATCACTCATTCGAATGGGTAACCGAAGCCCCCTTAAATTCATAGCCGTTCGAGCCTTAAAGTTTAGTAATAACTCAATTAATGTAACCTGATCGAACTTCTACCTATCACTATTCAATTGTTGTATTCAATTTCACTTGGCAAGCACAATTTCAATGCAAGCAATGTCCATCTTCATCGACAACCTGCAGCTTAGCCGTTGTCTATCTTCTCGGTTCCATTACTTAAAATTGATAGAGGGCAATCGATTACCATCATCATACGAAGCTTCCCAAGTGGTCAATCAAATCAAACCATCAAGAATCATTCCCGTTTGATTAACTCCACGAGCGCACCTATTCATGTTCTCGTTTGCTAACTAAACAAAATCAATCGAGGTAATTAAGCACATCTTTGTGCTCGGTTTCACATGGGCAATCAAATCCCTATGATTGATTTCATTAACAATATCAATTCGATGTTCAATTGGAATCAAATCGATTCTAGGGTTCTTATGAAATTGGGGGCTTTTGTATTTAATGTTTTTGAACTTTAAAACTGAGCTTTTTACAGACATGGGGCTTATAGCCCAGCGGTAACTTACAGGAACTCCACACATAGGGTCCCGGGTTCGAACCCGGGCACCCGCAGGTTATTTTAAAATTAGTTTTTTTAATCATTTTAAATTATTTAAATTCATAATATATTACTTAATAAAAACAAATTGTTATTGTTAATTAAATATTCCAGAAGTTATTAATTAATTTTGAAATTTTTAAACAAATTAATATTCTAATTTTATAGTTTAAAATTATAAAAACTATGGCAATAGTTATTTAAAAGTTTGTCTTTTATTACCTTATTATGGTCTTCTTTAACTCAAATAAGTTATATTATAACCTATTTAAATAATGGACTATTTAATTAATTACTAACTTAATTTTTAAGGTTTAAAAGAAAACTTATGATGTTAAACTTAATTATTTTTAGAATAACAAAGGTTATAAAATATTATTACTTCTTTTATGTGATTTAAATGCTAAAAATCTTTTATGGTTCAAATTTTGGTTATTTCAACATTATAAATTTACATGTTAAATAACTAATTATTCAAATAGTTATTGTATAATTATTTAAATATTAATACTTTTAACCATGTTGTATATAAATAATTAATAAAGTTATACCTTAAAATTTTGTTTAAATTCTTAAAAATTATAAACATAATATAACGTGCTATTATATTTATTTTTATTTTTAAGTTTTTGTATATAAAACCTTTATAATAAATCATTTTAAAAGCTCAAAACTTTAAAAATAATTTTAAATAATTTCAACGTCATTTAAATATGTAATATCTTTATCAAGTTTTAAATAGTTAACTATTAAATTAATTATTTCTTTACACATATTATACTTAACTTCTATTAAATCAATAACTTAAATTGTTATGATATTTTTTATTGATTTATATTGTCTTTATTAAACCAAAACATAAACAAGTCATTATTTTACTTAATTATATAAAACCCCAAATTTCAATTGAAACCCTAGTTCATGTCTTATTGTTAATCCTATTATTGAACTTAATCTTGGAACATATACATTTAGGCATCTTGTAAGAGAAATCGTTGGAGCCTCGTTTGTTTCTTATCATCATCTTATATATATAATGTGAGTTTCCTTGCTCCCTTTTACTTTATTTCACACTATTTTGGGATGAAACATGATACTTATACATCATACACTTATAAACGTTTGAGACTTGTAAAGCACTTGCAATTCATAATTTTGTCATGGTTATTATGTGTTGTAAGTGATTATATGAGATACATAGTTTGTTTACAATCATTAACTATTGCTAGCCTGGCGCGTCTTAGATCTTTGGGCCTGACAACCCTATTTGGTGCTAAAGTCGATGTTGCCGACTCCTGATGAACATATGCTTGTTTATCATGGGAACAAAATACACTTAGCAAATCTTATATACTTGTAATCAAGTCGAGGTTTGGGTGTACGATATGTGTTCTATAACCTTACTAACTTATAACCTATGACATGAATTGCTACTTGTAACCATTATATAATACATATATGCATGTGTTTAAACCATGGAAACTCTCCAACTTTTTAGTTGACCTTTTATTTTCGTCATGTTTCAGGTTTCCTACTTGAAGATCTTCTTGTGCTCATAAAGGACTGGACCTAGTTTAAATGAAAGTCTTATGTTATTGGTTGTATCTTGATTGTTTTGTAATTATTTATTTGTCTTGTAATGTTTAATGAATAATGATATTTAATATTATTTCAACTTAATTAGTTCCATGTGCTATGAGCAATCATCTCCCATTCGTCCGCCCCGATGATTCCACCGTAGGACGAGGTGTGACAATCCTCTTTCGATCGAGAGTAGATAAGTATATCATCTATGAATACGATCAAAAACTTATCCAGATAAGGTTTACACACCCGATTCATTAGGTCCATAAACACAGTTATTGCATTAGTCAGCCGAAATGGCATGACCAAGTACTCATAGTGCCCATAACGAGTTCTAAACGCTGTTTTCGGTATGTCCTCCTCGAAAACCCTTAGTTGATGATATCCATAATGAAGGTCGATCTTGGAGAAATACGAAGCTCCTTGCAGTTGGTCAAACAGATCGTCGATCCTGGGGAGAGGATACCGATTCTTCAGAGTTAACTTGTTCAACTCACGGTAATCGATACACATTTGGAACGACCCATCTTTCTTCTTGACAAATAATACCGGTGCTCCCCATTGTGAGTGACTCGGCCGAATGAAACCCTTCTCAAGTAGTTCATGTAATTGACTAGATAATTCTTGCATTTCAGATGGTGCTAACCGGTATGGTGTCTTTGCTACCGGTGTAGCTCCAGGAACCAACTCTATACGAAATTCCACTTGTCATGGAGGAGGTAACCCAGATAAGTCATTAGGAAATACATCTGGGTAGTCCCGTACCACTGGAATATCTGCCAATTTCTGCTCTTCTTCTTTCTTTTCTACCACATGATCCAGAAAAGCATAGCACTGTTTTCGTAAACTTCGACATGCTTTCATGAAGGAGATAAGCTTTAAGTTTCTTCCCGGTCGTTCTCCTTGAATTCTGAGTACCTCCCCGTCTGGCATGGGGATTCGCACTACTTTGTCCCGATAGATAATCTCAGCTCCGTGTTTCGATAACCAGTCCATTCCCACAATCACGTCGAAACTTCCTAACTCAAAGGGTATCAACTCTATATCGAAGGCACGGTCCTCCAATATCAATGAACACTTTCTAATAATTTCATCAGCCTGAACAATCCTACCATTGGCCATTTCTACAGAGTAGCTAGTTTCTAGCCTAGTAGGACTCAAATCAAGCAATTGCAGAAACTCAGAAGATATAAAATTACTATCTACTCCAGTATCAAACAATATAGATGCAAAGTGATTATTGAGTAAGTGCGTACCCATGACAACGTTCGGGTCCTGACGGGCATCGTTAGCTCCAATGATGAATGCACGTCCTCGAGTTGTATTCCCTTGATTTCCCGGGCTTGATTTTCTAGCTATGGCCATCACCGGTTGCTGGTTGTTCCTTTGTTGACCCGGCGCCCGATTCAGTCTGGGGAACATGTTTATGTAGTGATCAGGGCTTCCATACTCATACTAGCCCCTTGCATTCCTAGCGGGGTTAACCGCGTTGACTGGTGCCACTAGATTCAGCGCTGTTCTGCAGTCTTTCGCTAGATGCCCCGGGCATCTACAGTTCGCACACACCCGGCACGACATTGCTGGGGGATGATGGAAGTTGCACCTATCCATTTGGGGTGTGGCCCAACATACTCTCTCCTGCCTTGTGTCATGGCCACAAAGTTTCGGTTTTCTTGGCCCTTTTATCAAATTTCCCAGCACTCGACCGACTCGTTTCCCCAACATCTTTCCTTTTCTCGGCTCCTCTACCCAATACCCCTGTTCTCACCATCTCGTCTGTTAGAGCGCTAGCCTTTAGAATTGCGCTTCGAATCGTAGGAGGAGCTGCTGCTGGTGTTACCATCGCCCGGATTTGAGGCGCAAGTCCCCAAATATACCTCTCAATCCTCTTTGATTCTGGAGTGACCAGATAGGGAACCAATCTTGCCAACTCATGAAAACGATCAGTGTAAGCGCCGTGCCCAGCCCCCACCATAGCATGAGTCCAGAATTCATGCTCTAGTTTCTGCATCTTATTGAGGGGGCAGTATTCCTCAGTGATCAAGGCTTTAAACTCATCCCATGACATCTGCATCGCTGATTCTCTTCCCTAGCCTGTATCTGAATGTTCCACCCAGTTAGTGCCTTGCCCTGTAGTGAGCACGTGGCATACTTGATTTTCTAGCTGTCGAGGCACTCGCTGATGTCAATCATTGCCTCCATTTTCTCCAGCCACCTGGTCAGGGCTATTGCCCCACCCTTTCCATCAAACTCTTTCGGTTTGCACGCACAAACTCCTTGTACGAACACCCCCTCTAGCATTAACAACCCTGGTCTCATTAACAATCCCGATTTCATTACCGGCTGTACCACCATTCCCTATCTCCTGGTCACTCTCGTTCCCAGTAGGGTTCCCATTATCATCATTATCATTGCCACCAACCCCATGGGGGTGGGGATTTTGAAGAGCATCACTCACTTGGGCCACAATAGTCGAGATCAGTGCGGCCAGCTATTGAGCTATCAGAGCTGCCACATTAGCATTTCCTGTTCCCTGATTGTTGCTGGCAGGGCCATCATTTGTTCTTGGTGCTCTACCTCTGCCTCTGCCTCTGCCCCCCGGGGCTTCACTTCCACTACTGTTGTTGCGGGTAACTCTTCGAGGTGGCATTTTTGTGACATCCGGTAAATTTCCGTTATCAAACTTCGTTAGTTCCGTTAAGTCTTGCATACACATGTTGTAAACACACACTGGTTGTCATTTAACGTTGGTGACCTAATAATAATGGATAATGTTACAATTAATGGTAATCTAATTGATTATGTGATATTGTGTTATGTTTATGTGTTTGCATGTTTTAAATGTTAATTAGAAAATTAATCTCGTAACGCGGAAACGTGCCTATTTATTCGTATGTCTTGTGTTTTTATAAAGATAAAATATATAATGATTTTCATTAGTTTATATCTTTATATTATTAAGTTAAAAACACTTTACAAAGAGTTTAAAGCCTAGTTTTTTATAAAATACAAATTTCAAGGGTTTAAAGGGTAAATATGGAAATTAAAATTAAACAAAACACCCAAACCCTAGCCCTCCACCCCTATTCGGCCGCAACCTGCATTCCCACCCCTCCCCACTTCTAATTCGACTTAGAACAAGCAAGATATCACGAAATTGGTTCGATTTCAAGCAATAGAACACGTTGGAATCATCAATTGCAAGCAATTACACGTTTAAAGGTTAGATTTTTCAAGTTTTTATGAGTTGTTCATGATGGCCGAACCTAAAACTGTTATGGATCTTCATGGGGTCGAAATGATGTTGTTTGATGATGTTAGTATGTTAGTTGGATTGATTACATGTTGTTTACGTCGATTATGTATGAATTGTATGTTTTTATTGGATTGATCATGAACTTTGATTATAGGCAAACCTAATTCAAAAATTGGTAGGATTATGGATGAATGGTGATTGTTTGATGAATGTTTGATGATTAATAGGTTGTATGAATGCTAGGTTACATTGATTTTGCAAGAAATTGATGAATTGAAGTTGGTGTTCATAGGTTACTAATAATAGTAACTTTATTTTGCATGTAATGTTGAATTATTGATGAATTGATGTTATGGATGTGTTCATGGTGATGATTAGATGTTAGATTGTTGTTGTAATCATTGGGAATTCAAGAACACATGTTATAGTTCATACATTACTAAAGATAGTAACTTTTTAGGATATGAATTGATGAGTATAATGTTGGGATGTTGTTGACCTGCTTAGATGTTGATATGATCTTGAATTGGTATATTATTAATGAATTCATGAATGCATTGGATGTTTAATAGATTTTGGGATGTGCTTTCCCAAAAGGGAAACTTTATTGGCACAAAGTTTGATGGATGATAGTTTGAACATGTTTGGGATGTTAGGAGCATGTTAGTAAGTTCATGGATGAATTCTAATGTGATAGAACATGTTAAATTAGTTGTATAGGATGTTTGGATAATCATGGGTGATGTTTGGACTTTGATGATCATGTATGATGTTGATGTTGACTAGTGGTTAGGACATCATGTTTGGGACTGGAATTAATTGTTGTGATGTTGTTGAAGCAATGTACATAGCTAATGATATGATTATGATCATCATACACGCGTGCGAATCTGAGGCCCCTACTTAGTAGGATTGGCAGGGTTTAGGATGTGAATTCGTGAGTGGCTTCACATGGCATGTGGTGAGTGGTTGATCTTTGTGTGACATGTTAGTTGTGTTATAACTAGTGGATATGTTAAGGTTCTAGATTCGCATGACTTGTATGATACTTGGTTGTATGATGATCTAAGTGATACACTGGATAATATAGCATACATATGATCTATTTGAATGTTAACTATGTATGATATATGTGCATGATTACTTGAATGGTTTACAAACATATAAAGTCACCAACGGGTCAAACGGGTCAAATGGGTCAAACATGTCTGCTTTTCTGAAATCTTGAGTCCTTGGTTGTAGTGTACTTAGGGTTTCACATGTTCTCTATTACATGTACTCACGTACTTATATGATCTAGGTAACCACTGAAGGTTGTCTGTCCATTTTGTTTGTCAAGTAGAACTCTAAGTGTCTATACGCGTATCAGGTGAGTTCATGCCCCACTCTTTATTTAATCTCTTTTGGGGGAGATAGCATACTGGTAAATCACAAAAGCTTATATATTCAATTTGTGTATAATATATATAGTGTTGATATCATGGAAAAGTCCTCACACTTTCGAATTGTTAATATGAATAGCGGGGAAATTTGGGTAGTACTACTGGGTCTGACGAGCCCCACCTGTGTGACTCGAGGTCAACCGGGTGCAATTTGTCCTATTGAACATTGTCACGACCTGTTAAGTCGTGACAGGAGGCAACAATGTAACACAGTCAGCTTCAATTGCGAAATCACTATGAAATAATATTTATTGTTAATGGACTAGCTATCTGTTACAATGCACTACTTTTATATCTATGTTGTTAAACTGTTTATGTTTGATTATCACTCTTGAACTCACCAACCATTGTGTTGACATTTTAGTATGCTATTCTTAGGTCATTAGCTTGCTTGCCATAGGAGCACTACATGGTTAACTTGCATTCAAAGACTCGGTCTCCAAGACATTTTTTTAGTATTTTAATGAATAATGTTTACTTTTTTGGGTTGGCACATGTTTTGCCATAGTTACACTTTTATTTCTTTGGGTTGGTTTTCAAAACGCTTCCGGAAAGTTTAAATTTTATGATTTGGTTGATATTATTTTAATAGAGGCATATAGAGTCGTTCTAAGTAACTATTGTCTGTGATCCAGGTTTGTTCACACGTCTCGCGGTAAAACTCCGCACGCGGATTTTGAGGGTGTGACAATTTTCTAATCATAGAAGTAGTAAACACATAAGCTTTAACCATTTCAAGGCATATTAACCATACCACACATCAAGGTCCAACATTCCAATTTAATATCACACTTGTTGTTACCACACGTCACATACACGTCATGTAATTCTCACACCATGTATAGGTAATGTTCCAACAGTAATCCATCATAATAATTGCAACCCATGAATATAATAACGTTAGTCTAGCGAAGGTTGTCCATCTCCTCCTCTTTCGAAGTTTCAGACATAGCCTCGTTAGGGTAATTCTCAATGTCCATGGTCAAGCGCAATAGTGTGATCTGTAGAGATCTCTTCGGGTTTAATACCCGTGTTTGATAAACCAACTCTGCGTGTAGAGGGAACGAAAGATCCGATAGAAGCATCCCAAAAAGAGTGAGCACAAGGGCTCTCTCATAGAGTGAAAAGATCACGAAACAGATACATGAATGTATCAAGCAAAGAGGAACACATACACGAGATATAAAATGCACACAACCCTAGCATGCAATCTAAGACTCGGTCTCCAAGACATTTTTTTAGTATTTTAATGAATAATGTTTACTCTTTTGGGTTGGCACATGTTTTGCCATAGTTACATGTTTATTTCTTTGGGTTGTTTTTCAAAACACTTCCGCACAGTTTAAAGTTTATGATTTGGTTGATATTATTTTTAATAGAGGCATATAGAGTCGTTCTGAGTAACTATTGACTGTGATCTGGTTTGTTCACACGGCTCGCGGTAAAACTCCACACGTGACAGATTGGTATAAGAGCCATTGGTTATAGGGAACTAGGTTGCATACACACTAGACTATAACCGCACACAATTGATTAGTTACCTGTGCCTTATTCTCATCTACTGTATACTCATTGGCATACACGTCACACTCTCTGCAGCATGGCTTCGTCATCAAGAGTTCTGGATAAACGACCTAAATCACCTTCACGATCTAAATCCCCACCTCCCGCACCTGTACCTGACAATGGATTCGATTGGCCCCGACTGGCTATCCTCAAGAGGAGATTGACTGGGATCAACCCTTTGCATTGATGAAGCGTGACCCTCCGTGAGACTGGCGTTTCTATCCTAGATTTGTTGATCATATCATGTTTAGGGAGCGCGTACCTGTCCCGAGGCCCAGGACTAGGAACAATGCCGACCAACCAATGCCTTCACTCCCACGGACGGTGCAGTCCAACGAGCAACTGTTTGCTGCACTAGTGGCTGCACTGGACACTGAGCAGCATCGAGTAAGGCGGCTCACGGGTGATGTCTGTACACTGCAGCAAGAGGTGTACAAACTGCGACATCAGTTGGATGAACTCGAGGAACAACAGGGAAGACCCTAAACGGTGTCACCATATGCAAGATGGTCTCATGGCACTCCAAGGGCGCATGACTGCTCGTGAACAGCGGGACGCCGTAGCTGATAATAGGATTTCCATTTTAGAAGCTCAACTAGCGGCACTTCAGATTGCTATAGCTCCTGCTCCTGCAGCAGACCCTAAGGATGAGGAGGATCCCGAGGAGGGACCTGAAGAGGAGGAACCGAAGGAGATAGAGGATGTCAGTGATGGGTCAGATGTTGTCGATTGACTTCTTTATATGACTTAGACTACGTAGTGTTTTTCTTTTTGAAACCTATGTGGGAAGGGTTGTTTCCCCACACGAACGACAAACTTAAATTTTGACATTGATAAATACATTATGACTCATTTACAATTTATTTACTTTGGTTATTATTTTTATTATGAATGTTATGGTTGTGATGATTCATTATTTCTGTTATTTACTGTTTATTGTGCTTCAATGAGATAAATGTGTTTGATGTTACTCATTGTTGTATTTGTGAATGTAAAGTGGAAAGAATGGACGCCCGTGGACGTGGACGTGGACGTGGTCGTGGACGTGGACGTGGCACCGGAGAACAGGGCAGTGGTGCTATTAACATGACCCCCGCAGAATTGGCTGCCCTAATTAATGAGCATGTTCAGGCGGCAGTGGCTGCTGCCCACGTGGGTCAGCCAGCAGGTAAACAATGATAGAAAGATAAATTTGATATCCTTCATAACTATATGGGATGTCTGATTAATGTGTGTTGTGTTAAATCAGGACCACCAGTGTGTACCTACAAGTCCTTTATGGACTGTAAGCCACACACCTACAGCGGTACAGAGGGTGCTGTAGGGCTTGTACGATGGTTCTAGAAGACTGAGTCTGTCTTCTCTAAATGCAATTGTCCACCTGCGGATCAAGTAAAGTATGCCACCGGGACTTTAGAGGGTGCTGCTCTGTCTTGGTGGAACGCGCAAGTCCAGATGCTTGGACAAGCGATGGCGAATGGACTTCCATGGGAAGAGTTCAAAGCAATGATGACCGAGGAGTACTGTCCTCGCAACGAAGTGCAGAAGTTAGAGATGGAGTTCTGGCAATTGAAGATGCAGGGCTCGGAAATCGAGGCTTACACCACCAGAATCCATGAATTAGCAACTTTGTGCCCGGGAATGGTGAATGAGGTGCATAAAAGGGTAGAGCATTACATACGGGGATTGGTACCAAAATCCAAAGTATGGTAACTGCTTCCAACCCAACCACAATTCAGCAAGCCATCCAGCTAGCTCACAGGCTAACTGACCACGCCGTGGAGCAAGGACGTCTACCCAAACGGGGCGCTGTGGCGAGCGTGCCCAACAACAAAAGAAAGTGGGATAATGCCAACAACACCAAAGCATCATCATCTTCTAGCGGTCAACCTCAACCTCAACAGCAACAACAGCCGGTTCAGCAGCAACGGAGGTTCGACAATAGCTGTAACTTCAACCAGATGCCTGCAAATAATCAAGGACCTAGTGGTTATGGTGGTAGGCATCCGAAGTGAACTCGGTGTAATTACTATCATGTGGGAAGGTGTGATAGCTTCAAGTGTCAACGTTGTGGAAAAATTGGACACGCTGCAAAGGATTGTCGTGGTGAACTGGTAAGGAGGCCACAACAACCTCAAGAAACTCCCAAGGGTTGTTTTGAATGTGGGAAAGAAGGGCATTACAGGCAAAACTGCCCATACTACGGAGAAATGGTAATGGCAATAACAACACAACAACACCAACAACACCAACAACCACGATAACAACAACAACAACGGTAATAACCACAACGGTTGAAATGGTACTGGTAATGGCGGCAATAAAGATGGAGCCAAGGGGAGAGCCTTCGTCATTGGCTTAGGTGAGTCTCTAAATGATCCCACAACTGTTACTGGTAGGTTCTCTGTTAATAGTTGTTTTGCTATGGTACTATTTGATACTAGAGCCGATAGGAGTTTTGTGTCCTTAAATTCTGTAGTCTTTTAAGTGATATACCCTCTGCTTTAGAATCTAAATACACTGTGGAATTAGCCAATGGTAAACAAATCCATGTAACGCATATCCTTAAAGACTGTAAGATAGAACTTGCTGGTCATACTTTCGCTATAGATTATGCCTGTTACATTGGGGAGTTTTGATGTTGTGATAGGCATGGATTGGCTCTCTAGCAAGCAAGCGGAAGTCATATGTCATGAGAAGATCATACGAATTCCTATTGGTGACAACATCCTTACCGTCAGAGGTGATAGGAGTGGTGTGTGATAGGCATCATCTCATACATGAAAGCTCAAAAGTTATTACGAAAGGGTCGTGTGGCTATTCTAGCACTTGTAACCGATAAGCAGGCAGAAGAAAAGAGAATGGAGGATATTCCCATAGTACGCAATTTTCCAGAGGTGTTTCCAGAGGATCTTCCTGGATTACCACCTCACCGCCAAGTGGAATTCCAGATTGAGTTAACTCCCGGCGTAGCTCCGATTGCTAGGGCACCTTATCGATTAGCACCAAACGAGCTACAAGAGTTGTCATCACAACTTCAGGAGCTTTTAGATAAGGGCTTTATTCGACCTAGCACATCACTTGGGGAGCTCCTGTTCTTTTTGTTAAGAAGAAGGATGGCACATTCTGGATGTGCATCGATTATAGAGAGTTAAACAAAGTAACAGTCAAGAACCGATACCTTTTACCTCGTATCGACGACTTGTTCGATCAGCTTCAGGGATCAAGCTATTATTCGAAGATTGACTTGAGATCTGGTTATCATCAACTTAGAGTTCGAGAAGAAGACATTCCCAAACTGCGTTTCGTACTCGTATGGTCATTATGAGTTCTTGGTCATGCCTTTTGGTTTGACTAATGCACCTGCTGTGTTCATGGACCTCATGAACCGCGTGTGCAAACCTTATCTTGATCAGTTTTTCATTGTGTTCATCGATGATATACTGATATATTCTAGGACCAAGGAGGAGCATGAAGAGCACTTACGAATGATCTTGGAACTGTTGAAAAATAAGCAGCTATATGCCAAATTCTCAAAGTGTGACTTTTGGATAAGAGAAGTGCAATTCCAAGGTCATATTGTTAATGAGAAGGGGATACATGTCGATCCTGCCAAAATTGAGGCGATAAAGAATTGGACTACACCCAAAACGCCGAGCGAGATAAGACAATTTCTTGGATTAGCAGGATATTACCGACGATTCATAGAAGGATTTTCTAAGATCGCACACCTCTCACAGACTTGACTCACAAAGGAACGACATACAAATGGAGTGGAGAGTCAAGAATCAGCTTTCCAATTATTAAAACAAAAACTCTGTACTGCCCGATATTAGCATTACCAGAGGGAACGATGATTTTGTGGTGTATTGCGATGCATCCATCAAGGATTGGGTTGTGTCTTGATGCAACGAGATAAGGTGATAGCCTACGCCTCGAGACAACTAAAGGTTCATGAGAAGAACTATCCCCCATGACTTAGAATAGGTGCAGTGGTTTTTTGCCTTAAAGATCTGGAGACATTACTTGTACGGTACCAAGTGCACTATCTACACCGATCACAAGAGTCTTCAACATATCTTCGAGAAAAAGAGTTGAATATGAGGCAGCGACGTTGGGTGGAACTACTAAACGATTATGATTGCGCTATTAAGTACCATCCGGAAAGGCGAACGTAGTTGCCGATGCCCTAAGCAGGAAGGAAACAGCTAAACCCCGACGGGTGCGAGCTTTACAGCTTACTATCAGTACCCAATGCCCGAACAAGTTAAGGAGGCACAGATAGAAGCTTTAAAAGCAGAAAATATTGGTTCGAGTCATTAAGGGGAATGGATAAACAGCTAGTGGTGAAAGAGGATGGAATTTGGTATTTCATGGATAGACTTTGGGTGCCTGTTTATGAAATCTGAGAGATTTAGTTATGAGCGAGGCACACAAATCTAAGTATTCTATACATCCTGGATCCGACAAGATGTATCATGACCTAAAGGCGCACTTTGGTGGCCTAACATGAAAGCGATGTAGCTACGTATGTGAGCAAGTGTTTGACCTGCTCGAAAGTAAAAGTGGAATATCAAAAACCATCCGGACTGTTACAACAACCTGAGATACCAATGTGGAAATGGGAAAGATCTCCATGGATTTTATTACTAAGCTTACCCGGACTATACTGGTTGTGACACGATATGGTTTATTTGGATCGATTGACAAAGTCTGCTCACTTTCCTTGCAATTAAGGAAACTGACAAGATGGAGAAATTAACCGACTGTACCTTAAAGAGATCGTTTCGAGACACGGTGTACCGATCTCATTATTTCCGACCGTGACGCTCGTTTCACGTCACATTTCTGGCAATCATTGCAGAAATCTTTGGGTACACGGTTAGATATGAGTACTGCATATCATCCACAGACGGATGGCCAGAGTGAGCGTACCATACAGACGTTGGAGGATATGCTACGTGCTTGTGTGATTGACTTTGGGAATAACCGGAAATTCACCTGCCATTGGTGGAGTTTTCTTATAACAACAGTTATCATACTAGTATACAGGAAACACCTTTCGAGGTGCTGTATGGAGAAAATGTCGATCACCAGTTTGCTGGGCAGAAATTGGTGATAGTCAGCTAACAGGTCCCGATTAATTCATGAGACAACTGAGAAGATTGTACAGATACAGAACCGTATGGCTGCAGCGCGAGACAGACAAAAGAGTTATGCTGACAAGAGACGGAAACCTTTAGAGTTTCAGGTTGTGACAAGGTTTTGTTGAAAGTCTCACCATGGAAAGGCTAGTTCGGTTGTGTAAACGAGGAACTAAATCCGAGGTATGTTGGACCATTTGAAATAGTGGAAAGAATAGGTCTAGTAGCCTACTGACTAGCCCTACCTGATTCGCTAAGTGGAATCCATGATGTGTTTCACGTGTCAACCTGAAGAAGTGCATAACTCATGAAACAATGGTCGTACCACTAGAAGAAATTCAAGTGGATGAACAATTGCGTTTTATTGAAGAACTAGTAGAGGTGATGGACGTGAGGTGAAAACACTTAAGCAAAGCAAGATACCATTGTCAAAATCTGTTGGAATTCGCAACGTGGACCGGAATTCACATGGGAACGAGAAGATCAAATGAAGCTTAAGTACCCTTACTATTCGAAAAGGCGATGCCAACAGATGAAGGTATTGATTTAAATTTCGGGACGAAATTTCTTCAACATGGGGATGATGTGACAACTCATCAAAAACTCACTCGTTTCAATTTCTGTGTGGCCAATGTAGTAGACCTGTAATGGAACACTCTCACCATGTATGCAATTTTCGGGACGAAAATTCTTTCAACATGGGGATAATGTGACATCCGGTAAATTTCCCGTACAACTTCGTTAGTTCCGTTAAGTCTTGCATACACGTGTCGTAAACACACACTGATTGTTGTTTAACGTTGGTCACCTAATAATAATGGATAATGTTACAATTAATGTTAATCTAATTGATTATGTTATTATTGTGTTATGTTTATGTGTTTGCATGTTTTAAATGTTAATTAGAAAATTAATCGTGTAACGCGAACGTGCCTATTTATTCGTATGTCTTGTGTTTTTATAAATATAAAATATATAATGCTGTTCATATAGTTTATATCTTTATATTATTAAGTTACAAACACTTTACAAAGAGTTTAAAGCCTAGTTTTTTATAAAATACCAATTACAAGGGTTTAAAGGGTAAATATGGAAATTCAAATTAAACAAAACACCCAACCCTAGCCCTCCACCCCTATTCGGCCGCAACCTCCATTCCCACCCAACCCCCTCCCCACTTCTAATCGACTTAGTAACAGAGAACCAATTGAAAATGCACAAGAACAAGATTTTGGTTCGATTTCAAGCAATAGAACAGGTTGGAATAATCAATTGCAAGCAATTACAACATTAAAGTTAGATTTTTCAAGTTTTTGTGAGGTGTTCATGATGGCCGAACCTAAAATCTTTATGGATCTTCATGGGTCAAAATTGATGTTGTTTGATGATGTTAGTATGTTAGTTGGATTGATTACATGTTGTTTAACGTCGATTATGTATGAATTGCATGTTTTTATTGGATTGATCATGAACTTTGATTATAGGTAAACCCTAATTCGAAACTTGGTAGGATATGGATGATGGTGATTTTTTGATGAATGTTTGATGATTAACCAGGTTGTATGAATGCTAGGTTACATTGATTTTGCAAGAAATTGATGAATTGAGTTGGTGTTCATAGGTTACTAATAATAGTAACTTTATTTTGCATGTAATGTTGAATTATTGATGAATTGATGTTATGGATGTGTTCATGTGTGATTATAAGATGTTACTTGTTGTTGTGATCATTGGAATTCAAGAACACATGTTATAGTTCATACATTACTAAAGATAGTAACTTTTTAGGATATGATTGATGAGTTATATGTTGGGATGTGTTGACCATGCTTAGATGTTGATATGATCTTGAATGGTATATTATTAAGGAATTCATGAATGCATTGGATGTTTAATAGATTTTGGGATGTGCTTTCC